>WAAF01015816.1:983784-1261978 GCA_013400475.1 Tricholaema leucomelas
CCTCTTCTCTTAATCCCCCTTGAGCCCGGCGACCGCGAGCGAGCGCAGACAAAACCAGGAGCGGAGAAGAAAGGGCAAGCAGCGAGGAGAGTGTGGATTTCCTCCAGCCAGCCTCCGCCGAGCCCGTGGTGGAGCCTCATTCCCATAATCATTTTGACAGGGTGTGCAATGGATGGAGAAGCGGGGAGGGAGGAGGGGGGACACAGAAGGGTGAGGTTTAGGATGGGGGTTGGAAGGCAGCGAGCACCCGCCCGGGTGAGGCGGGCGGTCCCAGTGCTCCCGGTACGCTGATTAGAGATGACAAGCACACCTGCCGTCTCCCCGGCCCCTGCAATTAAAGCTTCTTTGAGGTCCCAGGAAGTGACCGAGCTCCAAAAGCCCCTCGCAGCCACCTCCTTAGCATATTTCCAGTGTCATTAGCGGAGCAGCAGAGGCAAAGCACATCGGCGGAGGGCTCTGACATGACCCGTGCTCCCTTCCCGCTCAGGGAGGGGATGCAAAGTGACTTTTAAAGAGGAGTCTCAGGCTTCTCTCTCTCTCTCTCTCTCTCTTTTTCCTCCTCCCCCCCCCCCACCTCTTTTTTTCCCCCTTTTAAATCTGATTTCCAAGCCCTTCTCACTGCTCCCTCCCTCCCTTCTTCCAGCCCTTGGAAATGGTCCATCTTTGCTGGGGTCGGCAGGGGGAAGGGAGTTGGAATTCATTAGAAGGCAAGAAAAGGACTTCGCTAAAACTGGGCAGCTTCTGGGAGGAAAAAACAGTTCTGGCTTCCAGTTTGCATTCTCCCTGCTCTTTCCTCCATCCTCTTCCTCTTCTGGTCCTTCGTTTCCTCTCCCACATTCTGCTCTTGATGCATCCTTCTGACCGCTTCTAGGCCCCACGAGTGGTGGGGACCAGATGATGACTGCCTGGTACACGGTGTGGAGACCCAGTGGGAGGTGGGAGGCAGCTTGCCCTTGCAGCCAGCCACACAGGGCTCATCCATCCAACCATTCTCCGAGGCCAGCCCAGCCCTGCAGCTCCTCTCCAAGAAAGAAGTCCTCAGAGCCAGACCCCCTTTTCCCCTGACATGGGAGATGGGCAGGTCTGTGCCATGCCTGCCCACGACTGTCCCATGGGTTCACATGGCTCTGCAGGTCTGAAGGAGGTTTTTTGAGCTTCTTGTGGTCCTAATCCCCTGTGTCCACATGAGCTGGGAGGTCCCCAGAAGGTGTTTGCCACTGTTGACTGATGTTCAGAAGACTTCTGGGAGAGGCAGGCTGCATCCCGAGCAATTCCTGTCCTCATCGCAAACATAACCCTAAACCCACCTCCATTCTCACTTCTTACACCTCCCCAGCTTGCTCTAGAGACAGGAACTCCTCACTGGCCTTCAGACTCAGTGCTTTCTGCCATGCTGTGGAGAGGAGGCTGAGGGAGAGGCTCCTTCCCCTTTGCTCCACAAATCCTCCTCACCAGCTCCATTCAGCCTCGCTGAACACTTTCCTTCCTCCCCTCCTCAAGCAGCACTACCTGCAGCATCCCTGTCTTGTGTAGGCACCCAGACCTTCACTTTGGCCAAGAAAGACCTTGATCCACCATGACCTTGCCTCAAGCAGTGCAGGATGGGGCTGTGAAGGAGCAGCACCAGAGCTGTGAAGGCAACCCATCACCAGGCAGCACATGGTGGGCAGGTGAGTGTGACTGCCGAGCTGAACAATCCTGACAAGGATAAATAATGCAGGTGTAGCTCCCCTGAGCTTCAGGATTGTTAGACATCAGGGTTGTTAGACTCCACGGAGAAGCCTGGCCCTTGACAGCAGAACAAAAGGGGCCCTGAGGGACCGTTGCCGATTCCTTTGTGAGCAGCAGGGATTAACAAAGCCGTGCTGGGGAGGTGCAGAGAGATGTTTCAGCTGTGAGAGATTCAGGTGCGTGGTGCTGAAGAGCTGGGGTTGGAGCTATCTCCACCTTGCGCAGCCAAAGAGGCAGCACAGATGAAATACCTTCAAGAGCAGAGCCTCAGGGTTGCTCCACCCAAGGACACTTCTTCAGCTGGTGGCACTCACTGTGGAGCAGCATCCAAGCTATCTCCATCTCAGTGGGCCCCAGCCCTCTGATGGTTAGCATCAAACCATGGTGTCTGCTGGTGATCTTGGTGCATGTGAGCTGCTGTGGCATGTCCCCAGTGCCACTAATTCCTCAGCCTGAGTTGAGCTTGAGGGCATCTGGGGGAAATTATTTTGGTCCTGGCTCTGCTTCACATCCCCTTTGGGGCAGAGTTCTGCTTTCAGGTGATGCCACTTGTCCTTCTGGACCCTTTCACCTGCAAAAGTGAAGGTAGGCTTGGAGTAAACCGTTTAAGTGATGGGGTGGGATATGATAAGTGAGGATAGCCTCTGTCCCTTGTGTTGATTTGGTGAGGTGAGGGAGCTTTTGCAGAGGGGCCTGGGCAGGCTGGGCCAGTGAGCTGAAGTCAGTTCAACAAGGCCAAGTGCTGGCTCCTGCACCTGGGGCACAACAACCTCACAAACACTCTAGGTTTTGGTCAGAGCAGCTGGAAACTGCCCAGCAGAAAAGGACCTGGAATGATGCTCAGCAGCAGCTGAAGATGAGCCAGTGTATTCCCAGGTGGTCAAGAAGACTACCAGCATCCTGGCTTGGACCATATATGGTGTGGCCAGCAAGAGCAGGGCAGGAATTTCCCCCCTATACAGGATGCTAGTGAGACCACATCTCAAATCCTGGGTTCGGTTTTGGGGCCCTCACTCCAAGACAGACATAGAGAGGCTGGAGCAGATCCATCACCCAGGTGTGGATTGGCCTCTTCTCCATATTGTGAGGTGATAGAAAGTGAGGAAATGGTCTGAAATTGTGGCAGGAGAGGTTTGGGTTGGAAATTAGGAACAATTCCTTTCCTGCAAGAGTGGTCAGGCATTAGAACAGGCTGCCCAGGTTGGTGGTGGAGTCACCATCCCTGGAGGTGTTCAAGAAACCTGTGGACATGGCACTTTGGGACATGGTTTAACAGCCATGGTGGTGTTGGAGGCACGGTTTAATGGCCATGGTGGTGTTGGAGGCATGATTTAATGGCCATGGTGGTGTTGGAGACACAGTTTAATGGCCATGATGGTGTTGGAGANGAGGTGTTCAGGTTTAATGGCCATGGTGGTGTTGGAGGCATGGTTTAATAGCCATGGTGGTGTTGGAGGCACGGTTTAATGGCCATGGTGGTGTTGGAGGCATGATTTAATGGCCATGGTGGTGTTGGAGGCACGGTTTAATGGCCATGGTGGTGTTGGGTTGACAGTTGGACTTGATGATCTTAGAATCTTTTCCAACAAATCCAATTCTGTGACTCTAAGAAGCAGTGAAAAATAACCAGCTGGACTCGTGACCCTGGAGGGCTCTTTCAACCGTTGGGATTCTACGGGGAGACAAGGAGAGGAATGAGGAAAAGAGGAGCTAGAGGAGGGGCAAACACCGCCGGAGGAGCGAAGCAGAACCTCGGGACAGGTTCCAAGCCTGCCTCACCGCTCCAGGTGTCCCCCGTCCCCCCCCCCCGGGGACAGCTATCCAGCCTGCGGAGGCGGCAAGCCGTGCTCCGAGGTAAGGGTTCAATCGATGTGTTTGCGGATGGTGACACGAGAGTGACACGCAGCGGAGCAGCCTCAGGAAACAATAAACAGCCACTAGAGCAGGCTGCCACCAGCACACTCCGCTCCACCAGCCCGCCAGGCTCCAGCGCGTCGGGACATTAACCGTTCCCTTCCTGGCTGGGACCCTGCCCGAGAGGTGCTTGCTCTTGAGGTGTTCTGCAGCTCCCCCACCGCTTGTGGGAGGTGAGATCCTCATCCTCTTGAGATATGGGCTTGAGAGATCCTCACCCTATGAGGTCTTCATCCTCCTGAGGTGCTCCCTCAGCTCCTCCTCCACCTGTGGGAGGTGAGATCCTCATCCTCTTGAGATATGGGCTTGAAAGATCCTCATCCTATGAGGTCTTCATCCTCCTGAGGTGCTTGCTCTTGAGGTGTTCCACAGCTCCTCCACCACTTGTGGGAGGTGAGATCCTCACCCTCTTGAGATATAGGCTTGAAAGATCCTCACCCTATGAGGTCTTCATCCTCCTGAGGTGCTCCCTCAGCTCATCCATCACTTGTGGGAGGTGAGATCCTCACCTTCTTGAGATATGGGCTTGAAAGATCTTTACCCTATGAGGTCTTCATCCTCCTGAGGTGTTTCCTCAGCTCCTCCACTGCTTGTGGGAGGTGAGATCCTCACCCTCTTGAGATATGGGCTTGAAAGATCCTCACCTTATGAGGTCTTCATCCTCCTGAGATGCTCCCTCAGCTCATCCATCACTTGTTGGAGGCAAGACTTTACTTAGTATAGAGTTGAGGGATGTGACTTATGGGGAAGTGTGGGGACAAGGTGCTGGACAGCCTGGATAAGCAGGAGAAAGGCTCCAGCTCCAGGAAGGGAAAGTAGTTCCCAGAAGGGAAGGTAGCTCCAGAAGGGAAGTTGTTCTAGTTTCAGAGTCTGCTCCATCATCTTCTCAACAAGCAGACCAGCAGGCTGGCTTCACACACACCTCCAAGACAATCAGATTTTGTCCCAGGTCCTCCCTGTTTCCCATTCCCAGGCAGGCTGAAGCATCGGCATGAGGAATTTGAATCTTGGCCCAAATCTATTTGGAAGAAGGCCCAGATCCAAGCATGGGGTGGCATTCCCATATGGATGAGATCTTGACTGCATGATGCCCTTGACATACAGATTATTGCCCACATCTGATCTCACTGAGGGGGTTGATGTCGTGGCCACAGGTTCCTCAGCTCACTGCATGGCATCCTTTGACTCTATCCCACGTGTGGATATGATGGAGGAGCCTGGAAGCAAAGAGAAGCACTGATGAACCGTTGAGAAACAGCTAAAGTCCCCCCACACCCTGCCCTAAGGCCTCTAAGCGAGGCTCTTTTGGGAAGGATCCCCTTAATGTGGGGGGGATTACACCAACAGCTCTCTTCTGCAGCAAGGCTTTGCTTGAGATGTTGGACAAGGAAATCAATCAGCCTCAATCCAACCCTGAGGAGCAGGTGGCTGTTTCTTCCCTGGGAAACTGAGGCACAGAGGGATTGCAGTGGCTTTAACAGAAAGGAAGAGAGGATAAAGAAAATAATCCCAGAGCAAACCAGCTGCAGAGAGAGGGCTTGGAATGCAAACCTCCTGAGTGCCAACCACCAGCTTGAAGGAGTTTCTGAGTCCCCCCCTCCCTGCCCAGTTATGCCCCAGCTGTGGAGGCTCAGCCATGTGCTGAGCACAGGGTCCAGCTTCTCTATCCCTTGGTGAGATGGGCTGAGTCCTCCTGGAAAGGACAGGCAGACAGGAGAGCTGGACTCCAGTTCTGCCCAGGGAAGGGGAAAGGGGGTGTGGAGAAGCCAAGGCTGGACCCTCAGGACCAAGAGCTCATCCATATTTCAAACACCAGTTAGACAAACAAAACAAGAACCAGAGAGGCAAGCAAGGAGCCCGTTTGTCATATCAAAAGGGGTTTCAGTGGTACCTTCCCTGCCCTCCTGTCCCCTTGAAGTTTGTAGCTGGGGTTTGAGGGGGTGGTGGGGGAGAAGGGACAACATCCTCTCCAGCCGAATGGCTCCTTGCCATCACTGGAGATGGTCTGTGTGTAATTAACCTCCAAGCCAATCCCCCAGTGGTGGCTGCCAGGCAGATCAAAGAACTCACACATCTTTGTCTGAAACCAGCAGCCAAGGGGAGCTGGGAGGGAAGCAGGGGAGGGGTGGGAGCAGGCGTGTGTGTGCTCCTAATTGATAAAAAGGGAAGGGAGGCTTCCTCCGAGAGATCTCCAGCCCCATCAACATGCAGCAGGAGGAGAAGAAGAAGAAGAAGAAGAGGAAAAGAAGAAAAAAAAAAAAAAAAAAAAGGAAAAAGAGAGAAGAAAAATATTTCCTTTCCTTTCCACCCCGAGATCCAACTGCTTTCAACAGAAGAGGTGGTCAGAGTGATGTGGGGCACCTCCGCCAGCAGTCAGGGCTGGGCGCAGAGGGCATCGCTGGCGGTGACATTGGCAGGATGGTGTCTGGCAGCTTTGCCCAGGGTAAGAAGGGTGGAGGGGCTTCTTGAGGTTTGGAGGGGCTTCTTGAGGTTGGTATGGGCATGCTTTGAAAGGTGAGGACCTGCAGGAGCATTTAGAGAGGATCATAGAAGGTTTTGGGCTGGTAAAGCCCTCTAAGGTCATCCAGTCCAAGCATCAACCGTGGCCCTTAACCACTGTTCCAAAGTGCCATGTCCACGTGTTTCTAAAGCACCTCCAGGGATGGGGACTCTGCCACCTCCCTGGGCAGCCTATTCCAATGCCTTGAGAGAATGGGGCCAGCCATAGAAGGCATAGGGTTGGAAAGGACTCTTGAAGGGCATCTTGTCCAACTCTGCTGCAGTGAGTCTCATCTTCACGTGTCTCATGCTCTTAGACTTTCCTGCAAGAGTGCTCAGTCATTGGAACAGGCTGCCCAGGGAGGTGGTCAAGAAGCCTGTGGACATGGCACTCTGGGACATGGTTTAATGGCCATGGTGGTGTTGGGTTGATGGTTGGACTCCAGGATCTTGGAGGTCTTTTCCAACTGAAACAATTTCAAGTAAACAGAAGGGTGAAACCCAGCACAGTCTGCACCTAACCTCTGTGTTCTGGCAGGGGCCTTGGTCAAGTTTTTGGCCACCTTACTGCAGTTTTTGGAGCATGGCCCAGACAAGTGACAAGGCCACTCATGGGTTCTACTGGCCTAAGAAGAGGGAACCAGCAGATGTGGCAGATGCCAGTGTCAGAAGATGGCAGAGGATGAAGAGTGACATGAAGGCCAGATGGATTTTACAGGTGGTTAACAGTAGAAATTATTGAACTTCACAGAGAGGTGGAAGGAACCTATTGGGAGACCTTCCAGGTCTGACAGAACATCAACCCAAACTTCTTGTTCTGACCACAGCACATGTTCCTAGGCTACTTCTGCAGTGAGGAGGGAGAAAGTCACCTTCACTGCTTGCAGAACTACCAAATGGGTCAGTGTGAGCATCCTGGTGTCACCAGGCACCTTCCCAACAGACTCTGTCACTAAGGTTACAGGACATGGCTCTGTCTTAGAGCCTCACTGGCAAAATAAGGCACAAAGAATCCCTTTGCAAGCGGTGGAGAGGGACAGAGGTGCTGTCCAAAGTTGATTCCCTGTCCAAAGTTGATTCCCTCATCCTGACTCTGAAGAGAGAAAGAAGGAAAGATACCCACTAAAGGGAATGTTGTTCTTCC
The DNA here is from genome assembly GCA_013400475.1 of Tricholaema leucomelas. NCBI lineage: Eukaryota > Metazoa > Chordata > Aves > Piciformes > Lybiidae > Tricholaema lacrymosa > Tricholaema leucomelas. The sequence goes on from WAAF01015816.1 coordinate 991,073, forward strand.
AGGATTTTGTGGCAATGGATGGACTTCCCAGGAGCTGCACCACAGACCATGAAGTCTCAACAAGTTGCTCCACAGCTGAGTCCAACAGTTTGGGTTTGGCTGCAGCCCAGTTGTAAAGAACATCATCTTCCTTGATCCACAGGATTTGGTGAGGTTGGTCCTCTCTTGACAATATGTTGAAGGCTATGTCCACCACACCAGTGGATGACCTGCTTCAGGCAACTGAAAGGCAGTTCATGGACAACCTGATCTAGCAGCTGCCCCTGCTGAATGCAAGAAAGTCTGACTAGGTGAGCCTGAAAGGTCTCTTCCAATCCAAACCATTCCATGATTCTATGAAGAAGGGACATTGAGATGCTTGAGCGTATCCAGAGAAGGGCGACGAGGCTGGGGAGAGGCCTCGAGCACAGCCCTACGAGGAGAGGCTGAGGGAGCTGGGATTGTTCAGCCTGGAGAAGAGGAGGCTCAGGGGAGACCTTATTGCTGTCTACAACTACCTGAGGGGTGGTTGTGGTCAGGGGGAGGTTGCTCTCTTCTCTCAGGCAGCCAGCACCAGAACAAGAGGACACAGCCTCAGGCTGCACCGGGGGAAGTTTAGGCTCGAGGTGAGGAGAAAGTTCTTCACTGAGAGAGTCATTGGCTACTGGAATGGGCTGCCCAGGGAGGTGGTGGAGTCGCCGTCCCTGGAGCTGTTCAAGGCAGGATTGGACGTGGCACTTGGTGCCATGGTCTAGCCTTGAGCTCTGTGGTGAAGGGTTGGACTTGATGATCTGTGAGGTCTCTTCCAACCCTGATGATACTGTGATACTGCTATGATACTATGATGAAAAGCCAGTTTCTCCCTTTGGTTAGCTGTGGCTTCCAGGGCTGGATTCTCCTTGTGGAGTCCTCTCATTCTTGCTTTTAACCGAAGAAGACAAAAATCACAAGAGACACTTGGTGGTGATCAGGCCATGGAGCCTTTCTATCATCATCATGGGTGTGGGTGACTGAGGAGGGAGGAAGCAGGAGATGTTTTTAGAGATCATAGAATCAGTCAGGGTTGGAAGGGACCACAGGGATCAGCCAGTTCCAACCCCCCTGCCATGCCCAGGGACACCCTAGGTCTGCCTGGCCACAGCCTCATCCAGCCTGGCCTTAAACACCTCCAGGGATGGGGCCTCAACCACCTCCCTGGGCAACCCATTCCAGCCTCTCACCACTCTCATGCTCAACAACTTCCTCCTCGCATCCAGCCTGACTCTCCCCACCTCCAGCTTTGCTCCATTCCCCCCAGTCCTGTCACTCCCTGACAGCCTCAAAAGTCCCTCCCCAGCCTTTCTGTAGGCCCCCCTCAGATCCTGGAAGGCCACAAGAAGGTCGCCTGGGAGCCTCCTCTTCTCCAGCCTGCACAGCCCCAACATCAGTCTGTCCTCACAGCAGAGCTGCTGCAGCCCTCTGAGCATCCTCCTGGCCCTTCTCTGGACACACTCCAGCACCTCCACATCCCTCTTGCAATAGGGGCTTCAGAACTGGGCACTCTGGAACTATGCAGAGAACCTTCAAAGGGACTGTGTGACCTGATGAAAGAGCATTTTAAAACTGGGCAACACCTCGGGTTACATGCAGGATGTGTGAATCAGAAGCCTTCTACTGCTGGACTACCACAGCCAGTGGTAAAGAAGAGGATGCCGAGACACCTCACAACGAAAGTGCTGGTCTGAAGATGCTGAAGCTTCCCATGCTTGAACATGGCCAGAAATGGAGCCTGCAACCACAAGGTGTTGCAGCAGAAATACAGAAACGAGTCCTCAGCACATCCCTGTGCACACACAGTGATGGGACACAGCTCAGGGACAGTGCCACACAACCCCAGTATGGTGAGGGCTGGAAAGGAGGCATGGGGCATCTCACACCTCTCTGGGCAACCTGGGCCAGGCTCTCCCCACCTTCAGAGTAAACAGCATCATTCTTTGTAACATCAATTTCCATATAACTTAGTTCTTAGAACTTCAACAGAGCTGATTTTTGCTCTGTGGAGGACAGGGCCAAGAGTTGAGTAGACTGCAGATCATTCTAGCAGGTAAGAGGCTGGGGGTTGGTTTTGTTGCTTGTCTTTTCCAGAAACAGCTTTTTGTGCCCTAAACTAGCACATTCCAGAGTTCCTTCCTGTTTGCACCAGGGAGCTGTTCTGGCTCTTCATTTGATCTCATCTCTGCCCCTGAAGAAGACTCAAGCTACCCAAACATCTCATTGCTGCAGTTAAAGGCTTCTCTTCCTCAGGCTGCATTCACAAGACACTCCTTCCAACCAGCCCAAGTGCCACCTCCCTCACCTAGCCTGAGGGCTCAGCACCCATCCCTTCAGCCATGCCTCAGATCTTGTTCTAGCAAGACTTTAGGTGGAAGAGGACCCTTGCTCCCACCCTTTTGTAGCAGCACCCTAAATCCTGCCACCAATCCAACCCTCTGTTTCCCCAGCTCCTGCCTGTAGGGAGATGAAAGATGCTCCGAGGAAACAAGTCAATCCTCAAGGGGAAGAACTAATGAAGCCAAATTCCCCATGGGTTTAGCACCTGTAGTGGGATTCTCTGATGTCTGGAGTGGTGTGAAGCCAAACTAGGAGGTGTCCCACACCCAGGGCTCCCTGAGCAGCTTTCCTCTCCTGGGTGCAATCTCCAGTGTGTCATTATGGCTGAGGAGGTGCTGTGGACTGGGTGTCTCCTAAGCTGGGAGGAGAGCTTTGGTGTTACATCTGATTGCTTTATTTCATCCTAACTTCTTAACCACAGCTAAGTGTGGTTAGAGCTGGCCAAAGGGTTCAAGTGTCCCTGGGTGGAGGGAGCACTCATCTGGATGAGTGCAAACAGTTGTTTGTTTCTTTGCCATTAAAAGTGAATGTTTAATTTATTTGGGCTGTAGACTTAACAATGATCTCCATTTCAGGCTAGTTCAAACCCAAATGGAGCCAAGTGGGCATGAGCAACCTGCTCTAGTTGGAGATGTTTCTGATCACTGCACAGGGGTTGGGCAAGATGACCTTTGAGACTTCATTCCAAGCTGATGCATTCTGTAATTCCATGGATTTTTTAGCTTAGTCCATGAATATGAGAGATCTACATCACAAAGAAGCTCGAAGAGTGATCCTCTCCTTGCTTCCAGTCCAAGCAGGGATGGACAATAGCACACAAAGCTCCCTTCTAAGCACCAGTAATTGGACTCTCATCACCAAGTCCCAGCATAGTGGAGCTGCAAGTGACCTTCTGGAGATCACCCAGATCAACCCTCCTGCTGAAGCAGGGACACCCACAGCAGCTTACCCTGGATTACAATATCCAGATGGGTTGGAATTTCCTCATAGAAGGAGACTTCATAACCTTTGTGGGCAACCTACTTCAGGCCTCCAGCACCTTCAAAGTATGAGGGCAGTGAAAAGACACTTGTGTGAGGGTGTTTGCAGATACCACCTCACACACACTTGGATAGATGGTCAAAGCTGATGTTCATCACACAGTATGTGGTAGGTCAAGGTGACTCTAGCCAGGTTCATGGTGCTGAGATGTTGCTTGTGGCAACCTCATGAGAAATTAGTGCTGGACTGTGAAGCTGGATGGGTTCTTTGCAGTGGAACAGGCTGCCCAGGAAGGTGGAGTCACCAACCCTGGACGTATTTAACAGATGTGTGGATGTGGTGCTGAGGAATGTGGTTTAGAGGTAGTGGCAGCATTGTGAGCTCTAGTTGAGCACTTGGACTTGATCTCAAAGGTCTCTTCCAACCTCAACAGTTCCATGACTCTGGTGAGAAAAATAAGAGGTGCAGCCAGATTTTGGTGGCAGTCTTTGCTGGGCTGACTCTTCTGCTGGCACAGAGTAACATGACTGATGTGTAGGGTGTGAGCACACCAGGAGAGCTCTCACTGTCATGGGTAGTGGTGGTGGGGTGTAGCCCTTCCACTGGGGAGGAAGGAATCACTCTCAAAATCAATAGCTCTCCTTCACCAGCAGGAGAGAGATCTGAGCAGGCAGAAGTGGTTCCCTCGCAGCTGGTTGACCTTGGTAATCCATTATTGATGCTTGAGTTGCAGGGCTGGCACTCTCAGAGGTCATGTTGGTACAAGAGCACATCAATTGCTTCCAAGCACTTCAGCCAGCAGCACCTTTGCCACAGCCAAGGGAGTTAACAAGGTGCTTCCTTTCAGGTTTCCCTTTGTCAGGGTCTCCAAGGAGTCTGATATGGGGGAGAAGAGACCAAACCCCACCTGGCTCCATCCTCCTTTCAGGGAGTTGTAGAGAGACAGACTGTCTCCCCTCAGCCTCCTCTTCTCCAGACTAAACCACCTCAGGTCCCTCAGTTGCTCTTCACCAGACCTGTTCTCCAGACTCTGCACCACTTTGATTGCTCTTCTCTAGACCTGCTCCAGCCTCTAGTATCAGGTAATAGGACAGGAGGAAACACTGTGAAATTGTAGCAGGGGAGGTTTGGGTTGGAGATTAGGAACAATTCCTCTCTTACAAGAGTGGCCAGGCACTGGAACAGGCTGCCCAGGGAGGTGGTGGAGTCACCATCCCTGGAGGCATTCAAGAAGCCTGTGGACATGGCACTTGGGGACAGGGCTTAATGGCCATGGTGGTGTTAGATCAACAGCTGGACTCTATCAAAGAGGTCATTCCCAACCCAAACAATCCTATGATTCAAATGACTCAGATGAGTGTCTCTCTTGCCCCTGTGCCATGTCATGAGGTCACCTCCTGCAGATGTTAATGACCCCCAGGGTGAGGCAGAGCTTTCTGGTGTCTAGCCCCGGCTGCTCTTGTTCAGTCCCTGTGCACGCCCCAGGCTTTCGCCCTTGTCACCGAGTTCATTTTGAATCCAAAGGCTGCCACGCAGTGCACTTGACCTCTGCCCTGGAGGGAAGACACTGGGGATGAAGGCAGAACTCACTCTTTATTCCTCTAATTCGAGTTGTTCCTGAACTCTCACCGACAAATCCCCACTTACACCATGGAAACCAACTTGCCTGCTCAGGCTGGGGCTCTCCGCTGGGGTGGTTCCCCCTCCTGCCACAGATGGGCCAGTTCTTGCCCCTGTTTGGTTTTCCCATTCCACATCCATCCTGGCTAACATTGCTCTGTCCTCATGGAACTGTGGCCAGCAGAGGGAGGGAGGGAGGTTCTTCTCCCACTCTGCTCTGCCCTCGTCAGGCCACAGCCGGAGTCCTGGGTCTAGTTGTGGACTCCCCAGTTCAAGAGAGACAGAGAGCTACTGGAGAGAGTCCACTGGAGGCTATAGAGATGCTGAGGAGCCTGGAGCATCTCTGTGAGGAGCAAAAGCTGAGAGCCCTGGGGATGCTGAGCCTGGAGGAGAGCAGTCTGAGAAGGGATCTTGGCAATGCTCAGCAAGAGCTAAAGAGCCTGTAAGGGGCAAGAGAGTGGGGTCAGACTCTTGTCAGTGGCACCCACAGACAGGTCAAAGGGCAACAGGAACACAGTGGAATCCAGGAGGCTCCACCTGGAGATAAGGAGAAACTTTGGTGTGAGGGTGCTGAAGGCCTGGAGCAGGCAACCCAGAGAGGTTGTGAAATCTCCTCCTCTGCAGAGCTTCCAAATCCATCTGGGCATCCTGATCCTGGGCAAGCTGCTGTGTGAGACCCTGCTTTAGCAGAGGGGTTGGACTGGATGATCTCCAAAGATCTCCAGGGTGCTGGGATTCTGCGAACCCAGCAGCTGCAGGTTGGGTTTTCTGCCCCTGCCACTTTGGTTGTAGAAGACAAGCCTGGCAGAGGCTGCCCTGCACATGTGGTGCATTTCACCACTCAGCACATTACCCCTTGGTTTTTGGGGCATTTCCTGGTTCTGTTCGTCTGTTGAGGATGTCTGTCCAGCATAGGATGAACTTTGGGCTGCAAAGATGGTGTGAAGGTCATCAAGCTTCCAAAACAGACACCCTTCTGCACAAGGAATCCAGCTAGCCAAACCATGAGGAGATCTGAGGAGAAATGGTCCAGCAAATAGTCCATCACATGCTATTTTCCCAACACTCCTGACTCCTCCTGCTCTAAGTGCTACATTAAAGGTGGTGAGCCACTGGATGGGTCATGCTGGAGAGGTCATGGATGTCCCCTCCCCAGAGGTGTTCAAAGCCAAGTTGGATGAGGCCTTGAACAACCTGTTCTAGTGGAAGGTGTCCCTGCCCATAGCAGGGGGATTGGAACCAGTTGATCTTCAAGGTCAATTTCAACCCAAACCATTCTATGAATCAAAGTGAGCAGCCACATTTTCTGAGCTCCTCTTTCTGGTTGGAGGTTGATTCTGTCCTTCTAAGGCAGGAGCCACCTGGAATGTGCTCCCAGATCTAAGAGTCTCCAGCAGGATCTCTAGAGTATCCTTCATGCTCTTTGAGTCATGTTCTGAGCTGTAGGCTGGAGAAATTCAGTCATTGCACTGAAGTCAGCAGAGCTCCTCCAGAATGATGCTGCTCTGAAAGAGAGAAGGCACTGAGGTGGACGCTGCTACGTGATTGATTGGCTCAAATGCCTGACAACTGGCCCAGGAAGCAGGCATGTGGCCCAGGAACTGGCCAAGCTGAATGTACCAAGCTATTTTTCCAACGGATTTGAGTCCTTAGCACTCCAAGTACGGACTGAGAGGTGGTGGGGAAAGAAAGGAGAGTTTCCTCACATCACACACCCCTCCCCCCCTCCATTTAGTGCACACCAAACCCTTCAGCTTTCCTCAGCAGTGCAGCTCACCTGCCCTGGTGGCACGGACAGAGCTGGATGAGGTCAGCTTTCCCAGCTGGTCTAGTGGAAGGTGTCCCTGCCCATGGCAAGGGGTTTAAGGGCTCTTCCAACACAAAAGCTCTTTCTGAAGCCCCCCAAACCTTGCTTTCAAATTAGCAGTAGTTAGCATGGAGTCCACACACTGATCCCATAGTGGACTCTTTAAAACACACATAGTTGGGTCACCAACCTGCTTTCAGAGATCTCAGCTGAGAGGTCAGGCGTGGCTCATCTTTTTCCAAGTCTCCAGCGTTCCTTCAGACACTCCTCTGCTCCAGGTCATTCTTGTGTTACTAGCTGGACTTCACAGCTCCATTTTAGCTGCTTGTGTTGATTGAAGTTGCATGAATAGACTAAGACCTACCTGTTCCAAGAGCACCTCAAATGCTGAGTGAAGATCACCAAGTTCCAACCACCCCTGCCATGGGAAGGGGCCCCTTCCACTAGCCCAGCTTGCTCAAGGCCCAAACATCAACCCACACCTTTCCAGCCAGCACCCATGGGTGATAGTAAAGCAATCATTGATGCCCTATCCTACCTAGCCGGGGGGCCACCAGGCCCCCCAGCCTTTTGAGATCCCCTCCACCATTCACCCGGTGTGCACCACAGGGACTCACCAGTGACGTCGGGAGGAGGATCCCTCTGCCCAGTTGGGCAAGCTTGGGGCTTGCCTCTCCTGGGGCTGCTTATAAAGGGGAGTGGGCAAAGTGGTCACACCTGGGGTGGGAGGAGACTGCAACAGCACCCAGGTGCTCTGGGGTTGGGGGAAATGGGAGGTGGGGCAGGTAGGGTGGAAAAGGGGGAGGAGGTGCTGAGAGGAGGGAGGTGGAGAGGGAAAGAGGAAGATTGGGAAAATAAAGGAGATGGAAAAAAAAGGAGATGGAGAGGAAAGGAGGAAGATGGGGGGAAAGAGGAAGACTGAGAGGAAAGGAAGGAGATGGAAAGAAAGGGGGAAAGGTGGGGGAAAATAGGAGATGGAGAGGAAAGGAGGAAAATGGAGGGGGAGGCACATAGGGTGGAAAAGGGGGGGTGGTGCTGAAAGGAGGGAGGTGGAAAAGAAAAGAGGAAGATTAGGAAAATAAAGGAGATGGAGAAGAAAGGAGATGGAGAGGAAAGGAGGAAGATGGGGGGAAAGAGGAAGACTGAGAGGAAAGGAAGGAGATGGAAAGAAAGGGAGGAAGATGGGGGGAGATAGGAGATAGGAAAGGAAGGAGATGGGGGAGAAGGGGGATAAAAGCAAAGCAGTAAAAATGAAAACTGGACTGTGGTGTTTTCACTGAAACAGCCTTTCCATGACCAACCCTTGGCTGTTCCTGCTTGGAGCAGTGACTCCTCCCTTCACTGCCTTCGCTATGTTGGCTGAAGAGGAGCAACTCACTCCTGTCTAAGAGGGGAAAATGAGGAAATAAAGAGGAAAACTAGGAAATAAAAATGAAAAAGAAGAGCAAATATAAAGTATAACTATACACACACACACACAAAGTGTGAGGTCTTTCAGCAAGTTCTCCACGGGCCAGCATTGTGCCCTCATGGCCGAGAGGAGCAGTGGTGTCCTGGGCTGCGTCAAGGAAAGCGTGGCCAGCAGGTCTAGGGCAGTTCTTCTTCCTCTTTCCTCTGCCCTGCTGAGACCACAGCTGCAGTACTTTGTCCAGTCTGGGGCTGCCCAGTTCAAGAGAGACAGGGATCTGCTGGGAAGAGTCCAATGGAGAGCCACAAGGATGATTAGGGGGCTTGAGCATCTTCCCTATGAGAAACTGAGAGCCCTGGGGCTGTTTAGTCTGGAGAAGACTGAGAGGAGATCTTACTGCTGTTTATAAATACCTGAGGGGTGGGTGTCAAATGGATGAGGCCAATCTCTTCTCAGTGGTGTGCAGTAATAAGACAAGGAGCAACAGCTACAAACTTCAACATAGATGGTTTCATCTCAACACGAGGAGAAACTTCTTTACAGTGGGGGTGACAGAGCACTTCTGAAACAGGCTGCCCAGAGAGGTTGTTGAGTCTCCTTCTCCATAGACTTTCCAAACCCACCTGGAGGCATTTCTGTGTGGACTACCCTGCTTTGGCAGGGGGGTTGGACTCGACAATCTCTGGAGGTCCCTTCCAACCTCTAACATTTGGTGATTCTGATGAAGAGCCTCATGCAGTCCCTCTTATTTGTCCATCATCTACATGGGACAACCCAAAGGAGACTCTGCTGGAGCCAAAACACTTAACCCTCTGAACAACCAGTCCCTACCATGGCTGGGAACCAGAGAAGAGCCTTCTGCAGCCACAAGCTTTATTCATCCTTTCTGTTTCTTGGTTTTTTTTCCCTTCCTGTTGTGTTAACAGAGCATCTAATGTGACTAAATAGGACAACCTGCTCTTCCATCCCCATGAAAAATAAATGACCTGCTTTCTCTCTGCTACCTTCCCCCTCCGCCTGGCACTTTTCCCACCAGGCCACTCTTGGACCCGTCCTCCCTTGGGCAGACCTCATGGAAGGACCTGGGGAACTCCCCTGGCCACACCACGTCCGTGGGAGCCATTGGCTTGAGGCAACGAAGTGTGGTTGAGGCAGGAGTTTGGGGGAGCCGGAAGGAGGTGTGGAGGAGGAGGAGGAGGAGGCTGGGGCTGGGTGTGTATGTGGGGGTGGAATCTAGGCGCAGAGAGCAGCCAAGTGGCAGCTTACCCTGTGAAATATTAATCATCTCTGCTTCTGCAATTTCGGCGAGGCGGCTGGGCCCACCACTGCTGAATATTTCATCACCACCACTCACTTCCAGCGGCACTTCTCCCACTTCTCGGCCTCCCCTAGAACCTCCTCTCTTCCATCCCTCACCCCCACCTCCAACTCCTTCCTCTACCACCACCAGCACCAACAATGATCATGAGGTCCATCCTCTAACCTCTTCATCCTTAAGCGGTGAGCATCAGCTTTGCTCCATCCACAGCTGGCTGGCGGCGGTGGCCGTGTGGGGAGGAGAGCAGCGAGGTCATTCAGAGGAAGGGAGATCATCAACTCCACTGGGAGAAGAATAGAAGTGCGCATCAACAAGTCCTCTACTAAATAATCCATGAGGCAGGCCCGGGCAGAACTGCTGACTCTGGGCTGGGAGCTTTTTAAAGCGCGGCGTCTGCCTTTCGCCGTCGCTGGCTCGCTCTCCAGGAGCGCTTTGGGAGTGCAGGCAGACGTGCGAGGCTGAGCTCTGCTGGCCCTGAGCAATTTTCACCTCCAGCTCCTAATTGCAGCCTTCCCCTCCCTGCCTCTGTGGCCACCGGTGGAGAAGAACCCACATGGTGAGTAGCACCTTGAGTGGCCTCAAGCTGGCAGGGCAGCGGTGGGAAGCGAGACTAGAGCAGGACCATACAGGAGATGTGAGGGTCTTCCAGAGAAACCAAAGTAAGACGAAGTGCTGGTGGCCTAGTAGGGTTGAGAAAACAGTTGGACATGGTGAACTTAAGGCTATCTTCCAACCAAAATGATTCCTTTCTACAAGCCAGACCTGATAGTCCAATGTGTCCTCCCCAAACCTAGGTGTCTCTTATCAACACCAGCTGCAAAGCTCTTCCCCTTCCTGCTCCAAATGCTTCCATTCATCCTGTCCTTCTGGCCTAACCTTTCTATTTTCTCCAAGCTTTACTCTTTTTCCTGCCCACCATAGAGCTACTTTAAAGGCTCAACCCAAGCCAGTGATTAGAAAGTTGAGGCTGACCTTCGAATGTTGACTTTCAAACAATGACCTCCTCCCAGTGCGTCCAGGTTGAAATGCTTCTGTAGAGCATTGGACTGGTTTGGGTGGGAAGGGACCTTTAAAGCTCACCTAGTCCCAACTCCTCTGCAGTCAGCAGGGACATCTGCAATTAGAGCAGGTTACTCAGTGCCCCCTGAACCAGGACACCTCTGCCCTCACTGAAGCAAAGCATTTAAACTTCATCTGTCACACTCTATAACGAGTAGAGAGAACAAAGACTTGAAGCTCATGACCTGTGCCGGTCAAAAGTTGGGCATCTACAGCAGATAAGTGGTCAGGCATTGGAAGAGGCTGCCCAAAGTGGTGGTGGAGTTATCGTTCCTGGAGCTGTTTGATGTGTGGCCATGGCACTTTGGGACACGGTTTAATGGCTATGGTGGTGTTGGTTTGAATGGAGCAAAGCTGGAGATGGGTAGGTTCAGGCTGGATGTGAGGAGGAAGTTGTTGAGCATGAGAGTGGTGAGAGCCTGGAATGGGTTGCCCAGGGAGGTGGTTGAGGCCCCATCCCTGGAGGTGTTTAAGGGCAGGCTGGATGAGGCTGTGGCCAGGCTGATGTAAGGTAGGGTGTCCCTGCCCATGGCAGGGGGGTTGGAACTGGCTAATCCTTGTGGTCCCTTCCAATCCTGACTATGATTCTATGATTCTAAGGTTGGACTTAATGAACTTGGAGGTGTCTTCCAATCCAAACAATTCCATGATTCTGTGCCAGGTGATGTGACTCCCATTGCCCTCTACTAGCCTGGAGCTTGGACTTAGGCATCTAATTTTCTGACATCTCATGTGAGGTGAGATAAACCACCCCCAGCCCTTGTCCAGCTGAAAAGAGGCAGAAAGGAGCACACAATGATTCTCTCCGAGGTAAGTGAAAGGTTCTCTGCCTGTGTGTGGTCCAAGAGCAGCTGGAAACAGTCACCATCTTACACGTGTTGATGTCATCAGTGATGCTGTATGGCAGAGCTAACTGCTCACCTGGAGAAAGACATGCAGATATTGGCCAGTGTTGGCTGTTCTCTTCCAGCTGCAGCAATCCCAGACACTTTCACTGTTGGTATCTGTCAAGAAAAGAGAAATCAAACCAGGTTTTGATCAATAGCTGAGGAAATGCCTCAAGCCAGTGGTGTGGTTGCTGTGTGAGGAGGTTTTCCATGCATGCCTCATCAGGGGATGGAGATGTTCTTCTAGTGTAATAAATAAAATGTGCTCTGGAGGTGTCAGTGGAAAATATTGAGTGAGATAACTTTATCTGATCCCAGAATCCCAGCAGAGAAAGGGTCAGAAGGGACCTCTGGGGATCATCCAGTCTAACTCCACTGCCGAAGTAGGGTCACCCACAGCAGCTTGCCCATTACAATGTCCAGGAGGGTTTGGAAGCTCTCCAGTGAAGGAGACTCCACAGCCTTTTTGGGCAGCCTGCTTCAGGGCTCCATCACCCTCACACAAAAGAATTTTCTCCTCCTGGTCAAGTAGAACCTCCTGGGGTCCACTTTATGCCCCCTGCCCCTTGGCACTGAGAAGAATCTGGCCCCATCTTCTTGTCTCCCATCCTGTGGCTCTTGCTGAGCATGGATCAGATCCCCTCTCAGGCTGCTCTTCTCCAGGCTCAGCAGCCCCAGGGCTCTTAGCCTTTCCTCCCCACAGAGATGCTCCAGCATCTTTGTAGCCTCCACTGGACTCTTTCCAGTAGTTCCCTATCTCCTTGAACTGGGGAGCCCAGAATTCAACCCAGGACTCCAGCTGGAGCAGGATAGACGGCGAGGAGAACCTCACTTGACCTGCTGGCCACACTCTTCTTCATCCACCCCAAGAGACCTTTGGGCTTTTTGGCCACGAGGGCTCATTGCTGGCTGCTGGATTCATGCAGCTCATTTTCTTCCCCCCTCTTTTTGATTGAAAATTCAGAAGGTTTCCCCACCCTTTCCCTCAATTAAGCCTCTTGTTTGCCAGGGTTATTGGTTACTCACTTTCATAAACATTTGATGAATTCCACACAAACATCTCCTGATGTATTAACAAGACCCAGGTTTTAATTACACAACTCTCGAGGAACGAGGGCTGAGGGCTTCTCCAGTCATGTTGATTCTGCTGCCTTCTGTGTCTGCACATCACCACGGGAACATTCCTCAGGGGGACATCCCAGCTCCGTCTGCAGCGGCCACACACCAGCCTTGGCTCACTGCAGGCATCAGCTGGTTGAACATCACTGAACTCTGCCTCTTCAAGGTCGGCCCAAGGGAGCTTAAGGTTGGACACGAGGAACAATTTCTCCCCAGAAACCCCCTCCAGGGATGGGGACTCCACCACTGCCCTGGGCAGCCTGGGTCAGGCTTTGACTACCTTCAAGGGGAAGAAATTGTTCCTCACGTCCAATCTAAACCTCCCCTGGGACAACTTGAGGCCCAAGTCCAAACTAACACCTTTCTGCCAAATCACTTCTGTTGGATTTTGGACTGTTTCACTTCCTACCAATAGTGCAGCAATCCCTGGAAGTCCACTTGGAAATGAAATATTAACCTTGATTAACACTTTGGGAGCATTATTTCTTCAACCTAATTTCTCCCTTCTACTGCTGGAGCAGCACATTCCTCGTTACCCACTGTCACTCATGACAGAACCACTGAATTGTTTGGGTTGGAAAAGACCTTCAAGATCATTGAGCCCAACCTTCAACTCAGTACCACCATGGCCACTAAACCATGTCCCACAGGTTTCTCCAACACCTCCAGGGATGGGGACTCCACTACCTCCCTGGGCAGCCTGTCCCAATGCCTGCCCACTCTTGCAGGAAAGAAATTGCTCCTAATCTCCAACCTACCCCTCCTCTGGCACAATTTCAGGTCATTTCCTCTCCTCTTCTCACCTGATACTAGTGAGAAGAGACCAACCCCCAGGCTCACTCCAACCTCCTCTTAGTTGTACAGAGCAATGAGGCCATGGCATGGCAGGTTAGGACATACCAGGCTGGGCCAACCATATTATCCCTCTTTATTTCAAGCATTATTTTAAAGCTCCTGATTTTCTTTGCTGTTCCTCTTATTCTGCAGGTTAGAACAGTATTTTTTGGAGCATTGTTTTAAGCAGCTTTGGAGGTTTTCTCTGCAGTTAGTGGCTAAGGAGTGCTGAGCCCTCATCTCTTTCCATCCTCCAGAACTATTAAACCATCAGACTCTTTCATGAAGCCTGTGAACATTGCTGCCTTTTAAGTGAGTGTATAAAGCTAATTACACAATTAGTCATTAATCACTGCAGCACTTACAGGTCTTCTGCTGGACATCAGTCCCTTCACAGATTCACAGAATGGTTTGGGTTGGAAGAAACCTTAAAGATCATCTGGTTCCAACCCCTCTGCCATGGGCAGGGACACCTCCTGCTAGACCAGGTGGCTGGAGGCCTTTTTCATGCTTTGTCACTATAGCAGGTGGGTTGAAATCCATCCCATCATCAAACCAAAGCAGCAAAAAGGTAACAGAACTCCAGACAGAATTAAAAAGAAGGAAGTTGTCCCAGCATTCTCATTCCACAGACAAGGAATTCTCATTTCTGAGCAGAACAAATCCAAGCTACAAAATGCCTGCATTGCCCTCCAGAAGGAGACTGAATGTTAGTCATGCTGGTGGTGACACCACTGCCTTTGCCATCATAAAGACACCCTCACAGAACCCCAGCTTGGTGGGGGGTTGGAAGAGACCTCTGGAGATCATCCAGTCCAATCCCACTCCTAAAGCAGGGGCACCCAGAGCAGCTTGCCCAGCATCACAATGCCCAGCTGTGTTTGGAAGCTCTGCAGAGAAAGAGACTCCACAACCTCTCTACCCAGCCTGCTCCAGGCCTCCAGCACCCTTACACCAAAGAATTTTCTCCTCCTATTCAGGTGGAACCTCCTGAGTCCCACTTTGTGCCCATTGCCCCTTGCCCTGTCCCTGGGAATCACTGGGAAGAGTCTGGCCCCAGCCTCTTGTCCCCCACCCTTTAGCTCTTGCTGGGCATTGCTCAGATTCCCCTCTCAGGCTGCTCTTCTCCAGGCTCAGCAGCCCCAGGGCTCTCAGCCTTTGCTCCTTACAGAGGTGCTCCAGGCCCCTCATCACCTTTGTAGCCTCCATTGGACTCTCCTCAGCTGTTCCCTGTCACCTTGACCTGGGGAGTTCACAACTGGACCCAGTAGTCCAGATGTGGGCTGGCTGGGGCAGAGTAGAGGGGGAGCAGAACCTCCCTTGGTCTGCTGGCCACACTCCTTTTCACACACTTTGAAGTTCCCCATCTCTCCAATGATGGATACCGCAACATGGTGAGGGAGAAAAACCAGTCCCTCCCCTACTCCATGCCACTCTTTTGGCCAGCCATGGGGCTTGTCACTTTCTACTGAGAAGAGAATAGAATCAACCAGGTTGGAAGAGACCTCCAAGATCATCCAGCCCAACCTAGCACCCAGCCCTGGCCAATCAACCAGACCATGGCACTAAGTGCCTCATCCAGGCTTTGCTTCAACACCCCCAGGGATGGCGACTCCAGCACCTCCCTGGGCAGCCCATTCCAATGCCAATCACTCTCTCTGCCAACAACTTCCTCCTAACATCCAGCCTAGACCTCCCCTGGCACAACTTCAGACTGTGTCCCCTTGGTGTGTTGCTGGTTGCTTGGCAGAAGAGCCCAACCCCACCTGGCTACAGCCTCCCTTCAGGTAGCTGCAGACAGCAATGAGGTCACCTCTGAGCTTCCTCTTCTGCAGGCTAAACAGCCCCAGCTCTCTCACCCTCTCCTCACAGGACTGTGCTCCAGGCCCCTCACCAGCTTCCATCCAGGCATGAGCTGGGTTTTCCTTCCCCACTCCCTAAGCACATCCACTGGTGGTGGCCACTGACTGCAGACCCAGCCACAGCATTAATGTTCTCACTCCGTTTACATCTAAGGGGCTTCAATAGGCAGAATCAAAGGCACTTCACCACCAGCACATTATTTAATACCTCATTCCACTCTTCTCCTCCTCCTTCTCCTCCTCCTCTATTTATTTTGGTGTTCAGAATGTCAGGTTTTGGTGCTTGAAGCCAGGCTGAGCCACCAGGGAAGGACCATGCCTACAAACAGACGGCACTCACGCAGGGGCCGGGAGGTCTTCGCATCGTTAGATGATGGCGAACTTTGAACTTGTGATTTCGAGGCTGTGTCTGGAGAAGGAGGAGGAGGAGGAGGAGGAAGAGGCAGCAGGGATGAGGCCGGGGTGGAGGGAGCTTGACGGGGCCTCTCTGGTGAATTGCTGGTCTACCCAGCACAGGAATGCTCAGGACTTCAAATCATCTGCAGTCACTTTGAAGCTCCTCTCTCTTAATCTCTCTCTCTCTCTTTCTCTCCCTCTTTTTTCCCCCCTCACATCGATGAATCATTCATGTCCTCTTTTCATTTTTTTTTTCCCTTCTCCCTCAGAGCTTCCTTTAGAAGAAAAAAAAAAAAGAAGAAGAAGAAAAAGAAAGAGAAAAAGAAGGGAAAAAAAATAAAGGAAGGGGAAAAAAAAAACCCAACCACCAACAAACTCAAACTCTTCCCCAACCCCACACGGAGCCATGCTCACACAGAGCCCTGCCCGGCTGATGCTCTCCTTGCTGCTCGTAGCTGATTATCCCTCGTGTCGAACAAATCACTTACACGATGCCTGCGCTGTGCTGCCGGCTCGCAGAGCAGAGCTGTGCTGGGGCGGGTGGGGCTGGCTGCTTGCCTTCAGATGTCCCTGCTCGGCAGAGCCACCGCCCCCCGTGGCAATGCGCCGCGAAGAGGACCGATGTGGCTGCTTGGGTTCAGATGTTCCTGCTCGGCAGAGCCCTTAGAATCATAGAGTCATAGAATCAACCAGGTGGGAAGAGAGCTCCAAGCTCAGCCAGCCCAACCCAGCACCCAGCCCTGGCCAATCAACCAGACCATGGCACTAAGTGCCTCAGCCAGGCTTTGCTTGAACATCTCCAGGGATGGTGACTCCACCACCTCCCTGGGCAGCCCATTCCAATGCCAATCACTCTCTCTGGGAAGAACTTCCTCCTAAAATCCTCCTCCTTTGAATCATAGAATCAACCAGGTTGGAAGACACCTTCAAGCTCATCTGGTCCAACCTAGCACCCAGCCCTGGCCAATCAACCAGACCATGGCACTAAGTGCCTCATCCAGGCTTTGCTTCAACACCTCCAGGCATGGTGACTCCAGCACCTCCCTGGGCAGCCCATTCCAATGCCAATCACTCTCTCTGCCAACAACTTCCTCCTAATATCCAGCCTAGACCTCCCCTGGCACAACTTCAGACTGTGTCCCCTTCNTTGGCTCTCCTGCCCACCTGGGCACTGCTGCCTCATCTTCAGCTACTCTCTACCAGCACCCCCAGCTCCCTCTCTGCCTGGCTGCTCTCAGCCACTCTGTCCCCAGCCTGTAGTGCTGCTTGGGGTTGTTGTGGCCAAAGTGCAGAACCCTGCACTTGGCCTTGTTCAGTCTCATCCCATTGGCCTCTGCCCACCCATCCAGCCTGTCAGGGTCCCTCTGCAGGGCTCTCCTACCCTCCAGCAGCTCCACAGCTGCTCCTAGCTTGGTGTCATCTGCAAACTTACTGATGCTGGACTCAATCCCCTGATCCAGATCGTCACTAAAGATATTGAACAGGACTGTGCCCAGCACTGATCCCTGGGGCACAGCACTAGTGCCAGCTGCCAACTGGCTGTGGCACCATTCACCACCACTCTGGGCAACACGCCGTGAAGAGGCTGGCGGCAGGAGTTTGGCCCTGGCCTTGGAGCTGCCCAAGCAAAAGTGCATTGGCTCATGTGCTCTGGGAGTGCTGGTTGGCAGCTGGGTGAAGATAGCCAGCAGTGTGGTCAGCTGGCCAACAAGGCCACCGATGTGCTGGCCTGGAACAGGAATGCTGTGGCCAGCAGGAGCAGGGAAGTGATTGTGACCTGTTCTGGGCACTGGTGAGACCACACCTGGAATCTTGGGTCTAGTTTTGGGCCTCTGGCTCCAAGAAGGACATTGAGGGGCTGGAGCGTGTCCAGAGAAGGTCAACAAAGCTGGTGAAGAGCCTGGAGTGCAGGTCTTGTTCAGAAACCTCACTGCCTGAAGTCACCCAGTGATCACCCTACAAGACATCTTCAGACCCCCATGTGCTGTCCACTTCTCCCCATTGTTGCTCATGCCACAGTGTATTTGACTCCTGGAGTGCACCCCAAGTCCTAAAAGCAAAAGGACACCCCCCAGGGACCACCTTTACCTGGAAAGAAGAGACATTGAGGCCTGAAGGTTGCTCAATATCAACCAGCTGGCTGAGTGGGATAGGAAGAGCTCTCTGGAGCCTGGCAATGCACTTCCCATTGCTGTGAGGTTAGGATCAGGAGCTCCACTGCATTTGGCAGGAAATTCCATGAGGATACCCAGCTTTCCTCAACTCCTGCAAGGCCTGGGGAGATTGATGGGGGGGTTAATGCCATTGGATTGGGAGTCTGAAGTGCAGGGGGCTCTGGATACCACTCCTTTCCCCCCGACACCTGGACTTGGCAGCAATTAGGTCCTGATGCACTTAAGCATCCAACTAACCTCAAGATTTCAGCCCCTGATGCTCTCCAAGCTCTGTAGATGTTTGCTTAATGAAATCTCTGAAGGGGGAGAACAGCATTTGCTGCCACCACAGCCCTCCCAGCTTTATCTCCCCAAGGGCTGCTTGGTGCAAGCCCATCGCTAGACTTGAGCCTGGTCTGGGTTAAGTGGCTTATCCATCTTGACATGAAGACTCTCTGCATGGGTTGAGGCTTGAACCTGCATCCCCAGCTCTCAGCACACCTCTTGGTCCCATTTCTAAGAGCATGTGCTGGGAGAGGCCAGAAGAGACCACACAGTTTGTAGGTTCATAGAATGGTTTGGGTAGGAAGGGACCCCTGTCCCTGGGGGTGTGCAAGCAAAGCCTGGATGAGGCACCTAGTGCCATGGTGTAGTTGTTTGGCTAGGGCTGGGTGCTAGGTTGGACTGGATGAGCTTGGAGGTCTCTTCCAACCTGGTTGATTCTATGATTCTATGAAAGATCATCTGATTCCATCCCCCTTGCCCTGGGCAGGTACATCTCATCCAACCTGACCTTGAACACCTTCACATCCACAACCCCCCATGGCAACCTATTCCAGTGTCTCACCACTCTCACTGTGAAGAATTTCCTCCTAATCCCCAGCCTAAATCTCCCTTCTTAAAGCCTGAAGGAGATTCCCATCTCTCCAACCCAGTCTGGACTTGGCAGCAATCAGGTCCTGATGCACTTAAGTATCCAACCAACCTCCAGATTTCAGTTCTGAGTAACAGTTTGCCCAGCCCAAGTGAGGACCTCCACTTTCCCACTCTTCCTCTGGCCCTCAGAAGCAACCTCCTCCTCCAGCACCACGCACAGAAGCTTCAATTGGATGAGACCTGACCTATTTACTAAGGAAAAAATAAACAGCTTTGGTATTAATAATAAATATTTAGGGCCCATCCCAGCTGTTCTTCTGCAGCTCTGCAATAGGCTGCTGAGCATCAATTCTGGTCCCTAGGCCAAGGTTTCTACTGAGGCCATGATTGGTACATCCTCAGCATCATTTGGGCTTCAGAAGCTTTGGGGGTTTTACCTATAACCTATTACATTTTCTAAGTTTAGGGCAATCAGTGTTAAATGGGAGAGGTCTCCAGCCCACCCTCCAGCTCTGCCTCTCTAAAAGGTCTCCTTCTGCTTGGTTTAAGTCCTGCATCCCAACTGCAATACCTGGGCTCAGCAGCCAACACAGGGCTAGAGGAGACAACACCACAGGGACAGAGATCATGGCATGGTCTGGGTGGGAAAAGACCTTTAAGGCTCATCCAGTCCAATCCCCTGCACTCAGCAGGGACATCTGCAACTAGAGCAGGTTGCTCAGAGCCACAAACAACCTGACCCAAAATGGTGCCAGGCATGGGGCATCTCCCACCTCTCTGGGCAACCTGGGCCAGGCTCTCCCCACCCTCAGTGTCAAACATTTCTCCCTTCTTTTCAGCCTGCATCTTCCTCTTTGAGTTCAAACCATCACCTCTTGTGCTGTTACAACAGGCCCTGCTCAAGACTCTGTTCCAGGAAGGGATTTTACATCTATATCCCAGAATCCCAGCATGGTTGGGGGTGCAAAGGGGCTCAGGAGATCATCCAGTCCAACCCCCCTGCTCAAGCAGGGGTGCCCATAGCAGCTTGCCCAGGATCACAATGCCCAGCTGAGTTTGAAGCTCTCCGGAGAAGGAGACTCCACAACTTCTCTGGGCAGCCTGCTCCAGGCCTCCAGCACCCTCACACCAAATTCATTTCTCCTCATGTTCAAATGGAACCTCCTGAGTCCCAGCTTGTGCCTCTTGCCCTTGTCCTGTCCCTGGGCACCACTGAGAAGTGCCTGGCCCCAGGCTCTTGCCCCTCACCCTGTAGCTCTCGCTGAGCATTGCTGAGATCCTCTCTCATGCTGCCTTTCTGCAGACAGAATGGTCCCAGGGCTCTCAGCCTTTCCTCCCCACAGGGGTGCTCCTGTCCATCTCCCCCTGGTTCTCCCAGTGCCTGCAGAGCACTGCTGCAGTGCTTTGATGGCAGCTCCTGAGGTGAAAGCCCCTCTGGCCCCATGCTTGCAGGGCTGGGCAGCTGCCCCTAGCCCCAGCCATCTGCTCCGAGTGCTGGACACGGGGACAGGCAGTGGGTGGAGGGACAGACACCTCCTGCTGAGCCGCTTTGGGCACTGCCGGCTGTGGGTGTCCAGCTGAGCAGAAGACACCAGCTGCAGAGGCCACCAGCTGCAGAGCTGCCTCCAGCCCCAGACATGCTCGGGAGCAGTGGGGGGCAGGGAGAACAAACCTGCTGGTTGTCATCACCCAGCCCTACACAGAAAGAGGTTGGAAATGGGGTTTTCCCAGGAGCCTTGGTGGAAAAGCTTTGGGATGTTGATCCTGAACATCAGCACTCTCAGCACGAGGGGAGTCATCGCCATCCCCAACCCTTTGTCCTCCCCAGCTGCTTCAGCCTAGAAGGCAATTTTCAGGCAACAGGAGCTCAGAGATCCTCTTTGAGCCTGGTACTGAATCAGCCCCTCCTGAATTTATTGGAATTAACCATTTCCATGAGCTCCAGGCACAGCCCTGTACCACCACTTGGATTTGGGAGGGGAGAGGAGAGGGAAATGGGATGCTCTAGAAGGAGGAGGAGTGAATCCCACTCACATCTTGGGAGCAGAACTTGGGTGGAGGTAGGGAGGAAAAAGAAAGAGAAGCTTAGAAAACTGGGCTTGGAGTGGGGGAGGAAGAGAGGAACATGGGCTGGGTGGGGGGAGACAAAGAGAAAACAAGGGTTGAGGAGGGGGGAAATGAAATCTGGGCTGGAGGGGGTGGAAAAAATAAAGAGAAACCAAGAAACCTCTGCAGGGGGGAGAGAGGTGGAGAGAAATGTGGGCTGGGGTTGGGGGAAGAAGTGTGGAGGGTGGGGGGAGGGAAAGAAATCTGGGCCAGGGGAGAGAAAAAGGGAAATAAAATCTTGGAAACCTGGGAGAAAGAGAGTATGTGGGATGGGTTTGGGGGGAAAGAAGAAGAAACCTGGGCTGGGGTGGGGGTGGGGGGAAGAAGAGAAATTGAGAAGAGAATTGGGGAAAGAAAAGAGAATAAATTTGGGCTGGGGGAAGAAATCACAGAATCAGTCAGGGTTGGAAGGGACCACAAGGATCAGCCAGTTCCAACCCNTGTCCTCACAGCAGAGCTGCTGCAGCCCTCTGAGCATCCTCGTGGCCCTTCTCTGGACACACTCCAGCACCTCCACATCCCTCCTGTAATGGGGGCTCCAGAACTGGATGCAGTACTCCAGGTGGGGTCTCAGCAGAGGGGAGTAGAGGAGAATCACCTCCTTGGCCCTGCTGGCCACACTTCTGCTGCAATAAAAACCAATCAATAGAGGCAGGGATGGGGGAGGGGGGAAAGGAAATTTGGGTTGGTGAGGAGTAAAAGGCAGAATAACCTCTAACCTCCCTTGTCCTGCTGGCCACACTGCTCCTGAGCCAGCCCAGGATGCCATTGGCTCTCCTGCCCACCTGGGCACACTGCTGGCTCATCTTCAGCTACTCTCTACCAGCACCCCCAGGTCCCTCTCTGCCTGGCTGCTCTCAGCCACTCTGTCCCCAGCCTGTAGCACTGCTTGGGGTTGTTGTGGCCAAAGTGCATCCCTTGTCCTGCATCTTTTGCCCTCACTGGGCAGCATCAGCCAACTCCACAAAAGCCTCTGTGTGCACCCACCCCCGGCCCACGCTCAGCTCCTGCACTGACACAGGGAATATTTCCCTTCAAGTCTTGGCTTCTAAAGTTGCACCTGCACAACTCATGCAGGTGGACCAAACCCACCTCTGAATCACGAGAAGCTCTTGTCCTCTCCCTTTATCCAGGGTTTCCTCTCCTTCCCTTCCCCAACAGCTTCCAGCTATTTAATTTCTCCTCCTCCTCCCACCCCACCTCCACCACCCTCCCCCCACCAAGATCTGAAAGCCAAACGTCTTAAATACAAATCACCTCCAATCATTACGTGCAGGACCTCTCAGCCCTCTTCAGAGCGATGGGCTGTGAGTAATGAGCTCTGCTGAGACTTTGCTGGATTCCACCTCCACCCGTGGAGAAGATGGAGCTGGAGAAGGGGGAGGGAGAGGGAGGGGGAAAGAAACTGGATCCAGCTAGAGAGACGAAAAAAAAAACTTGCTACTCACTTTTACCTTCCTCTGCAGCAGGCAGGGGAAGTTGCAGGTCCTCCTGGAGGGCTGAGGTCTGGCTCCTGAGCAGAACTACAGAGTGGTTCGTGTGGGAAGTCAGCTCTCCCAGGGCCTTGGGCAGATCGGAACCTCGGTCCCAAGCGCACCTCAGCGACCACAGAATCCCAGACTGGCTCGGCTGGGAAGGAACCTTTAAAGCTCATCTAGTCCACCCCCTCTGCAGTCTGCAGGGACGTGCCCACTTTGAGCAGGTTGCTCAGAGTCACACCAAGCCTGACCTCAAATGTGTGCAGGGATGTGGCCTCCACCACCTCCCTGAGCAACCTGTTGCAGTGCTCCGCTTGAGACTGAAGCTCTGAGCCCTCCAAGTGCTCAAGCATCTTTACAGAGGGAAGGGTCCCACCTTAGACCTTGCCCCTAGCAGACCGTGAGTATGTCCTTGCCTCTTAGGAGCTGTCCTCCCCAGACTGCTGCTGCAGACACAGGGCACTGGGTGGTTCTAGATGCCAGGAGCTGGGTTTGGATCCAGCTCCTCTTGCTCTTCCCAGGTGATGTCCAAGGTGACAAAGCCTGCACAGAAACCTCTCTGTGGACAGCAAGGAGAAATGGTGACAGGCCAGGCTGGCTCCAGCAAAACTCAACACAGAGATGGACAGTCCCTGAGCTCACCCAAACTGTTCAGCTCCATCCCTCAAAAGGATTGGCACAGGGGTGCCTCTCACATCACCATCCCCATCTCCTCTGGGGTGGCTTGAGTGAGAACCACTCTGGTGGATGCAGCTTAAAACACATCACCCTGCCCTGCCAAGATGCATCTCCAGGTGCTGGACTTTGCAGGTGGGTGCTACTCCATGCAGCTCTTGTGCTCCCACTCACAACACTCCACAAAGTGTTAGGGCAGGACATCATGTGGCTTGAGGTCATCAAGGCCAAAAGAGACCCAGATTCACAGTGCTAGAAGCTCAGGTCTTGAAGGTAACAAATGATGCTTGGGGCAGTTTGATCTCCATGCTCCAGCCTCCAGGAGAGCCCAACATTGAGGGCAGCCAAGGCAGACCTCCCTGATATGAAGCCAGTTTGCTCCTGTACTGTGATCACCTGCTGAGGGTTCTCAGGACACCAGAAGGCCCAGGCAAGGATCTGCTATCCCATGCTCATGGTTTGTTACCCCCAAGGGCTCTCCTGGTGCCTGCCACCGTGGCTTTCCCCCTGCTCCAGCAGCACTGAGCACCATGCACAGAGCGAGACACCCTCCATCACCTCAGACAAGCCCTCGGGAACTGTCACTTGGAGAGCCAGCCCTGGCCAGGGCTCATCTTCCCAGAGGGGCTGGAGAGGAGATGGAGGAGAAAAGGAGAGCAAAGCCTTTCACCACAGACTTCAAAGTCCTCGTCAGCAGGAGCCTGCAGAGCGGTTTAAGTACAAAATGAATTGTTTTAATATTTAATCAGCCCATAATAGGCTGGGGGCTCCCAGTGGGGGTGGCTCTCAGTTGGAAGGATGTCCAAACTGAGTATCCCCACCACCACCTCCAGAAGAGACAGTGGTTGTGGAAGGACCCCCCTGCCGTCCCCCACCCCAAGACACATGTAAGGATGATCCCTTCTCCACCAGCTCCCCTTGATGTGGCACCTGGGACCAGCTGCCACAAGCCCACCTGGTGTGGGCCATGGGCTTTGAGACCCATCACCCCCAGCCTCAAGCCTGCAGGATCAGGGCTTCGTTCTCACAAGCTCAGAATCAAGTCCAGCCTGCTCCGTTCCCACCTCTCACACCCTTCAGAAGGCCCAGACCCCCTAGGGCCATTGCTCTCCACCTTCCTGTTGGGTTTGAGGGTGCTGCCAGGTGTCCCAAGGGCAGAATCCTAACGTCTGGTTGGCACCAGCAGCTTCACCTGAAAGATGCAAAGGGACAAGTGATGCTGGACATATCCTTTCACTGCCAGCATCAGCAACCAGGCTCCCTTGCTGGAGACAGAACAACACCTTCTGGTCCTACAGATCAGCCCTCATCCTGCACTGGAGTTCTTCGTCATCTGCCAACCTTCTGGGTGGTCCAGGAACCATCAATGCTCTGTCTTGTGGGCTGGGAGCCTCAAAGCCATCTCTCCAGGGTCCTTTAGTAGATCTGAGCCCCAGTGCTAAACACACCTCAGAGATCACAGAATCCCAGACTGGTTTAGGTGGGGAGAGGCATTAAAAGTCATCCAGTCCAAACCCTTGCAGCCAGCAGGGACAGCTGCAAATAGAGCAGGTTGCTCAGAGCCACAAACAACCTGACCCAAAATGGTGCCAGGCATGGGGCATCTGCCACCTCTCTGGGCAACCTGGGCCAGGCTCTCCCCACCCTCAGTGTCAAACATTTCTCTCTTCTCTCCAGTCTGAATCTCCCTCTTTGTGTTCAGACCCTCCCCCCTTGTCCTTTACAACAGCCTCTGCTCAAAAGCCTGTCCCCTGTAGTGCCTCTTGAAGTCGAGAAATGTGACCTGAAGCTCTTCCTAGAGTTTTCCCTTCTCCATCTCTCTGGTGGGCCCCTTTCAGGCTTACACCGTTAAGCATCACAGCAAGCCGTGCACAAGGAGTGCCCGGAGCATGATGGACACAAGATGCTTCCTCCACCGCAGCTGCCTCCTTTATTGCTTGAGGAAAGGGAAAAGCTTCTGCAGCCACCAGGAGGCAGAAGCAGTTTGCTCAGCGCTGAGTCCCTGCTCCACCACCACACTCGGAGAGGCTCTTTAACGCCAGAATGCCACTCGATCCTAGGGCAGCTTCCTCCTGAGAGTGGCATTCTGCCAGGTGTTCCACCAAACCCAAAGTCTCACCACCCATAGCCCTCTCAGAATCTCTTCTTTAAGTTGTCTCAAGCTTTGAAGGCTCGAAAAATAAACCCAGCAGAACAAGCAGCTCCTGAGCAGCAGCTCCCAAGATGCAGCAAGCTCTGCTTTTGGCAGAGCCCCCTTGCAGGCTGAGGATGTGATGGACCCAAAGCAGAGCTCTGCTCATTGCTACAGATCCAGCCCTTTGGATCTTGAGGGGCTTTGGCAGTGAGGTGAGAGGAGAACCCATCACAGGCTCACAGGATGTCAGGGGTTGGAAGGGACCCAAGGAGAACGTCGAGGCCCACCCCCCTGCCAGAGCAGGACTTCACAATCTAGCAAAGATCACAGAGGAGCACATCCAGACAGGCCTTAGAAGTCTCCAGGGAAGGAGACTCCACAACCTCTCTGGGCAGCCTGTTCCAGTGCTCTGTGACACTTACAGTAAAGAAGCTCCCCCTCGTGTTGAGGTGCAGCCCATGTAGGTGCATAGATGGAAGGAGGAAAGCCACTAGTGAGAGATGATAGTTTCACTGTTGCTCACCTTGCCCAGGGCCAGGCAGAAGGTCTCCATTCACCAGGAGCTACAGACAGCATGGTCAAGAGAATCAGAGCAGCCACACCATGGCAGGGGGATTGGAGTAGATGTCCTTCAAGGTCCCTTCCAATCCCACCCATCCTGTGATTCTATGAGCAAGAGCAAGCAGAAGGACCAGAGCTGCCAGTGAAGCTCCAGTGCCCGTGGCAGAGGTGATTGCCCCCAGGTTGGATGAAGCCCTCGAGGATCAAGTCCAGCCATCGACCCAACACCGCCCTGCCCACTGCCCCACGTCCTGAAGTGCCATGAAGCACAGCCTCAGAGGTGGAGCAGAAACAAAACACCCAGGGAGGTCATGAACCTTCCCTCCCTGGAGGTGTTCAAAGCCAGGCTGGATGGGGCCTTGAGCAACCTGGGCTAGTGGCAGCTGTCCCAGCCTAGGGCAGGGGCTTGGAACTAGATGATCTCCAAGGTCCCTTCCAACCCAAACCATTCTGTGGATCTATGATTCTCTGAATTTCCTCATTCCAGTGCAGGATTTGAGCTGTGTTGAGTCTTCTATGAATCTTTCCAGCCTTCCCAGGGGGAGCACCTCCACCCCTACCATGAAGGACCTTCCCCAGGGTAAGGTACCACCACCACTATCATTCTGGGGGAATCCCCAGGAGCTACCTCGCTGCTGGGAGAGCCTGGCCTGGCCCAGCCATTCAGGAGGCTGTTATGAGAAGGGTCCTGGAGGACAATAAATCCACCCAAAGCCATTATCAGTCAGGGTTGTGCTTCCATTAGCTGCCCAGAGAATCCTCTGCCCAGAAGCAGCCTTCTCCTCACGGGTGTCCAGTTACTGCAGTTATGCTCTGAGGGACCTGGTGGGTGTCATAAATAACTCGGTGGTGGGGCTGGGACCATTACAGATGCTGAGTTATTTTTGCAGTGGTTCTTATAGGAAGGGGTGGGAGGGGGAAGAGAAGATAAATGTAAGCTTTCCTCCACGGGCAGAAGTGGAGTGGAGCAGAGCGAGGACTTCAATCACCTTCCTACCAGCACCATCTTCTGGCCAACACAGCCCCTTGCCTTCAAGCAGCAGCTCAGGGTCTTGCACAGCATCCCAGCGTGAAGGGGGCTGCAAGGGACCTCTGCAGATCACCCAGGATGAGTGTCCTGCTCAAGCAGGGGCACCCACAGCAGCTTGCCCAGCATCACAATGCCCAGCTGACTTTGGAAGCTCTCCAGAGAAGGAAACTCCACAACCTCTCTGGGCAGCCTGCTCCAGGGCTCCAGCACCCTCACACCAAAGAACTTTCTCCTCCTGTTCATATGGAACCTCCTGGGTTCCATTTTATGCCTATTGTCCTTGTCCTGTCCCTGGGCACCACTGACAAGAGTCTGACCCCATCCTCTTGCCCCCCACAGGTCCTTTAGCTGTTGCTGAGCATTGCTCAGATCCCCTCTCAGGCTGCTCTCCTGCAGGCTCCCAGCCCCAGGGCTCTCAGCCGTTGCTCCTCACAGAGATGCTCCAGGCCCCTCAGTGCCTTTGTAGCCTTCCCTGGACTCTCTCCAGCAGTTCCCTGTCTTTCTGGCATCTGCAAAGATTCCTTGGCATCTGCAAAGATTCCTTGGCACCATCACCTGGCAGCACAGACACAGCTGAAGTTCTGCAGAGCAGAGCAGAGGGGAGACAATCAATGAGAGCTGAGGACAGGACTCCATCACTTCCAGGACCACACTGAGGACAGAGCAGTTCCTTATACCACAGCAGGGCTGTCACATCCCATCAGACAGAACAGCACTCCCACCATAGCACCTCCTGATGGGGTGGTCTCACATCCACAAATTAGAGAGACACAAGCATGAGGCTAAAGGCCAAGGACTCATAGCTGACAGGACACGAAAGACAACCAAACCATGTCAGGACACCAAGAAAGCATCATCAGAAGCCAAGCTGTCCTGCATACCCCTGTCAGTGTCTTCTGCCACCAGAGAGCACAAGGAGGAAGCAAAGTGATGCATGGAACTGGGACCCACTAGACTCACAGAACCATAGAGTCATGGAGGCTAGAAAAGCCCTCTAAGGTCATCACCCAGCACCTAGCCCATGTTCAGAGCAGCATGCAGGACCTCTTGAGCTGGGTCTGCTTGCCACCACCCCAAGCAGCTGACCTCAGGAGTCATTTCCTCAATGTTCAGTAGCAACAACCTCAGGTCAACACTTTCCAGGGAGGGAGAGAGAAGAAAAGCACAGGGAGATGTGCACCACCTTTCTCATGCTCCCCAGGGGTGGGCTCTGTCCCAGTCCCACACACACACAGATGAGTGCCCAGCGTAGACGTGGGGGCTCCCAGCTCTGCGGGTTGGACTCTGCCTGTGACCTCATATCTCTGCAAGCAGACAGGCAGGATGAGAGCAAACCAGCAGCTTGAAGAGAAGTTCAGCTCTGGGTGAATGTTCTGGAGAGTGAACTCCAAGAAGTCCTTTCTTCTCTGCTCCTGACGTGTCAATGGCCTGCAGAGCCTCATGTCCTGCCAGCAGCGCTGAGCTGAGCCCTGCAGAGCACTGCACTGTCAGGGAGGGCTGGGGGTGACATTATCTCCCTTGAGGCTGCCCTTCTGCATATTTCTCCTGCCACGTGGCTTTGTGGCCCTCTGAGATGCTTCTGCTCCCCTTGGTTTCCTCCTCACTCCCAACAGTTTGCCCCAGAGTTCCCACCAGGTGCCCAGATGTTCCTAGAAGGACCTTGGACTGAGGTGCTCAGCAGTCCTGCTGGAGACCGTGGTGGCAGCACCACAGGTTCACCACTCAAGCACAGCACTCACTGACTTCTCCCCACTTGGATAGCAAGGAGAAGCCCTCTAATTCCTGTAGCAATAGACCAGAAGACACTGACTGGGCTCATAGTTGATGGCTCAGCTTTCTGTTTTCACAGGTGTCACAAGCTTCATCCCCCGGAGGCAGGGCCAGACCCCACCAAGCAACGGCAGCTCCCAGCAGACCTCTGAAGCGTGGGTCTCTGCACCTTGCCCACAGCCTCTGGTGCTCACACAGTCTGTGCTTGGTTGTCATCACCTTGGCCATCGTGGGAGGCTGGATGAGGCACTCAGTGCCACGGTTTAGTTAAGCAGAAGGGTTAGGTGATAGGTTGGACTCGTTGATCTTCGAGGTCTTTCCCAACCTGGTTAATTCTGTGACCTTTCTGACCATTTCTCCCTCTGATCCTTGCTCCTCCTGCCCTTTCTCCATGGCAATCACCCTGCAGAATGACTGTTTCATGCTGAAGCTGGATCCTCTCCCTTGCTCCACTGGCAGCACGGGGTTCACAGTATCACAGTCTCACAGTATCACCACGGTTGGAAGAGACCTCCCAGATCATCAAATCCAACCCTTCACCACAGAGCTCAAGGCTAGACCATGGCACCAAGTGCCATGTCCAATCCTGCCTTGAACAGCTCCAGGGACGGCGACTCCACCGCCTCCCTGGGCAGCCCATTCCAGTAGCCAATGACTCTCCCAGTGAAGAACTTTCTCCTCACCTCGAGCCTAAACTTCCCCCGGCGCAGCCTGAGGCTGTGTCCTCTTGTTCTGGTGCTGGCCACCTGAGAGAAGAGAGCAACCTCCTCCTGGCTACAACCACCCCTCAGGGGTTGTACCAGTGTGCCAGGAACTCCCCGTGACAGGTCTGTGGGCAGAGATGGCAGCAGGCTGGGGTCTGAAGAGCTGACTGATCCACTCCATGGAGCCTGCAAACTAGCTCCATTCTGCTCCACAAACGGTTGTGAGCACCAAAGGGGGAGGAACCTGGGTGGGGAGGAACCTGGCCAAGTGATGCTTGCAAAGCCAACAGCCAGCAGCAGGGAGGTGACATCAAGGAGGCAATTTCAAGCTGGTTCATCCCCAGAAGCAGCAGGTGCTGCCTCCACTCCTTCCTCCTCCACCATCACGGGTGCAACGGGCAACTCTCCATGGTTCTGCCCACCTCTCTGACCCTTCTCCAGCTCTTACCACTGATATGAGCATCCTTATCACGAGGGATTGTTTTGCCCAGGCCAGTGGCAGCCTGGTGCCATCTCTCTCCCATCTCAGCATCAGAGGTGATGGGCAAAGAGGTTGCCCTACACAGCTGTCACCACTGGCTGCCACAAAGCCAGCCCGGTGTAGAGACAGACACCAACCACTGCCCTTCTCCTCTGTTTAAAGGGTGTCATTTGGAAGCCACACAGGGATTTGAGCCTGGCAGTGCTTGAGATCATGAAATCATGGGATGGTTTAGGTCAGAAGGGACCTTAAAGATCATCTTCCTCTTTTGCTCAGATGGTCTGTCCCTGGGGAGAGAGGCAGGGTAAGATCCAGGCACCATGAGTGTCTGGTAGACCATTGATGGTGTGAAATCTCCTCTGCATGATAGGGAGAGACAGGTAGCAACTTGGCTTCATAGAATCCCAGACTGGTTTGGTTTGGTGGTCACCTAATCCTATCTCCCTGTAGTCAGCAGGGACATCTGCAGCTAGAGCAGGTTGCTCAGAGCCTTGCTGCAATGACCTGCAACCTGACCTGCAATGGTGCCAGGCATGGGGCATCTGCCACCTTTCTGGGCAACCTGGGCCAGGCTCTCCTCACCCTCACTGTCAAACGTTTCTTCCTTCTCTCCAGTCTGAATCTCCCTCTTTCAGTTCAAACCATCACCCCTTGTCCTGTCACAACAGGCCCTGCTCAAAAGCCTGTCCCCACCAAAAATGCTACATCTACACCCCCAGAATGCCAGCAGGGTGGGAGTTAGAGGGGACCTCTCCAGATCATCTGGAGTCCAACTGCCCTGCTATAGCAACAGGCCTTGCTAAAAAGTCTGTCCCCATCTCTCTTCCCAGCCTCTTCTCCTTTCATCCTTGGGGGCTGCTGGCGGAAGGAGGTTTCTGGGCAGAGAGGTTCTGGTTGAGACTCTGCTTGAGGGCAGGAGGTTAATTAGGTAGCAGGGTAATGAGGAGTCATTAAATCTGCCTGCACCAGGCTGTTAGCATAACAAGGGCAGCCCAAGAAGGTCAGAACTGGGATTCTTGTTTTCCCCTTGCCTTCAATTAACCTTTCCATGTTTTTGTGACACTCTGGACCCCAGAGATGGCTTCTGGGTGTCTCCAGGAGGCTGTTAATGAGCAGAAGACAGAAACAAACTTCACTCTGAAGCCACCAACGTGATCTGTTGGGTGTCCAGCTTAAAGTAAACAGGCAGGCCCCAGCTCACCCTCTGAGCACTGCTGCTGTCCCATCAAAGTCGCAGACTGTGAAGAAGGTCCCTGAGGTTCACCTCCAATTGTTATTCTGCTCTCGCTTCCAGCTCAAGAGGAAAGCACTGAGGGCTTGGCTCAGCCACCACCAGAGAGCTCCCTTTGCTCTGCACCAGGCACAGTGTCCCCTAAAGCCCACCCACGGGTGGGTTGGTAGGAGGAAGGTGTTCCCACCACCTTGTCTACACACCTAAAGTTATCGGTGGGTCAGCCTCCAGGGGGGCACCAGGTGCCCACAGGGCAGCTGAATGTCGGTAGATTGGAGCCCCTCTCCATCCCCCAGGGCTGGGGGCTTCATAACCCAGCTTCAGGCCAGCTCCATGTCAGCAGATGAGGAGCAGGCACATTAAGGAGTCATGATATGGAAGCTCTGGCTACGAGGGTGGTGGAACACTGCAACAGCTTGCCCAAGGAGGTGGTGGAGGCCCCATCCCTGAAGATATTCAAGGTGAGGCTTGACAGGGCTCTAGGCAACCTGATCTAGTTGAGGATGTCCTTGCTGACTGCAGGGGGGGTTGGACTGGATGACCTTCGGGGGTCCTTTCCAGCCCAGACCATTCTGTGGTTCTGTGACCCTATCCCACCTGGGAAGGGTTGCTCCATCAATATTGACATCACCTCCATGCCTGGGGCAACACCTCAGCAGGAGGAAACCACAGGGGGTAGGGAATCAATCACCTGGCTGCAGGATTCATCTCTCATGACATTGACTAACCCACAGAATATGCCCACCTGAGATTCTTCAGAGACTTCATCCTGCCCCCACGGGCTGCAGGTGGTTCCCTACTCTCCAGGAGGACAGATCAACTCGTCCAGGTTTAGCAGGCTGCAGCCTGCTATGAGGAGAACTCAGCAGGAAAGGGCTTTGTGAAAGGTCTGGATAAAGCCTCTGGAAGCCAGGACACCTTCAGCCCAGTGGATGGTGAGAATGAGATGGACCATCAGCAGGTTAGGTAGAGCTGGTTGTGGGTGGAGGCAAGGTGATGGACTGGAAGCTTCCTGGGATGCCCTGGTGCAGAGGACTTCTTTAGGTGTGAAGAGCACATGAGGGAGATCAGGGATGAGTGGTGGTGGCTTACAGTGAAGGAGACAGAGAAGAGTCAGGAAAGGTCCAGCTGGTCTAAGTGTGGCTCAGTGTCACAAGTGCTGCCTTCTCCCATGGCTTTCAAGCACAGCACCAAGGCCCTTTGCACTTGTAGCCAGGTGGGGTTGGGCTCTTCTGCCAGGCAAGCAGCAACAGAAGAAGGGGACACAGTCTCAAGTTGTGCCAGGGGAGGTCTAGGCTGGATGTGATGAGGAAGTTGTTGGCAGAGAGAGTGATTGGCATTGGAATGGGCTGCCCAGGGAGGTGCTGGAGTCGCTGTGCCTGGGGGTGTTGAAGCAAAGCCTGGATGAGGCACTTAGTGCCATGGTCTGGTTGATTGGCCAGGGCTGGGTGCTAGGTTGGACTGGCTGAGCTTGGAGCTCTCTTCCAACCTGGCTGATTCTATGATTCTATGATTCCATGACTTCCACCTCACCTGCTCTTGGTGCTCTTTGCTTCCCCCCGTCTTTGACACACTGCCACACGGGTGGTGAGACTCCTGTGGCATCCCAGCTCTCTGAACCAGGTCCTTCCTTCTGGAGGCTGTCTCAGAGCATGTAGGGCTGTCCCACCTGCTAGCAAAGTGAGTTATTTGCAGGGTCCATGGTACTGTCACTGGTGGAGAAACACCTCAGCATATAGGAACCTCCCACCATCATGTGTTGTTCAGACAAAGGCAGCACCAGCTACTGCCCATAAGACAGAATCCCAGCATGCTGGGCTTGGAAAGGACCTTCTGATGATCATCTGATCCAAACCCTTGCTAAAGCAGGGGTGCCCACAGCAGCTGGCCCAGGATCATAAGGTCAGGTAGGTTTGGAAGCTCTCCCCAACCTCCCTGGGCAGGCTGCTGCAGGGCTCTGAGCCATCACAGCAAAGAAGTTTCTCCTGATGTCTAGGTGCTACTTTCCCACTCTAAATACCAAAGGAGATCCGTGGGTGACCAGTGAGAAGTGTCCACAGGAAAAAGCTCCTTCTCAGAAGTCCAAAGCAGCAGGATCCACATTGCACAGCTCCTGTGTGCAGGAGCCCCCAAAGCTCCTCAGATGACATTTTGGAAGCCTTAGATGGGCCATTTGGACCATTTTTACTACCAAGCTCTCCAAAAATCCCCACCCAAAGCATTTCCTTCTGCTCTGCTGCTCCTAGGAGTTAATGGGGCAAGAGGAGGCTTCCCAAGACAGGATGTCCCCAGCAAGCACTGGCCTTAATTCCACCACCGAGGTGGATTGGCAGTGGTGCCCCACGGTGGGGCAAGGCTCCAGTCACATGCACTGCTTGTGACCCAGCAGCTCTGCTGGGCTGGGCAGCCCTCCACAGAGGCCCAGTGTCTCCTGACACAGAGACAGCATTGAGAAGCCTCACATGAAACCAGTCAGCCCTGACACACATGACTGAGGCTCGTCCCCAGGCCAGCCTTGATTTAGAAGTCAGCTCCTTTTTATCTTCCCCTCCCTTAGTTTTACTCCAGCTCCACTCCAGCAGGACCGAAAAAACCTCCTCTGAGCCCCTCCATAAACCCATGTCACTTGACTCACTCTAGATGCTGGGGCCAAGTTTGATGTTGCTTCCTTCAAATCATCCCCTCCAGCATGATGGTGACAAGGTGGCCATTCTGGCTGGAATGGGCACTTGTAAACGTTGAGTAGGACATTGGTAACTCTGGCAGCTCTCCTCGGTGTCCTGCTCATTGTCTTCAAGTGCCCATTCCAACCAGAATCATAGAATCAGTCAGGGTTGGAAAGGACCACAAGGATCAGCAAGTTCCAATCCCCCTGCCATGCCCAGGGACACCCTACCCTAGAGCAGGCTGCCCACAGCCTCATCCAGCCTGGCCTTAAACACCTCCAGGCATTTGGCCTCAACCACCTCCCTGGGCAACCCATTCCAGCCTTTCAGCACTCTCATGCTGAACAGAATCAAACAGGCTGGAGGACACCTCCAAGCTCATCCAGTCCAACCTAGCACCCAGCCCTGGCCAATCAACCAGACCATGGCACTAAGTGCCTCAGCCAGGCTTTGCTTCAACACCTCCAGGCACAGAGACTCCAGCACCTCCCTGGGCAGCCCATTCCAATGCCAATCACTCTCTCTGCCAACAACTTCCTCCTAACATCCAGCCTAGACCTGCCCTGGCACAACTTGAGACTGTGTCCCCTTCTCCTGTTGCTGGTTGCCTGGCAGAAGAGATCAACCCCACCTGGCTACAGCCTCCCTTCAGGTAGTTGTAGACAGAAAGATGATGTGTCACACATTTGGGTTTTCCTCATTCTTCTTACTCCAGATGCATTTTTCCACTGCCTCTGAGGCATTTTGCTCTTTGACCTCATTGCTGGTAACCAACCAACCACAGGCTGTGTCTACCCACTGCAGCAAGGGTGGTGGTTGGACATGGAGAG
Source organism: Tricholaema leucomelas (assembly GCA_013400475.1). Lineage (NCBI taxonomy): Eukaryota > Metazoa > Chordata > Aves > Piciformes > Lybiidae > Tricholaema lacrymosa > Tricholaema leucomelas. The sequence goes on from WAAF01015816.1 coordinate 1,025,408, forward strand.
CCACATCAAACTTGCTCACTCCACCTCCCCCCCCCCAGCTTTAAAGGGTCCAAATTCCATGTTGTTGACTCAATCCATCTCCCACTATATTTCCTCATTCCTATTTCTTGGAAAGGTCAGCAGTGCTTGAAGAAGATGAAGCCCACGTTGGTGGCTCCTCAGGAAGAGGCCATTAATCTTGCTATAATTGTCTGCAATGATTTCAGGAGCAATGACCCATCTGGCCAAGCTTTATCTCAGCAGCTTGTTAAGCAGAGGGAGGCAATGGGAGGTGGGAGACACCCCTGAGCTGTCAGGCATTGGAACAGGCTGCCCAGGGAGGTGGTGGAGTCGTCATCCCTGGAGGTGTTCAATCAAATGAGTAAATGTGGCACTTTGGGATATGGCCACGGAGGTGCTGGGTGAAGGGTTGGTCTCGATGATCTTAGAGGTCTTTTCCAGCCTTAATGATTCTGCTCCTCTGCTGGTACTGCTCTGACAAAGTCAGTGATGGTTTGCACCAGGAGATCAGCCAGGATCCAGCTCTCACAGTATCACACAGTCTCACAGTATCATCAGGGTTGGAAGAGACCTCATACATCATCAAGTCCAACCCTTCACCACAGAGCTCAAGGCTAGACCATGGCACCAAGTGCCACGTCCAATCCTGCCTTGAACAGCTCCAGGGACGGCGACTCCACCACCTCCCTGGGCAGCCCATTCCAGTAGCCAATGACTCTCTCAGTGAAGAACTTTCTCCTCACCTCGAGCCTAAACTTCCCCTGGCGCAGCCTGAGGCTGTGTCCTCTTGTTCTGGTGCTGGCTGCCTGAGAGAAGAGAGCAACCTCCTCCTGGCTACAACCACCCCTCAGGTAGTTGTAGACAGCAATAAGGTCTGCCCTGAGCCTCCTCTTCTCCAGGCTAAACAACCCCAGCTCCCTCAGCCTCTCCTTGTAGGGCTGTGCTCAGATCTGGGGATCTCCTCAGCCTCTTGACATGAAGTGGTTGGATCTCTGCTAGGATTTACTTTGACTTTTCATTCCCTGTAGTCAGCCTAAACAATTCAAATGGAACAGATCCCTCAAAATACATGAGAAAATGAAATCAAACTACCTAAACCCCCATTTGGACATTAAAGCAAGCCCCAAATCCATGTTTCACTTTCCACCAGATCCCCCTGAGGGCGAGGGGAACATTGTCATCAGATCAGGAACACTTCCACAAAGGCTTCCAGTTTGATGGGGGCCACAGGGATGCTCAGAGGGCTGCAGCAGCTCTCCTATGGGGACAGACTGAAAGAGTTGAGGATTTGCAGTCTGGAGAAGAGGAGGCTTCGAGGTGACCTTCTTGTGGCCTTGCAGTATCTGAAGGGGGGCTACAAAAAAGCTGGGAAGGGACTTTAAAGGCTCTCAGGCAGTGCCAGGACTGGGGAGAATGGAGCAAAGCTGGAGGAGGGGAGGTGCAGACTGGAGGTGAGGAGGAAGTTGTTGAGCATGAGAGTGGTGAGAGGCTGGAATGGGTTGCCCAGGGAGGTGGTTGAGGCCCCGTCCCTGGAGGTGTTTAAGGCCAGGCTGGATGAGGCTCTGGCCAGGCAGATCTAGGGTAAGGTGTCCCTGCCTATGGCAGGAGGGCTGGAACTGGCTGATCCTTGTGGTCCCTTCCAACCCTGACTGATTCTGTGATTCTATGACTAAAAACCAAGAGGAGAAGGAGGAAATAAACCAGAAAACTCAAGTTGACTGAGACCCTCCAGAGGCTCTAAGGGGAAGCCCCTAGCAGATGCAGTACAGAGAGCACACACTCCTTTCCCAGTGCTTTCCTACACCCTGCTCTATACAGCTGAAGGCTGGAGACTTCTCAGGCTGTCCATCTGTTGACAATGCCAGCTGAAGCCCAGGGTGATGCTTGGTAGATATTTCCACTTGTCTCTGAAGAATCTTTAGGATTTGGGAGGTTCTGGAGAAACAAGGTCAGGAGCAACACCTCCCATCACACCAGTTTCAGCCACATGTCCACAGCCACATGGGGAGGTCTAGGCTGGATGTTAGGAGGAAGCTGTTGGCAGAGAGAGTGATTGGCATTGGAATGGGCTGCCCAGGGAGGGGGTGGAGTCGCCATGCCTGGAGGTGTTGAAGCAAAGCCTGGATGAGGCACTTAGTGCCATGGTCTGGTTGCTTGGCCAGGGCTGGGTGCTAGGTTGGAGTGGATGAGCTTGGAGCTCTCTTCCCACCTGGTTGATTCCATGATTCTAAATAGCAGCATTTTCAACAGGTCCCTCCACTGGTGAGGGGTGCTCTTTGCCCTGAACTCTGGCTTGCAGTCAGGGCTGTCTTCTAAAGCACCTGAAGATGGCCAGGGGCTCCTGCTCACCACAAGCCCCACTCCATCACGTCTCAAGCAGGAAGCCACAGACACGCAGGCAGCCTCAGCCCTGACACTAGGGCAGAGAGGACAATCTTCAAAGAGAAGCAGCTGGCAAGCTGCCCTTCCTGCTTGTGTCATGGAACTGTCCATGCATCAGAAGACAGAGCTGCAGATGTCCTGTCATCTCCAGCCAGTTTGGCTGTACTTGGCCTCAGCTGATAAGAGAGTAGCAGGCGGAGAGAACACCAAGCGTGGGGTCAATGTGGGCTCGTGGGAACGGCAGGGATCTGGTTGTGCACTGCAGACACTTCCTGGGACAGCTTCTGCTCCAACAGGATGGACAAGCCCCAGCACCCCAAGCCTATTCCCCAGCTCAGCTACCCTGACTGGTGGGAAGAGATGTGGCTGCAGTCAGGCAGAAGCAAGTACTCCAGCAAGGTCTGTTCTCCAGCCCCTGGAGACGATCAGCAGAGCTTGGTGAGATCCAGGCTGAAGCTGCTGATGGTTTCACAGTGTGTTGTCCATGCAAGATCCCCTGGTGAGCTGGTACAGGTCAGAGGGGGGGATTGCTGAGTCCTGGTGAACAAGTTTACCATGAGCCAGCAATGTGCTCTTGTGGCCAAGGAGGCAAATGGTCAGAATGTGGCCAGCAGCTCAAGGGAGGTTCTCCTTCCCCTCTGCCATGGCGAGGCTGGAGCTGGAGCACTGGGTCTGGTTCTAAGCTCCCCGGTTCAACAGATAAGGAACTACAGGAGAGAGTCAAAATGGGACTGACTCAGGATGGGAGAGTCAGGGAGGGAATGTGGAGACATCCAGGACACTGGAGCAGGGCAGGAGGGCAAAGGAAATGAGAGAGAAGATGCAAAGGGGCAAAACAGGCAACGAGGTGGCCACTGGGACAGAGTCCATTGCTTCCTTAAGGTGAGCTCAGAAGGCCAACAGGGATGTACCTTCTCCCTCTAGAGACAGGTTCCACACACGCATCCCTTGGCCACAAAGTTCTTCTCCTCATCCCATCTCTACCACCCAGTACCATCCCACCACCAGGGCACCACAAAGACCAGTGAGTCTCTCAAGGACAAGGAGCTGAGGGGATAAAATCACCCAAGCAAGGTGAGCAGAGCAGAACTGGACCAGCCAAGAGTTGAAACAAGTGAGTAAACTTCTCCCACTCGGAGTCATTAAGACCAATTTATGTCCTAAGGGTCCTGAGAGCCATGACCAGCCCAGGTTTGGGCCTTCCAGGGTCAGCAGCTCCACCCATTCTGCAGGAGGGTCTGTAGGTGTCCAGATGTTAGGGAGGAGTGAGATGAACCTCTGAAATGATTCTTCACCTGATCCCACACAAAAACCAGGGCACAAGAGACTCTTCTGTGGGACATTCCATGCTCCTTTATCTGCAGGAGCTTCAGGCTTGGAGCAGAAGGCTTTAAGGGCTGCCCTGGCAGTGGCTTTGGCTAGAGAGCTACCAACATGTTCCACAGGTGGTGAAGCTGAGGGGTAGGTGCTCCAGACCACGTTGATCACACCCCAAATCTGCTTCATGGCTGAGACACAAGATCATGGGACTTGGCTTTACTTTGTTGCTACTGCAACTTAAAGGGTTTAGAAATTAGCTCCCCTGGGACAGTTTAGTCCAAGATGGGCAAGAGGGCTGGAGATCAAAGTCCAGGAACAACCCTCATGGTTAACTCAGAGCTCTGGAGAGCTCCTTCCTATGGGTGTCCCCAACTGGGAGTGCTGGACCTAAAGTTACTGGTCGAAGAGAGTCCCAGAGTGCACAAACAGCCAGCTTGAGATGACATCTTCAAGGGGAAGGGCAGCTGGTGCAGGATGCATTCATGGAATGGGTTGGGTTGGAAGGGACCTTAAAGATAATCCAGTTCCACCTCCCCTGCCATGGGCAGGAACATCTTCCACTAGAGTTACTTGAGGCCTCAGGAAGCTGCTGCTTGCCTCCATGATGCTGTGCTACACCATGGCTTATTTCAGAAGGTTCTGATCATTTCAGTGACCTTTGACATTCCTGGGGGTCTCCAGAGTGGACTGCAGCCACCCTTTGTCTCCAGCAGGACAAAAAGGCCCATTCATCCCCCTGTCACATGCAGAAACGTGGCTGGCCCAGGATAGAATCACAGAATGGTTTAGCTTGGAAGGGACCTCANCCCCTAACCTCTGCCAGGTTAAACCCATCCCTCCTCGTCCTGTCATTACCAGACCTTGTCAATAGTCCCTCCCCAGCCTTCCTGTAGGCTCCCTTCAGACACTGGAAGGCCACTCTAAGGTCTCCTGGAAGCCTTCTCTTCTCCAGGCTGCAGAGCCCCAGCTCTTGTAGCCTGTCCTCAGAGCAGAGCTGCTGCAGCCCTCTGAGCATCCTCATGGCCTCCTCTGGGCTTGCTCCAACAGCTGCATGTCCTTCTTGTGTTGGGGTGCAGGACACCTCTCCATCATGGTCAGGAGGAGAGGTGTGGACATGTGTGCTCTGGGAAGAGAGCCAAGGAGAAGCTGCAGCCCTCCCAGGAGGCTAAAGGGTTAAAGGAGTCATCAACCAATGCACTATGACTCCTACCAAGGTGGAGCTGAGCTATCTGAGGGGCACATCTCCTCCTCCATCTGGGGATCAGAGGGGCAGTTTCTTAGAGAAGGGTGGGAGGTCACCTTCTGAAGGCCTTCAAAGGCACCAGAAGGTAATGAACTTGTTTGCCACCCCTCCTGACCCAGACCAAAGGCCCAGGCACCACCAAGGTGCAGAAAGGCTTCACTCATGTCCAGAATTAACTTTGGGGCACGTTTGCAAGTTGGAGACATCTGTGAGCAACAGGGACCAAACCAGGTGGGGAGCAGCTGGCTGCCCCTGAAGCTAGGGCAGAGAGGAGTTGTGCCCATCCAGCCCTGAGCACCAGCTGGCTTTACCCCACATTTCCACCCTCTGGGGTCCGTGTGGTCTGCCCCAAGCTGAGATGAGCTGGGCAAAGGAAGGCTGAAGCTGGGCCTGATGGCCACATGGCAACGTGAGCAAAGCAAGTGAGGTGCAGGCTCCTCAAGCAGACTCCATAAGCAGCCTTCTCCACCCAAAAGAAAGCATCAAGTGACAGCTACAAGGAAAACACTCAACCTAACTCAGGAAAAAGAGATCCTTCAACACCTGCCCAACACCGCTCTTGCTCCTAGCACCTGAGCTGGCTGGACCAAAGTGCTGCTGGAGACATGTCTGTCCAGGCACTGCCACATCTCAGTTTGCAGAGCAGGCATCTGCCAAGGCTTGAGAAGCCTCAGAGAGATGGGAGGAGGACAGATCCCTAAGATGGACTCTCCAATTTGGGATACTTAGCAGGATGAAGGGAGAAGAGGCTGAATGGAGGATTTGTTCTCTGCTCTTTTGAGCAAGGAGTCATCTCTGATGGATTCTCCACAGTTCTGGTTCATCATATCTTCAAGGAAGCATGGCAGAGATCCAATGGAGGAGAAGAGAGAGGGACCCAGCAGAGATGATCTCTCTCCTGTTTACAATCCCTGACCACAAAGCCAGGCTGGTCAAGTTCTCATTGACCAAACCTCAAATCAGAGGGCACCTAAACCATCTTGTGTCTGCAACTGGGAATATCCCAGAGCCCCAGCACGGTGGGGTTGGAAGGGACTCTGGAGATCATCCAGTCCAGTGCTTGAGCAGGGGCACCCACAGCAGCTTGCCCAGGATCACAATGTCCAGATGGGTTGCAGTCTCTCCAGAGGAGACTCCACAACCTCTCTGGGCAGCCTGCTCCAGGGCTCCAGCACCTTCACATCAAAGAAGTTTCTCCTCCTGTTCAGGTGAAGCCTCCTGGGTTCCAGTTTGTGCCCACTGCCCCTTTCCTGTCACTGGGCACCAGATAACAAAGGCTCCAGCTGGTGCTGATGACAGGACAAGGGGGGATGGTTTGAGCTCAAAGAGGGAGATTCAGACTGGAGAGAAAGGAGAAATATTTGACCCTGAGGGTGGTGAGAGCCTGGCCCAGGTTGCCCAAAGAGGTGGGAGCTGCCCCATCCCTGGCACTGTTGCAGGTCAGGTTGGTTGTGGCTCTGAGAAACCTGCTTCAGTTGCAGGTGTCCCTGCTGACTGCAGGGGGTTGGATGAGCTTTAAATGTCCCTTCAACCCAAACCACTCTGTGATTCGATGAAAACTGAACCTTGTTCCTGCCCAGCACCTCAGTGAGGACCTCTTCTCTATCCTCTCTGCCAGAGGACAAGTCCCTTCCCAGGGCTTGCTGTGCCCATCTCTCTCCTGAGCCCCTCAGAGGCAGGGTGTGGAGCAGCTGGCTTTACACACGCTGAGCAGGGGTGGCTTTGGTGTCTCCTCTTGCTGAAGGTGGCTGTGGCTGCAGCTTCCTCCACCAAAGCAGAGCCACGGAGCTTCTCCAAGCCCATCCTTGCAGCGTTTGCAGCGGCCAGCAGCCTTCCCCCAGCTCCCTCCTCCCTCCTCCTTCAGCTTTAGTTGTTTGTTATTATTATTATTGTCTCCTTGGGGCTGTCCCACGTCACTCCTCCTTTGCCCTCCTCCTCCTCCTCCTCCACCCCCACCCTTCGGCCATTGGCTGCAGGGCTGCTCTTTGGGGGGAGCTCTACGATGTTCTATATAACTCCCGGAGACCTCAGCCAGGCACCAGCAGACAAAACATTCCCCTGAGCACCGAGCCAGGCACAAAAGCAAACCCCAGGATCTACCACTCCGCAGTTCTCCCAGGAGCTGCGGGACACCTCCAGCTGCCCATGTGGTGGGATGGAGCTGTGAGAGAAACTCAGCTGAGGAGCACCCAGCTTTGGTGGTGATGAGGAAGGTAACAAGTCCAATGAGCAGCTTTGCTCTTCCACGGGTTGCTTTGCAAGCAAAATGATTTCTTGCTTCTGGGTGAGTTTTTTGCGTGATGTTTGGGTCCATCTCAACCCTGGGGGAGATGCTGAAGGGACCACAGTGCCTGGGCAAGGTCCAGCTGGCAGGCAGGGAGAAGGTGAAGGGGAAGCACTGCACACCTCAGTGGGGGAAGCCCTGCTTGTGGAGCAGGTTGTGTTCATGGGAGGGAGGAAGCTGGGAGCGGTGCCATCGCAGACCTCTCTCCCAGCCTGGCATTTCTGCTGCAGGAGATGTTCAGCTGCAGAAAAGGTCCATTTGGAGGGGTTAGACAGGGAGGAGAGCCTAAGGGGAGCTGCTCTTGAGGGCAGCCAGCTCTGTCCAGGCAGGACAAAGCAGGCAGCATGCCATGGTGGGAGAGGCTGTCTTGAGGTGAAGATGCCTTCTGAGATATGGTGGACTCTCCTGGGCTTCCAGACAAGAGGAATCCCAAACCTCTCACCCTACACCTGCCATCTTCCAGGTGAGAGCAGGTTGTGCCAGGGTCACTACAACTTCTTCTTCAGCTCTTCTCCTCTCTGGCAATGTTCTTTGAGGCCCATGTCCTGACTCCAGTGGTTTCAGCTGTGCTTTGGACTCATTACAGCACGAAGGACATGTCCACCTTCATGTGTCTAAGCTAAGAGCCCCATCTAGGCAAGTGTGGTGGGGATCCCACCAGGTGGAATGAGGTTGGAGATCCCATCAAATAGGATAGAGATCCCATCAGGTGGAATGTGGATTCCTTCAGGTGAAGTGGGGTTGAGCATCCCATCAGGTGGGATGGGAATGGTTCCCTCGGCCACCAAGTCACATCCTCAGATGCTTAGCAACACAAGCAAAGCTCAGAGGGCTTTGGGCCAAGCGATGGTTTCACATCTGCTGGGCACTGAACATGCCTCAGTTTCTCACCCCATTTGAGAAAGGGTTGGAGATGTGAGAGGCAGCTTGGAGGAGCAGGAGGAAACAGGCTGCTGAGGAGAAGCAGACAAAGCTGCTCTTTCACCACAGTGCTGGGTTCTAAGGCAGGAGGGAGGAGGAGGGATTTGGGTCTTGAGTGCTGTGGAGGGGACAGGCAGGATCCAGTGAGCTGTGTCCTGTGATAGTGGCTCACATGACTTTGTTGTGTTGAGTTGCTGGTTGGACTTGATGACCTCAGAGGTCTTTTCCAAACAAGTGACTCTGGGATTCTCTGAGATCTTTTGCCAAACACTCAGGGGCTGAACAGTCACACCAGGCTCTGGAGGCCTGAATCAAGGAGAGCAGATGGGAGCAGAAGGCTCAGGAGGTGACTTCCAGTGGTGGCCAGTGAAAGGACAAGGGGCAGTAGTCTGAAACTGGAAGTTGGATCTGAATATGATGCCTTTGACCAGATAGGATCTCATCTGGAGTAATTTCTGACCACTGTGATGATGGACTTGATCCAGAATTCTTTTCATGCAGCCTCACAGAATCCCAACACTGTGGGGCTTGAGAGGGACCTCTGGAGATCACCCAGTCCAACCCCACTACTAAAGCAGGGGCACCCACAGCAGCTTGGCCAGGATCACTGACCAGGTGGGGTTTGGAAGCTCTCCAGAGAAGGAGACTCCACAACCTCTCTGGGCAGCCTGCTCCAGGCCTCCAGCACTCTCACAATAAAGAAGGTTCTCCTGTTCAGGTGGAACCCCCTGGGTTCCACTTTGTGCCCATTGTCCCTTGTCCTGCCACTGGGCACCACTGAGAGAAGCCTGGGCCCAGCCTCTTGCCCCCCACCCTTAATCTCTTGCTGAGCACTGATCAGATCCCCTCTCAGGCTGCCCTCCTCCAGGCTCAGCAGCCCCAGGGCTCTCAGCCTTTGCTCCTCACAGAGATGTTCCTCCTTCCTCTGCTAACCAAGTTCTCTCCCTTGTCCCTTTCCCCATCTGCAGCTCCAACCAAGACCCAAGCAAGGACATCCCACAAGCATTATGAGGACCTCTGCAGCCAGGTTTGCTGTTCAGGTCTCCGTGGCAAGGATCCCAGGTCCCACAGCTCTGGCCATTCTCCTCACCTGCCTCTTCTCAGGGGCACAAACCCAGACCCCAAGAGCTTTCCAGGAGAGCACCATCCCTCTTGAGGTGCTTAACCAGGAGCAGGCTTACAGCCTGGTCCAGCCAAGCCTGTTCCAGGATGCCAAGATGCCCAACCACTCTGAAAGCCTCCCCAGGAGCACCAGCCCTGAGCCACCCCTGCTGCCTGTGTGTGTCAAGCCTGCAGATATCAGACACATCTTCAAGTACATCAACACCATTGTGTCCTGCACCATCTTTGTAGTGGGCATCATTGGCAACTCCACGCTCCTGAGGATCATTTACAAGAACAAGTGCATGAGGAATGGGCCAAACGTCCTCATTGCCAGCTTGGCACTTGGAGACCTTCTCTACATCCTCATTGCTCTGCCCATCAACGTCTACAAGGTAGGTTCCACGTGGAACAAGTGCTGCAGCAGCCTGGGTATTGCAAGGATGGGGTCTGCTCCAAACTTGGTGGCCTGGGCAGTATCTCCTCTGCTTTGCAGGCTCCATGTTTGCAAGGGACAGGAGGAGGGTGTTTCTGCTCTCTAAAGGATGAGGGTCACATCAACAAGATGCTCAGAGAACATTCCTGGGGCAGCAGAAGTGTCCTCACCCCCAGATGTGATAGGGACACACACACACAAGCACACAACCTTCCAGAGCTTCTAAATCCCACCTGGAATCACATAAATTAAGTCACCTGCAGTCTTCTGAGGTTACAACCTGATGTTTATTTTAGCTGACCCCAAATTATTGTCCACTGAGGGCACTTGTCCCACGTGGAGGTCTCTTCCGAGCTGGTTGATACTATGATTCTATGATTAAGCAGAGATCTTCTTTGTCCTAGCTGAAGGTGAAGGCTCACCAAGGAAGGAGGGAAATGGCTGTGCTATAAACCAGGGCTTCTGGCAGAGCCACCAGCCCTAAATGGGAGAGAAGAGGGACAACAAATGTCCTCAGGACACCCTGGGATCTGCACTGGGGGACACAGGGCTGGGGAGATGTGAGGAGTAGGCCTGAGAGCCCAGCTGACAGCAGAAGGTGTGTTACAGTGCCTGTGAGATGTTATGACACCTGTGAGACGTGTGGTGGCATCCCTGAGATGTGCCATGCCACCTGTGAGGTGCCTCGGGGTTACCACAGCTCCTTCTCACCCACTGCTTGAGACCTGTTTTGGTGGGCTTGAAGCCAGAGGTTTCTCTGAAGGGGTTGCTGCAGGGTGAAGGACTTGGAGCTCAGCCAGATTTGGCTGTCAAAGAGAAGCTTTAGTGTGAAAAGTGGCAGTGGAAGGGGCCTGGGCCAAGCAGGCTGCGTGAGAGGAGAAGGCAGAGAAATAGGAGGTGGCAGGAGGAAAAGGCAGAGGGTAGATTTAGGCTAGATTTAGGCTGGGTGTACAGAAGCTCTTCACTGTGAGGGTGGTGAGACACTGGAACATGTTGCTCGAGGAGGCTGTGGTTGAACACCTTTTTGGAGGTGCTCAAGGCCAGGCTGGATGAAGCCTTGAGCAACCTGGGCTAGTGGGAGCTGTCCCTGCCCATGGTGCAGGGTTAGAACCAGATGATCATTAAGGTCCCTCCACCCCAAACCATTCCATGATTCCATGAAATTTAGGTGGCTATCATCTGACAGTGAGAACAACCAGAGGTGGATGGGAGCAGGTCTCCAGCTGCAGTGTCTCCATAACCTTGCCAGACTTTGGCTGTTTCAGGTGACACCTTTTTTTCCCTCTGGGAGCCACCCAAAGCCCATCCTGGCATTCAGGATTCAGATCCATCCCAACCCCCACCAAGACAGGGATCCAGCACCTAATGTCTGCACCATCCCTCCATCCGTGTGTCAGCTCGTGTCCCAACAGGCCCTGGGGGGATGAATGGTTCCCAGCACAACACACAACACCAGAGAGCTCACACCACAGGTGACCTCAGGCTGCTTTCAGCTGCTCTTCTCACACCTGCTGGCAAGCCACCTCCTGTTATGGGAATCTGGACACACAGTCCTGCAGCAGCCTGGTGACCCTTTGGTTCTTCCCCAGCTCCTGGCAAAGGACTGGCCCTTCGGTGTCCAGATCTGCAAGCTGGTCCCCTTCATCCAGAAGGCTTCAGTGGGCATCACTGTGCTCAGTCTTTGTGCTCTCAGCATTGACAGGTGAGAGACAATGTCTGTCCTGCCCAGCCTGACCCATACCTGGCTTTGCTGCTGAGACCATCAGGGTCAACAGGACTATCTGCGCCTTCATGGGAGCCAGAAGGCAGACTGCAGGGAGGCTTGGACTCCAGGCTTGGTTGGAGATGGGGACAGGACTCCAGGTGCTCTGGATGCTCTGTCACAAAGAGCTGTTACCCAGCAGGGGACAGTGTTTAAGTTCTGCTGGTAAAGGTGAAGGGTGCTGAAGAGCTGCTGGGGTGCTGGTGAAGGGTGGCACTTCCTCACTGGCAAGTAGAAGCTGGGCATGGTTAGCTCCCTTCACATTTGTCTCTGGACCTCCTGTGTCTGATCTCTCCCATTCCGCTGAAGGAGAAGGTTCAGGGGTGGAGGAGGAAGGTGTAAGAGAAAGGGACTTGGGGGACATCTAATCTGGACCTTCTTGACCCCTTCCTGATGGTTGCTTTCCCACATGCTGGGCAGGTACCGAGCGGTGGCATCCTGGAGTCGGATCCAGGGCATCGGAATCCCCATGTGGAAGGCGGTGGAGGTGATGCTGATCTGGGTGGTGGCCATTGTCCTCGCAGTCCCTGAAGCCATTGCCTTTGACATGGTGGAGCTCAGCTACTGGGAACAACACCTGTGGGTGTGCATGCTGGCCTCTGAGCAGAAATCCTCCTTCATGATGGTAGGTACCCTGTGCCACAGCAGCTGTGCGCCCTCCATCCTCAACTACAGCGTTAGACGCTTCCATAGATGGCTTCTTCCAGCCTTCAGGGTGACCAAAGGAGAGCAGCAGCAGCAGCAGCACGTCCAAAGCAAGTGTGCCCTGTGTCACTACGATGCTGGCGTTGCAGTGACACAGGGCACACTTGCTTTGAACGTGGGACCAGAAAGCAGGCAGCTGGTCCTTGGTCATGGAACCACAAACTGATTTGGCTTGGAAGGGACCTTAAAGATCATCTAGTCCAACCCTCCTGCTGTGGGGAGAGACATCTTCAGCTAGACCAGGTTGCTCAAAGCCCCATCCAACTCGGACTCGAAAGCTTACAGGGAAGTGCCAAGCTGTGTTGCGTCTTCACCATCCACATCAATAGGTCATGACACATCTTGGCGAGGTTCAGACCCCACCACACTGTCCCAGAGCACCTCCACAACCTGTCTGCATGAATAACATTTATCACAGGGTCAGCTCAGGGTGGTCAAGGAAATGAAGACCCTTAGAAAGCATCAGATCTCAGCCCACCATGTCTACCAGATAGGCTCCTTGCAACTGTTTCTTGCCTAAGACTGGGCTGGCAACCAAACAGAAGCCAGCCTTGGAAGAAGGCCATCCCATGTGCAGGTAGCACAGGAGCTGTGCTCCAGCCCCCTCCCCAGCCTTGGTGCCCTTCTCTGGACACCTTCAGCATCTCGACATCTTTTTTTCAGTTGAGTGCCCAGAGCAGGATGGAGCACTCAAGGTGTGGCCTCACCAGTGCCAGTGCAGGAGCAGAGGGACTTCCCTGGTCCTGCTGGTAACACTACTGAGCCAGGCCAGGATGCCATTGGCCTTCTTGGCCACCTGGGTGCACTGCTGGCTCATGTCCAGCTCCTGCACCCAGTCCCCCCAGGTCCCTCTCTGCCTGGCCGCTCTCCAGCCGCTCTGTCCCCAGCCTGTGGTGCTGTGTGGGGTCGTTGTGGCTGGGGTGCAGAGCCTGCCACTTGGGCTTGTTACAGTTCCATGGCCTTCTCGTGTTGGGGGCTCCACAGCTGGACACAGTATCCAGGTGTCTCATAGCCTACAAGGCTGCAAGGACCTGGAACCAGCTGCCCAGAGAGGTTGTGGAGTCTCCCTCTCTGGAGATATTAAAGAACCACCTGGATGTGTTCCTAAGTGATCTGCTCTGGGTGATCCTGCTCTGGCAGGGGGGCTGGAGCAGATGATCTTTCAAAGTCCCCTCCAGCCCCTGACATTCTATGATTCCATGATTCTACACACCTCAGGTAGACACCTTCAGACACCAGAAGGGTCTGAGAAAGGCCAGCACCAGGGTCTGGGTCACTTCACATCCCAGTTACCTGCCTCCCCTTTTCCCTGGTTGGCAGCTGCTCTCTCTTCTGCCTGCAGTTCTACCGTGATGTGAAGGACTGGTGGCTTTTTGGCTTCTATTTCTGCCTGCCCTTGGTGTGCACTGGCATCTTCTACACCTTGATGTCATGTGAGATGTTGAGCAAGAGAAACGGCATGAGAATTGCTCTGAACGACCACATGAAACGGGTAAGAGAGCCAGGGTGGGACAGACCCTGCCGGTTCCCAAGGAGGAGGGAGGGCTGGTGATGGGGACAGTGTGGACCTGCCCCTCTGGAGGACATCACAGTCTCACAGTATCACCAAGGTTGGAAGAGACCTCACAGATCATCAAGTCCCACCTGTTACCACAGAGCTCAAGGCTAGACCATGGCACCAAGTGCCACGTCCCATCCTGCCTTGAACAGCTCCAGGGACGGCGACTCCACCACCTCCCTGGGCAGCCCATTCCAGTAGCCAATGACTCTCTCACTGAAGAACTTTCTCCTCACCTCGAGCCTAAACTTCCCCCGGCGCAGCCTGAGGCTGTGTCCTCTCGTTCTGGCGCTGGCCACCTGAGAGAAGAGAGCAACCTCCTCCTGGCTACAACCACCCCTCAGGTAGTTGTAGACAGCAATAAGGTCTCCCCTGAGCCTCCTCTTCTCCAGGCTAAACAATCCCAGCTCCCTCAGCCTCTCCCTGTAGGGCTGTGCTCGAGGCCTCTCCCCAGCCTCGTTGCCCTTCTCTGGACATGTTCAAGCATCTCAATGTCCCTTCTAAACTGGGGGGCCCAGAACTGGACACAGTACTCAAGGTGTGGTCTAACCAGTGCAGAGTACAGGGGCAGAATGACCTCCCTGCTCCTGCTGACCACACCATACATGAAGCTGTCTCTCTAGAGGAGATGTAGGAGCTGATATAAGCTCCCAGTGGTCAGTGGATACTGGTGCAGTGATGCAAATGCATGGATCAAACCAGGGGCCTTCAGCTCGACAATCCCCAGACCAGCCAAGGACAAACCAGGCATAGTCCATGGACAAGCTGGATTGTCAGAGCCTCATGGCCATGGACTAGCTGGATCTTCACTTCCTCATGGTCATTTGCCTCTGGCCATGCTCTGCCAGTCACCAGGAGTGACAGCAAGACAGCAAGGATGTGAGGAAATTGGTCCACATAGTCCTACTGGTACCATTTCTGCAGCCCGGATCTCAGAGTCCTCCTCATGCTGCAGGAGTTGGGACCTGCAGGTTGTGCTTCAGACCCCAGAGAGGTGCCCAGCTGTCACTGGCTGACCAAAACGAGCTGAAGAGTTGTTGTTGAGCACGGGCAGATGGTGCTCCACCTGCTCTCCGATGCTTAGCCAGACCAAGCTTCTTCTCCTGTCCACCTTCTTCCTGCAGCGCCGGGAGGTGGCCAAGACAGTCTTCTGCCTGGTGGTGATCTTCGCCCTCTGCTGGCTGCCGCTCCACCTCAGCCGCATCCTCAAAAAGACCATCTATGACCAGACAGACCCCAACAGATGTGAACTGCTCAGGTAGGGCCACCAGCGGGAGGGCACCCTGCTGGGAGCCTCTGTGGGCACCAGCAGAGGTTATACCGGGCTCACTGCAGGCTGGTGGAGATGCTTCCAAACGTCTCACTTTGATAGCTCCATTCTGGGTGGCCTTGATCTCCTGGTAGGCACACAAGGAGGGTGAAGGGGCACCATGAGAAGAGACAAAATGAAGTTTTGAGAGATGTCTCCATAAAGCTATGGGTTAAAGGTATCTCCTGGGCTGAGATGTCTCCATAAAGCTATGGGTTAAAGGTATCTCCTGGGCTGAGATGTCTCCATAAAGCTATGGGTTAAAGGTATCTCCTGGGCTGAGATGTCTCCATAAAGCTATGGGTTAAAGGTATCTCCTGGGCTGAGATGTCTCCATAAAGCTATGGGTTAAAGGTATCTCCTGGGCTGAGATGTCTCCATAAAGCTATGGGTTAAAGGTATCTCCTGGGCTGAGATGTCTCCATAAAGCTATGGGTTAAAGGTATCTCCTGGGCTGAGATGTCTCCATAAAGCTATGGGTTAAAGGTATCTCCTGGGCTGAGATGTCTCCATAAAGCTATGGGTTAAAGGTATCTCCTGGGCTGAGATGTCTCCATAAAGCTATGGGTTAAAGGTATCTCCTGGGCTGAGATGTCTCCATAAAGCTATGGGTTAAAGGTATCTCCTGGGCTGAGATGTCTCCATAAATCCATGGGTTAAAGCTATCTCCTGGGCTGAGATGTCTCCTTAAAGCTATGGGTTAAAGAGGTCTCCCAAGCAGAAGAACACTCTGCAGGGCTAAAGGAACTGCAGCAGGTCCAAAGGCTTTGCACACATTCTGTCACTTGGTTGGTGGATGTCTTCTCCTCTTCACTTTAGCTATCACACAGAATCATAGAATTGGTTGGAACAGACCTCTAAGATCATCCAGTCCAACCATCAACCCAATGCCACCATGACCATTAAACCATGTCCCAGAGTGCCATGGCCACACATTTCTTGAACACTTCCAGGGATGGGAACTCCATCACCTCTGTGGGCAACCTATTCCAAACTTCAGGCCAGTCTGAGATGAGGGTCACCAAGAGAAATCAGATCTGATGGCTTCCTCAGGCAATGCTCCTCACAAGCAGCAGCACTGTGCAGGAAAGTCTCCTCTGTGCTCACCTCTATGGTATCAACCACTGGCCCCTCATGGAGCAGGTTCTCAGGCCAGGCAGTTGGCAGGCACTTTGGAAACCCTCCTTCAGCACTCCATGAGCTTCCAACACTTCTTCTGTTCCCTGCCATCTCAGTTTCCTGCTGGTGATGGATTACTTTGGGATCAACATGGCCTCCCTCAACTCCTGCATCAACCCTGTGGCTCTCTACTTCGTCAGCCGGAAATTCAAGAACTGCTTCCAGGTAGGGCTGACCCCTCCAGAGCTCCTGGCTGTGCTGACCCTTCCCAGGCACTGGTCCCAGGCAGGATGCATCCAGAGGAGCCCTCATTGCAGTGGACTTCTGTGCTTAGGACATGATGTAGAAGGTGGTTTGGGGCTGCTTGAACCTTCAAACCCAAGTTATGCAGAGAGAAATTTCAGGAGCAGTGAAGCCCTGAGGAAAGAAGGGGATGGGATGGGATGGGATGGGATGAGGTATCTGTGATGGGATAAGATAGATGGAGTGGAATGGGTTGGAATGGGATATCTGAAATGGGATGAGATAGATGGGATGGGATGGGATGGAATAGCTGAGATGGGATGACATAGATGGAATGAGATGAGACAAAATGAGAGGGAAGGGAAGGGAAGGGAAGGGAAGGGAAGGGAAGGGAAGGGAAGGGAAGGGAAGGGAATGGGAGACCTCCCAGCTGCTGTGGCAGAAAGAAGATCTGAGCCCAGCTAAGCATGCTCTGCATTTTCTGTCCCCCAAGAACAAGAAAACACAAAAGGCCCTCCAGATTGCAGTGCCTTCATTTCCAGTCCTCACCAGCCCTATGCTGGCAAACATCCTTCCAGCAGATCCACAGGAGCACAGGCTGCAGGTCCCAGCCTGGCACTGCATGATGCCAGCATCACCAAGGGCCTGCTTTCTCCAATTTCACTCCGTAGCTCACCCTGCTGTCCTCTCTCCCCACCCTCTTGTCTCCTCCCAGTCCTGCCTGTGCTGCTGGTGCCAGAGGCCAGCCCTGAGCATCACACCCACCGACGACAAGGGGTCCGTTGGGAAGTGGAAAGCCAATGGGCAGGAGCTTGGGCTGGACAGGAGCAGCTCCCGCTTGAGTAACAAGTACAGCTCCTCCTAAAGCTGTGCCAGCCGCAGGGACAAGAGGAGCAGACACCACGCCAGGGTGGCAGGACTCCACTGCTCTCACAGGGACATCTTCTGGCTGTGCCTGAATTGGTTTTGCCTTCGTGTCATGACCCACCTGGAAGGAGCTGCAGCACTTCATGGTCTCCTATAGCACCAGCTCTCACCACAGCCTCTGATCCCTCCTCCACTCCCTGTCACCTCCAGAGGAGGGGGAAAGGAACTCAGGTCCAGGGAGGATTCCTCATTTCCCAACAGGAAAAACAAGTGACTCGTGGCCATTTGTCTTGGGTGGAAACATGGGGTGGAACAGGAAGGAAGGTTAAGATGTGGTTACTTTGAGCTGGATGTGGGATGAGGAGGAGAGGGAAAGGACCAGGAGTGGCAATTCTCAGCTAAAGAGCCAAAGAAAAGCTTTGATGCCATCCCTGATCATCTCCCTCTCTTGCTGGGATGGTTTGTGCCTGGGCAGAGAGCCAGGGTAAGATCCAGGCCCATGTGTGAACGTGGATAGCAGGAAATCTCCTCTTCAAGGTAGGGAGAGATGGGCAGCAACCTGGCGTCATAGAATCCGACTGGATTGGGTCAAAGGGACCTTTAAAGGTCATTCAGTCCGACCAGGGATATCTGCAACCAAAGCAAGTTGCTCAGAGCCACAAACAACCTGACCTGCAATGGGGGCAGGGATGGGGCAGTTACCACCTCTCTGGGCAACCTGGGCCAGGCTCTCACCATCCTCAGTGTCAAACATTTCTTCCTTCAAGGAGAAGAAATCGTTTCTCCTGTCCCATGTTCATGTGGTCTGGCAGTGACTTGAGGAAACAGCCTCCAGTTGCCTCAGGGAGGTTTAACATGAGGAGCAGTTTCTAACCCTTGAGGCCTGTCAAGGTCTGGCCCAGGCTGCCCAGGGCAGTGGTGGAATCCACATCCCTGGAAGGGTTTCAGAGCTGTGGAGATGTGGTGCTGGGGAACATGGTTTAGTGGTGACCTGGCAGTGCTGGGTTAAGGGTTGGACTGGATGATCTTGGAGGTCTCCTCCAAGCAAAGCCATGATCCCATGATCAGGCAAAGGAGCCTTGCTCTGAAGAGCAGGGTTCAGTTGTCTTCTTGACCTGACTCCTACACACCTCACCCAAGCAGAGCCCAAGTCTGTCAGTTTGGGTCGGAAAGAGCTGTTTTCTGGAGAACATCTGACATTCTCCAGCCTCCTGTGTGCTCCTCCGTGTGTTAATAAAGCACAAGGGTGTTTGTAAGGGAACATCTCCAGGCGCTTCCTGCTGAGCTGCAGAGGGGCTGCAGAGTCTCCCAAATACTTAGTTGAGTGTCAGCAGGTGTCTTTGGGAGCTGCAGACCTCCACGGAGGAGATAAGAGGTATGCCCACTTCGTGGAGCAAGCAGGAGAGGTGCAAAACACTCCAGGCCAGCAGGGTGCTCTCTGGTTTTTCATGCCGTGTTACACTCAGCTAAAGGCTGTCACTTGGGGGGCAGCCAGCAGAGACAAATGCAGCCAGTCTGCTGCTGGTTCAAACTGGGATGAGTGGCTGACATCCTGACAGGCTGTGCTACCATTCAACCAGACCTGGACAGGCTGGGCAGCTGGGAGAGAGGGCAGTCTCATCAAGTTCAGCCAGGGCACGAGTAGGGTCCTGCTGCTGGGGAGGTAGAACCTCCCGTGCCAGGAGAGGTGAGGGGTGAAGTGCTGGAGAGCAACTCTGTGGAGAAGGGCCTAGGAGTGCAGCTGGACAACAAGGTGCCCATGAGCCAGCAAGGTGCCCTCATGCCCAACAGGTCTCCAGGGGAGAAGTGTGGCCAGCAGGTCGAGGGGGGTTCTCCTCTGCTCCTACTCGGACCTAGTCATGCCACAGATGGAGTACTGGATCCAGTTCTGGGCTCCCCAGTTCAGGAAAGGGAGGGAACTACTGGAGAGGGTCCAAAGGTCCCTTCCAACCCCAATCATTCTGTTTCAGTGCTGTACCCCTGAAACCTTCTCAGGAGGAGTGGTTTGGGCTGACTTTTGTCTGGGGGTTAAGAAAGAAGATGGCACTGGAGGAGCTGCCATCTTTTCCCACCCTACCTCCACACCACCAAGCTTAAGGAAGTTTTGGTTTTTTTTTATTAAAGCATAGAATTTGCCTCCAAGCAGCCATAAAAGTCCCCAAACAAACCAAAAACGTTTGTCACAGGGAGTTCACCACACATCACAGATGTTCCCCACATCCGTGGGAACAGCCACCTCCAAACCCTACTGCATCTCCTCCTCCCTCCGTGCTCTGTAGTCCTTCATGCTCCTCTGCAAAGAAAAGGACAAATGTTAAGAACATTGTGGCTGAGTGGCCATCCCAGTGCCACCATTCTGGTCTGTGCAGTGACCTTGCTGCCCAGTGCCTGGAAAGGCTGAGGGACCTGAAAGGCTCTGACAGAGCTCCAGGTGCTTTCAGAAGTGACTCAGTTATGTTTAGTCCAAGGGAAAGGACACTGTGATGTGACACAGGGCAGGCAGAGAAGATGTGCAAATGTTCTATCAGATTTTTCACATCAAAAACACCTTCAGCAGGTCTTAGCTTATTCCTCTCCCCTCTGAGACCAAGAGAAGAAAGACCTCTGAGGTCTTCTTAAGGGTCTTACCTCAAAAGTGTTGAGGACGTGTTGGCAAACCCCCACCAGGTCGTTCAGCCCCTTCCGGAACGGCTCAACAGCAGGAAGGGCTCCTTCACGGAAGAAGAGGAGTCAGCAAAATGGGAGCTGGCTTCCAGAGGGTTGGCAGCCCTGTCCCCAACACGTGCTTGTTACCACCATGCACTAGGGCAGCTCCTGTGATGGTGAGAAGCTCTAAGAGCAGGTAGGTGGCTCACAGGCTTCCTGAGAGCATCCTGAGAGCCGAGCTCAGTGTGCCGAGGCAGGAAGAGCAGAGACTTCTCCTGTAGTTCACCCCATGGGGAAGGAGTTCCCTCGGCAAGGCGAACACTTTGGCCACCAAGGGTTTGTAGGAAGCAAGCACTAACTAGACACTTCCTTCCAGGAAGTGGCTTCTACAGACCTGATGCTCAGAGAAACAGTCCCATGATGGAGGGATGGAGCCAGAGTCTCTCCTCCAGCAACAGCCAAAGCTGTGGAGCTTGGCAGGACCTGGGTGGAGGGCAGTGGGCTGAGCTGGAGGGACTGGTGAGCTGGTGAGTGACTGCAAGAGGCTCAGAGTTGTCCATGCTCTCTACTACCAGGGAACAAAGCCCTCTTTAGAAGGAAGGTACAAAGACAGCATGGACTGATGAGGTGTTCAGCAGCTTCAGGTCACAGCTTGACACTCAAAGCTGCAAGATAGTGGAGAAGGAGAGGAGGAAACAAAGGTTAGACAGAGCTTTGAGCAACTTGCTGTAATGTGCCCCTGGCCATACAAAGGGGTTGGAACTAGATGATCTTTCAGATCTCTTCCAATCCAACCCATTCTGTGACTCTACAATCTCAGTGCAGCTTGCTGTCACCACACCTCAGCTTTACTCTCCAGTCCCTGTGCTGGTTTAGAGGCAGATGGAGCACCCAGCAGCTCTAGCAGTTGAGGGAGTAGCAGAATCTACTCCACCCCAGCACCAGTTTGATGTCTGCTTCCAGTCAACCCAGATATGTGGGAGAGGGCAGGGCTGTGGGCTCCTCAGGCCACAACCCACCAGCTGGGAAGGAGAAGAGCTGTAGTGTAATCATAGAATGGTTTGGAAGGGACCTCAAAGATCATCTAGACCAACCCTCCTGCCATGGGCAGGGACATCTTCAACTAGACCATGTTGCTCAAGGCCCCATCCAATCTGGTTTTGAACACCAGGCTTGCTGCCTCCACGACTTCCCTGGGCAACTCATTCCAATGCCTCACCACCGTGGTGGCTCAGAACAGCCTCTGCAGCTGAGGAACAGGACACAGCAGCTGCAGATGGGCAGCAAAGAAAAAGGAGAAACCTGTTTTTTTTATATCTCTATGAGTCCCACCTCGGGTCTGGATTCTGAAGTTGATCTTGCTTTCAGAGGGGTGTGTGATGCAGTAGCCACAGAACTCCACATCAGGGCTGCGAATGGGGAGAGAGCAGAAGATCATTGAGTCCAATCATTAATTAACCCAACACTGACACATCACAGAATCCCAGCATGGTGGGAGCTGGAAGTGACCTCCAGAGATTATCCAGTCCAACACCCCTGCTCAAGCAGGGGCACCCACAGCAGCTTGCCCAGCATCACAAAGTCCAGCTGGGCTTGGAAGTTCTCCAGAGAAGGAAACTCCACAACCTCTGTGGGCAGCCTGCTCCAGGGCTCCAGAACCCTCACACCAAAGAAGTTTCTCCTCCTGTTCAGGAGCAACCTCCTAGGTTCCAGTTTGTGCCCATTGCCCTTGTCCTGTCAATGGGCACTACTGAGAAGAGCCTGGTCCCATCCTCTTGCCCTTCCCCACCTTTTAGCTGAGCACTGAGAAGATCCCCTCTGGGGCTGCCTTTCTCCAGGCTCAACAGCCTCAGGGCTCTCAGCCTTTCCTCACCAGAGCTTAAAGGGCGTTGCTGGGTCCACAGGCAGGGTGTGGGGAGAGGTCCTGGCTGTGGCTAGTCAGGCCCACTAAGGCCTTTGAGAGCTCAGGGTTCTGACTCTAACAGCACAAGCAAAGATGGATCCTTTGAGAGAAGTGGCTGCTGAGGACCCTGCCAGAGCTTGCTTCTGTTTGCATTGTTACAGCAACAACTGAGATGCAGGACAGGCACTGGAACAGGCTGCCTGGGGATGTACTGGAATCGCTTGGAGGTGTTCAAGAAACGTGTATGTGGTACTTGGGACATGACTTAGTGAGCATGGTGGTGTTTGGTTGAGAGTTGGACTCGAGGATCTTGAAGGTCTCTTTCAACACAAACAGTTCTATGCCTGTCAGAGAAGGCCAGAGTGGGAGACAGAGGTTCCCTGAGTGAAACCAGGCCCCACAGAGGCTCCACTTACTTCTTCATGACCATGTACCGCAGGGAGTTGCCAAGTGTGTGGTCCTCATCGTGCAGCACAAAGGTGATACAGTTTCCATCTGTCCCATCTGCCTGGACCTGTCACGAGGGAGGAGAGAAGAGAGATTCTGTAAGGCTCTCTGAGGGCAGGAACACCAGAGCTTCACCACAGTAACTGGGAGGGCTTGCTGCTCCAGGGCAGGTGTACTTTGGACATACGGAACGATTTCTTCCACTTGAGGATTGTCCAAGCCTGGCCCAGCCTGCCCAGGGCAGTGATGGAGTCCCCATCTCTGGAGGGGTTTCAAAGCTGTGGAGATGTGGTGTTGAGGGACATGGTTTGGTAGTGACCTGGCAGTTAAGGGTTGGACTCAATGGAATCATTTAGGTTGGTAAAGACCTGTGAGATCAGCAACCATAAGGTGCCTGAGAGCATGAAACTGTTGATGCTTCTCACCAAGCCACTGGTCCACCTAGTCAGGTATCTCCACCAGGGAGATGCTTCAGCATCTCTGTAGCTTCCACTGTATTCTTTCCAGTAGTTCCCCTTCTCTCTTTGAACTGGGGAACTCAGAACTGGACCCAAGATTCCAGCTGTGACCCAACTAGGGCAGAGGAGAGGGGCAGAAGAACTTCCCTTGACCTGCTGGCCACACTCCTCTTTATGCACCCCAGACTATAGACCTTCTTGGCCACGAGGGAACATTACTGGGGAACTTGCTGTCCACCAGCTCTCCCAGCTCCTCCTCCAGAGAACTGCTCTCCAGCAGGTCACCCCTCACCTCTACTGGTGCAGGGGGCTGCTCTCAGCTGTGCTGGTGCTCAGCCGACAGAGAGGGAGGCTGCAGCCCTGTCAGCCTGACCTGCAGTGCCATCTAGTGCCTGCTGCAGCGGATCCACGAAGGCCTCTCAGAGGGATCAGCAACCTGAAACGGCTGCAGCAGACGGAGGAGCCAGGCTCGCTGCTGGAGTCTGCAGCTCCAAGCAGAGACACCCCAAGCCTGATGTTGCAGTGCTGAGCAACTAATCTTTAAACAAAATCACTTGTTGCAGGAAAATCTTCACAGAATCAGTCAGGGTTGGAAGGGACCACAAGATCAGCCAGTTCCAACCCCCCTGCCATGCCCAGGGACACCCTACCCTAGATCAGCCTGGCCACAGCCTCATCCAGCCTGGCCTTAAACACCTCCAGGGATGGGGCCTCAACCACCTCCCTGGGCAACCCATTCCAGGCTCTCACCACTCTCATGCTCAACAACTTCCTCCTCACGTCCAGTCTCAATCTCCCCACCTCCAGCTTTGCTCCATTCCCCCCAGTCCTGTCACTCCCTGACAGCCTCCAAAGTCCCTCCCCAGCTTTTTTGTAGATCCCCTTCAGATCCTAGAAGGCCACAAGAAGGTCACCTGGGAGCCTCCTCTTCTGCAGCCTGAACATCCCCAACTCTTTCAGTCTGTGCTCACAGCAGAGCTGCTGCAGCCCTCTGAGCATCCCAGTGGCCCTTCTCTGGACACACTCCAGCATCTCCACATCCCTCCTGTCATAGGGGCTCCAGAACTGGATGCAGCATCTTAGTCCTGTCTTGTTTTAAAATCCTTTAGTCCTGCCCTCCAGCTGCTTCTGTTCCCTGCAGGACAACCTCAAACAGTTCAACTTGAAGAAATTAATTTCAAAGGTGACTTTTCCTCTGTCCCTCGTATTTCAGCTTCTTCCCTCAGTTTCCTCCTCCCTCTGCTGTTCACCGACACTAACGACGCAGCTCCCTCAAGCCACAGAAGAACAATGCTGGGCAGGGCCGTCTGGGTCTCCCGAGAGGTGAAAAGGACCTGAGGGTGCTAGCACTGTGCTTAGGTGGCCAAGAAGGCCACCAGCATCCTGGCTTGGATCAGCCACAGGGTGGCCAGGTCATTGAGGGGCTAGCGCAGGATGAAGCTGGTGAAGGGTCTGGAGGACAGGGCTGGTGAGGAGCAGCTGAGAGACGTGGGGCTTATATTGGACATGAGAAACCATTTCTTTCCCTTGAGGGTTGTCAAGGCCTGTCCCGGGCTGCCCAGGGCTGCGGTGGAGTCCCCATGCCCGCGGTGCTGAGGGACGCGGTTTAGCTGTGACCTGGACACCAACACCGCAACTCCCCCTCCAGCCCCCTCAGCCAGCCCATGCCGAGGTGGCTCCGCTGCTCAGCCAGGCCAGGGAAGCAGCGCGGAGGCCCCGGCGGCCGCGCAGAGTGCAGCTCGCCCGATGCCGCTCAGCCAGGGCCGCCCTCCCTCCCTCCCTCCGCCACTCACCATCTCCAGCGCCGCTTTGCGCTCGCCCTCCTCCGCCATGGCGGCCGGACCACGCTGCCCGGCATGCACCGCGCTGCGGGCCCCTCGCTCCCGGCAGGCCCTGCGCGGCCGGACGCGCGTCACGGCGGCTCGGTGCCGGGGCGGGGGGGGCCGATTACCGAGAGCGGCTCCCTCCTGCCGCGGTGGCAGGTGAGCGCTGGCGAGGCACTGGATCGGGCTCGGCAGCAAGGCCGGGCCCCTTTGGGGAGCCGCTTCTGCCGCTGAAAGCGAGCGTTCTGTCTCCGGTGCCTGCGGGACCGGCAGGCCGCAGAAGGGCCGGAGCAGACCGGCTGAGCCGGCGGGCAGTACGGCTGGGCCCGCAAGGCCGGGAGCTGTTGCGGTGGGGGGATGCCGAGGACAGAGGGTGGCGGGGGCCCGTGCCGCTGGCGGACAGAGTCCTCGGTCGAGCTCAGGCGGGGAGACGGTGCGGGGAGGCTTGGGGTTGGGCTTTGGGAAGGTGGGAGCAGGATGCTGGAGGAAGTCGGAGAAAGGATGGTAGGTGCTGAGCTGTTTCTGCGTCGTGGTGCTGATGTCACTGGGAGCGAGGGCTTCTGTGGGCCCTAAGGTCCAGGTAGTAATAGTGAAGGACAGGGATGCTGGAAGCGAGCGTGCTTCTGGGTGCGTGTTTGCTTCGGGGTGCTGCCTGTGCATAGCTGCCCTGCTCTAGTGCTTTACTCCTTGTCGAAACCATCTTCTGGCAGCGCTAGTGTGGCCATCAGGACCAGAGCAGGGATTGGCCCCCTGGACTGCGCACTGGTGAGGCCACGGCTCAAATCCTGGGGCCAGTGTTGGGCCCCTCGCTGCAAGAAGGACGTTGAGGGGCAGAGCGGGCAGCGAGATGGGCAGTGAGGCTGCTGAAGGGTCTGGAGAATAGTGAGGAGCAGTTGAAGGAGCTGGGATTGTGCAGCCTGGAGAAAAGGAGGCCCAGGGGAGATCTTTGGGCTCTCCACAACTCCCTAAAAGGACGTTGGAGCCAGGTGAGCACTTGTCTCTTCTTCCAGAGAACAAGGGACAGGAGGAAATGACCTTAAGGTGCCCCAGGGAATGTTTAGGTTGGACATGAGGAACAATTTCTTCCCCTTGAGAGTTGTCAAGGCCTGGTTCAGACTGCCCAGGAGTCCCCATCCCTGGAGAGCTTTCAAAGATGCAGTGCTGAGGGACATGGTTTAGTGGCACCTGACAGTGCTGAGTTAATGTTTGGACATCATGATTCTAAAGATCTCTTATAACATAAATGACTCTAATTCTGTGTCTGTTACCCTCCAGAGAAGGTGCTGGGCCTGTAAGAGAAAGATCTCTTATAACATAAATGATTCTGATTCCATGTTTGTTACCCTCCAGAGAAGGTGCTGGGCCTGTAAGAGAAACTGGATTCATCTCTAGTAAGTTTTTTCCATGCTGTTGAAGCAGAGGTTCCTGATGACAGCCGTGCAGGCAACCAGGAAGCTGAAACTCTGGTGCATGAATGTCACCTTTCTCATGCTTACAGTGAGCAAATAAATCATAGGGCTGAAGGTTGGAAGATCCTTTAGAGAAATAACAACTTGCAGATGCCGAGGAAGGGTTAAAGAGAGTCCTGGGCTGCTTTCTGCTGAGGTCACCACACTCAAACGATCCTCTTATTGCAGGCAGGCAGTTTGCAGCTTGCAGAGTTGCAACATCTGCACATGTTTGGTGTTTCAAGGCAGCAGGAATGGGATGCCTCTTGCATTCTGTAAAGAGAGTTTCTGGAAGTACCAGCAGAAACCTTTTCCAGTGCTTGGTGGCACTGAGGCTGGGAATCTTCTGGTCCATAAGAAGAGCTGATCTGTCCCCTTCAGCTGGTGAGGGCGGAAATGTTGGGAGAGGATGGGCACAGGCTGCTGGTTTTACTTCTGGCTCCACCTGCCCTCTCATTGTTCATCCTAGGTGTTCAGTGAGGTCAGAGCAACAAGCAGGTTGGCTCATCTCACTTGAAAAATCAGGAATAAACCCTCCTTCTGAGGAGAGCATGGAAGGGGGACTGAGAGAAGCTTTCTGATGATGGCATCCTGTCGAGGCATTGAATGAGCTTTCTGCCTCCTGATAGGCTGAGGGCTGAGAGATTCCAAACCCACCTAGACACCTTGGGCAAGCTGCTGTGGGTGACCCTGCTTTAGCAGTGGGGGTGGACTGGGTGATCTCCAGAGGTCCCTTCCAACCCTCACCATGCTGAGATTTGGTGATACATCAGCTCTTCAGGGCAGATCTGTCTGCAGAGTGCTGGGTAGGACTGACCCCTGGTACGGAAGAGATGAAGAGGTGACTTCAGTTGGTGCTAGAGGAGTGGAAGGTCTGGCTGGGCTATGAGGCCTTCAGATCCTGAAGGTGAAGCACCAGTTCCTTGCTGTGGTACCTATTTCTAGAGAGGTCTCCAAGCTACTCAGTTGCATGGAAATAGGTTGTGTGTGTTGTCTCCAGCCACCAAGGTGTTTCCAGACACAAACCAAGGCAGGAGATTCAAGGTCAGTCCTGAGTTGAGAGAAAAAATAAGATTCTGAGGGTTTGGAAGGTCAAAAGTCTGCTTGAGTCCTTCCTAAGCAGACAAGAGGCTTATGGAGAAGCAGATGTCAAAGCTGTGGGCTGAAATCTTGGCCCTATCTGTAGATCAGTGTGATGATACTTGAGCTGATTAAGTCTGTCCCTTCAAGCAGGCTTGTTTGCCCAACCCTGGGGATGTCACCAGACTGAATGTCCATCCCTCAGACACTTCCATGCTGCAGCCTGGCCAGTTTGATATATATGGGAGGCTTTTGGGTTGTACAAATGGTCTGGGTTGGAAGGGACCTCTGAAGGTCATCCAGTCCAACCCCCGCTGCAGTCAGCAGGGGCATCATCCTCAACTAGGTGAGGTTGCCCAGAGCCCTGTCAAGCCTCACCTTGAATATCTCCAGGGATGGGGCCCAAACCACTTTCCTGGGCAACTTGTTCCAGTGTTCACCACTTTCATAGTAAAGAACCTGTTCCTGACATCCAATCTAAATCTGCTCTTCTCTAGTTTGAAGCCATTGCCCCTTGTTCTGTCATCACAGGCCTTTGCAAACAGTCCCTCTGCAGCCTTCTTGTATCTCCCTTCAGACGCTGGGAGGTGGCAGATGGGCTGCAAATGAGCTGTTGCTGAGGATGATGAGCTCACTGAGGTGCTGGTTGGCTTTGAGAAGTGCAGATCAGGTGCTTCCGCAGAAGGCTGGGGACTAAAAGTGCCTTTGGAGCATTAAAATAGGACATTTGGTGTGACACTAGGCCAGTGGCAGCTGTTCTCCTTTGTTTGATAGCAATCAAAGCCAAAGCCTCAGCCTGCAGTCATGTGTTGGGGCTGCTGGGCTTGGTCTGTATAATGAGCTGCTGTTTGCAGAGCTGCAAGACTCAGTCACTTCCTTTCTGAACTGGAGCTTGCTGGTCACGGGCAGATGTTTCAGTAACAAGCAAGGAAAACAAACTTCAAGGGTCAGCAGAGGTGCAAAACAAATTGTGCTGCTGCCTAGAAATCTTGGTGGGAACAAGGAAGGTCTCATTGTGGGGTCACTGGTGGAGGAGGGTGAGGAGGTACACCAAGAGAAAACTTCTGGAGGTTGTTGTAGGCTTGGTGTGGCTCTGAGGAGGACATGGAAGGGGAAGTGAGAGAAGCTTTCTGGTTGAGATATTGAGTGAGCTTCTGTTGGGTTGAGGGCTGAGAGAAAGCTGCTGAGGTGGTGCTGCTTTGCTGTCCCAAGGAGCACTACTCTAATGCTGGGTGTTTCTCTCCCCAGGTGGTGTGCAGCTATGGCTATCCTCTTCGCCGTGGTGGCCAGGGGCACGACCATCCTTGCCAAACATGCCTGGTGTGGAGGAAACTTCCTGGAGGTGACGGAGCAGATCCTGGCAAAAATCCCATCTGAAAACAACAAACTGACCTATTCCCATGGGAAGTGAGTAAATGATCCCTGATCCCCTTCTGGGTCGTGGGGGGAGCCTGCAGCAGGACATAGACTCCTGGTGGGATTGGCAGGGTGCAGATTGAAAGCTCAAGAAGTCTTTTTTCCACCCAGAACTTGACAGCATAGCCAAGATTTAAACTCTGTTGATACAAAGTTGATTTCTGTTCTCTTGCAACTCCAAAGTGAGCTGGAGGGTGCTCAGCTGTGGCTCTCAAACTGCTGGCGTCTCTCTGCCATCCCAGACAGGCTTGGGTGGGAAGGTACCCTTAGAGGTCGTTCAGATGTCCCACAAAGGTACCACTCAGCATGGAATGCTCTGAAGGAGGTGAGGAAGTGGTTCCGTACCATGGAGGTGTAGCATACAGCAATGGGGACAGCTCAGCAGGGGTGATGAGATGTGTTTGCATCTCTGAGAGGTTCTGTAGAGTGGCTGGAACCTGCCCTTCACCAGCCTTTGAAGGCCCAGAAAAGCCTTCTGGAAGATTAGTGCCAGCTCTATCTGACCTTTTGACTTCTTTATTTCTTGTCTGCAGTTACCTGTTCCATTACATCTGCCAGGACAGGATCATTTACCTCTGCATCACAGACGATGTAAGTGCTTTGCTCACAGCTACTCCACAGTACTCCCAACAGTTGGTGGAGATCTGAGGTCTTCCCTTGGAACTGCTGCTTGTGTTCTCCTTCAGCTTTGAAGGCTGAAGCTGGAACTCAAATGTTAACCACTAAAAGATTTGAGGTGAAGTTCTTCATTTCACCTAAACCTGGAACCCAAATGCCTAGGAAGTTGGTTTGGAGGTTAAGTTCTGGGTTTCACCTAAACCTGGAACCCAAATGGCTGTGAGTTTTAGTTTTGAGGTTAAGTCTGGGTTTCACCTAAACCTAGAACTCAAATGCCCATGAATAGTTGGTTTTGAGGTGAAGTCCTTGGTTTCACCTCTCTGGGTTGTTTTACCCTCGTGGAAGCAGAATCTGGATGCAGAAGCAAGACTTGAGTTGTGTAACAGTCCTCTGTTCTGGTCGTGTTGAAGCACAAACTTCTCTCTGACTGGAAGAAGTTGCCAGGCACAGAAGTGGAGCTCTGGATAGCCCAGTAAAGTCCACTGCCAACCAGTGTCTGGGAAGCTGAGGCTGAAAGCTGGCTGCTGCTCAAAGCCCAGCAGTTAAATCCCATCTTGTTACAGCAGTGTTCCTGTGTAGAACTGTGAGCTGTAGCTCCTCCACAGCTGGCTAGGTGTCCTGTAGACACCATTCCTGACTTGACACCACTCTGGATGTCCTCTGCCCTCTTTTCTTCCAGGACTTTGAACGATCCAGAGCCTTCAACTTCCTGAATGAAATCAAGAAGAGGTTTCAGACCACCTATGGCTCGAGAGCGCAGACAGCCCTGCCCTACGCCATGAACAGCGAGTTCTCCAGCGTCTTGGCTGCACAGCTGGTGAGATCTGCTGCTAGATGAGATCTCCTCAATAGGACAGACTTCTCCCCACAGCTTCTCCTTGTGTCTTCTCACTGTGCTGAGTCTGGGTGTAAAGCCCAGGGGATGGTGGTTCTCCTGCCACCCACCCTGTGGCTGGGTCACCTCATTGTGGGTTGGGATTAGCAGTGGTATGTGAACTGTTTGTACCAGGTGGCTGTGCTGGAGATTAGACCTTCATGGTCATGCTTGAAACCACAGAGCCACAGGCTTGTAGGGGCTGGAAGGGACCTTCTAGAGATCATCCAGTGCAAACCCCCTGTTCAAGCAGGGGCACCCACAGCAGCTTTCCCAGGATCACAATGGCCAGCTGGGTTTGGAAGCTCTCCAGAGAAAGAGACTCCACAACCTCTCTGGGCAGTCTGCTCCAGGGATGGTGAAGGTGAGGAGAGGAGTTTAATTAGTGTGAGGCTGAAGACCAGTGACCAGCCTTGATAGCATACCAGTTCTACACCTCCTCCTGAAAAATGAAGCTCTGAGGAGAAGGTTCCAAGGAGCTGCTGCATTCAGAGGATCGTGAGCTGAGGATGTGGATGCTGTTAGTGCTGGAGCCTCTTGCTTCCCAGTTGTCAGGAATGGATGAAAATCAAACACTGGAAAGGAAATTGTGGTTTAAGTAGCTATGTGGGTGGTCATGAAGTAGAGAAGTTGTGGTCTAGTCCTGGCCTCAGCTGTTAGTCTCCTCAGATGGCCTCTTTTCAGAGCAGAGATGCTTCCAGAAGGTCTTCAGTCTTCAGAAGCTGCAAGTTTAGAGGAAAGGAGCTGCCTTTTTTATCTTGAGGAGCTGTAGTACAATGTGGCAGGTTCTTGTATTCATCAACTCTTTGTCTGTTACAGAAATACCACTCAGAGAGCAAAGGCCCTGACCAGGTGGCAGAGACACAAGCCCAGATCGATGAACTCAAAGGCATCATGGTTCGAAACATAGGTACTGGGCTTCCCTTGGTGCCACACCTGACCTGACAGGATGAGAAGTCATCAGAGAATGGTTTGGGTTGAAGGGACTTTCAAAGCTCATCTAATGCACCCCCCTACAGCCAGCAGGGACACCTGAAACTAGAGCAGGTTGCTCAGAGCCCCAGACAACCTGACTTGCAATGGTGCCAGGCATGGGGCATCTCCCACTTCTCTGGGCAGCCTGAGCCAGGCTCTCACCACCCTCAGTGTCAAACATTTTCCCTTCTCTCCAGTCTCAATCTCCCTCTTTGAGTTCAAACCATCCCCCCTTCTCCTGTCACAACAGGCCCTGTTCAAAGGTCTTTCCCCAGCTTTCTACTTGGCCCCTTGAAGTCCTGAAAGGTCACCAGAAGCTCTCCCCAGAGCCTTCTCTTCTCCATGCTGAACAACCCCAACTCTCTCAGTCTGGCCCCACAGCAAAGAGCTTCCAGCCCTCCTATCATTGCTGTGGCCTCCTCTGGCCCTGCTCCAACAGGTCCCTGTCTCTGCTGTGCTGAGGACTCCAGAACTGGCCCCAGCACTGCGGGTGGGGTCTCAGAGGAGCAGAGGGGCAGGATCCCCTCCTTCCACCTGCTGTCCGCGTTGCTGGGCATCAGCCCAGCACAGGGGTGGGTCCTGTCCAGCTTCTCATCCACTCAATGTCTAAGAAGCCAGTGCCAGGAGCTGCTGCCTTGCAGTTGGGTTGGGTATTGGAATCCCTTTTTTGGCACTGAGGCTGTACCTACAGACCTGGGGGGTTTGTCTCTTCCTGCAGACCTCGTGGCACAGAGGGGAGAGAAGCTGGAGCTGCTGATTGATAAAACAGAGAACCTGGTGGATTCGGTAGGTCTAGGGGACAGCTTGGAAAGTCACTGCAGCAGCTGCCACAGACCAGCTGTGGTGTGTCTGCTGCTTGTCTCTTGCCCCTCTTTACCTGGAGTTAATGATCCTGGAGAAGATAACTCCATGGTTTGGGTTACTGGGGAGGTAGAGGCTGGAGAGAAGCCTTGCTGAGCCTCTGGGGCTGCAGCTTGGTCACAGATTAATTGGATATTCTGCTATCTCTTGTAGTCAGTCACTTTCAAAACCACCAGCAGGAACCTTGCCAGAGCCATGTGCATGAAGAACCTCAAGCTTACCATCGTCATCATCATCGTATCCATTGTAAGTATGTGTGAGCACAGCAGCCTTCAGCTCTCCAGTCAGGCAGCTGGTGTGGTCAGGCCCATGTGTGTTCAGCTCGAAAAGCAGAATCTTGTGTGAGGGGAGCATCCTGCTGGGCAGCTTCTCCTGTTGAGGCAAGGGGAAAAGCTTGCTAGAAAGTTCTGCCTGGCTTCAGAGTGACTATCATAAACCTTGCCACCTCCAGCAGAAGTGTCATGGCTGCTCTAGCTCTTGTGGCTTTGTAGGCCTCAGTCCTGTTGGTGTCTCATTACTCAACTCTGGAGAAGCTTTTTTTCACCACGCTGGTGTACCTCCAGCCTGCAGTAAATGCCAGCAGTGCTAACCATCAGGGTGCTGAAGGGTAATTGTGGGTTAGATGTGTGAGATCCTTTGTCACCACCAGATCCTCCTTCACCTTCTGCTGCGGGACAGCTGTCATCCTCATAAACTCACAGAATGGTTTGGGTTGGAGGGGAGCTTAAAGATCATCTACTCCCAACCCCTCTGCCATGGGCAGGGACACCTCCCACTAGAGCAGGTTGCTCAAGGCTTCATCTGGCCTTCAACACCTCCAGGGAGGGGGCATCCATGACCTTCTTGTGCATCCTGCTCCAGGGTGGCACCATCCTCACTGTAAAGAATTTCTGCTGTTGGAGGAGGAGCTGCTGGCACCAAGTCCTGTGTATGGGACGTTCACTCTTGGGTTTGGGATAACCCTGGTGGTTCCACGCTGGTGTTTTGGTTGCTGCCTCTATTGAGGTGACTCATTCTCCTTTCTCCAGGTCATCATCTACATCATCCTGTCAGCTGCCTGCGGTGGGCTTGCTTGGCCAAGCTGTGTGCAGAAGTAACTGAAGGCAGCTGGTGCTGGTCACTTGGAGAAGAGAATCCTAGGAGTGTGAAGAAGCAACCTACAGAATAACTCTTAATCTTTCACTACTGACACCTTTTCATCCTTCCATCCCTCCAGGACTTAAGACTTTTTTTTGCCTTATCACCCCCACCAGGCCCAGCTGGTGGCTGCTCCCCTGCAGCTGCAACCTCAAGAATGGGCTGGGTTCAAATTACTTGAAGGGATTTTTGTTGTTTCTTTTTCCTTGTCCCATCTCCGACCTTCTCAGCTGGATCCATCCAAGAGGAGATCCTTTGGTCCATCTGGAGGGTTAGTGCATGCTCCTTCGTGTAGCTTTGCACTTCCACCTCGGCGTGCAGGTGGAGAAGAGTTCTGCTGGCAGATGTCCTGCCTGTGAGGTTGTTGGTGGAGGGTGGTCCAGAGGGGTTGAGCCAAGCCAATAGTGGTGGCTGGAAATGAGGTTCTACTCAATCCAAGTGTTGGAGATCCAAGTCCTTTCCATGCCTGGCCTCACATGGGTCTGTAGCACAGCAACGTGTTGAGGTTGCAAGTGGAACAATACTGGTAGTAAGGAGGAGAACAGGGCCTAGTGCACTGTAAGAGGAAGGTGCTGCCTCTGTAGGAAACTTCTCTCTTCCTGGAGGTCCTTCTGGAGGAGTTGGGTCACCTCAGTGTTTTGAAATGGCTGCTCTTCATCCTTACTTCTTCCTCATCTCCAACCCCCTTAATTTGTGGCTCAGTGGATGCAGAAAATGAGATGGTTGTGTTGAGTCGAGGTTGCAGTGATGAAACTACTTTCTCACCTGTCCTTCTCCTCCTCTTCTTCTTCTGAGGGTGGACTAAAATGGATACTAATGATCTCACTTGCTAAGGTGACATTGGGGGCCAATCTATCTGTCTGGCTTGAGGAGGTGTCAGGGATCTGCTGCTTGTGCTGCCCTGCAGGCGGGTGTGGAAGAAGGGGCAGAAGGTTGGAGTTGATGGATGCTCATCTTAGGAGCTGAAGGCTCCACCAGAGGGCGTAGTAAGACAGAAAACACAAAGGCTAATAACCAAATGTGGGAGCAGGAATGGTGGTGAGGTGCTGCTGGCAGAGGACAGGTCCTGCTTTACCTGCTGCTGGAGACTGCAAGCATAATTTCTGTCCCAGGTCTCTCCTGGCTGTGATTGTCCTGTACCTCACAGGTTTCTTTCCAAGAGAAGAAACAGAACTGAAATCTCAGCAAGCATCAGACGGTTCACAAAGGAAGTGCATCTTGGCAGCTCAGAAAGGTGGCTTCTAACAGTAGGTAGAAGCTGTTGAGCTGAGGGGAGGGGAAGCTTGGTTTGGTGACTGACCTCCAGCGTGGGGTTGTTGCCAGCACAGGCAGGACAAGGACACGAGACCGCTGCTCCCTGACATCAGTTACACCAAGCTCAGAGCTCTCCAGAGGGTGTCGGATCAAGAGTTCTAGAAAGCCATCTGCTCAGTGGAGCTGTCTGTCTTAGGCTGAAGTTTAACCAAGAGTGGTCAGATCTTGATACCCAGCAAGTGTGGGTGGTTTTGGGCAGCCTGGTGGTCACCAGCCTGTGTTTCTCTCTGTGTTGATTGAATGTAAAAGCTCAGAGCAAGATCTCCTCCCGCTGAGGTCCTGCAGCCCCCCAAGCCCAGTGTAGGATGGTGCATGATTTAGGGATTGCTGATGTTCCTGTGGTCCTTCCTGTCAGCTGTTGTCTCCTGTACAAAGAACTTTTTAAAGATGAGGCTTCCTTTCCTTTTGAAGGATGCACTGAGGCGTTGGTGTACAAAGATTTGATTTCAATAAAATGATTGTACAGAGCCTGAGCTGCTGGGGCTTCAACGAGTGGGGCTGGCAGGAGGTGGAAGGAGGACCTGGGGGACCTGGGGGTGTTGGTCAGCAGTGGCTGGAGATGAGCCAGTGTGCACCCAGGTGGCCAAGGTCACCAGTATCTTGGCCTGGATCAGCAGTGGTGTGGCCAGCAGGAGCAGGGCAGGGATTGTCCCAACTCTTAACCCAGCACTGCCAGGTCATCCCAAAATCATGTCCCTCAGCACCATATGGCTTACTGCTCCAGGGATGAGGACTCCCACTTGCCCTGGGCAGCCTGGGCCAGGCCTGGACAGCTCCTTGAGAGGAAGAAATTGTTCCTTATGTCCAACTCCACTCACTCCAGAGTGAGTGGCACAAAATCAAACCCAGGTTTTAAGCTGTGGCCTCACCAGTGCCCAGTCCCAGGGGGTAATCCCTGCCCTGGTCCTGCTAGCCACACTTACAGACCACGATCAGTCCTGTGCTGGCATCACCTCTAGGTGGCACGACTGGTAAGAAAGGGGGGGGGGACTGATTCAGAGCATGGTTTGGGTTGGAAGGGATCTTAAAGATCATCTAGTTCCAACCCCCTGCCATGAGCAGGGACACTTCCCATTACACCAGGTTGCACGAGGACTCATCCAACCTGGCCTTGAGCACCTCCAAGGAGGAGGCATCCAGAACCTCCCTGGGCAACCTGTTCCAGTGTCCCTACCCTCGCTGTAGAGAAGTGATCTGAAACCAACTCATGACCAGTTGGTCCTTTGTTACCTCCTTCCTAATTCTCTGCTGTGGAGCATCCTGCAGTGTCTTACCTGCAGGTGTTTCCTTATTGTCTTCAGGGTGCTCTCCTAGAGAAGCTGTGAATTCATTTTATCCTGCCTCACTCTCATCACCAAGGTGATTAGGTACAAAGGGATTTAAAGGCAGAATCCAAGAGGATTCAAGGTAAAATCCATACTTGCACCTTCCTTTGGAGCCCTGCAGTGCAGAAGACAACATCAGTGGGGCTGGGTCTGTTCTCAGCAGCCTGGTTGCTGGCCCAAAACCACTGTTTGAATAAAGCAGATGGAGTTCAGCACCATAACATTTTATTAATCTACACTATCAAAATCACAGGGGTGGCAGGGAGGACATCACTGTCAGTGCATCAGCGCCCTCCTGAGCTCAGAGCTTCCAGCACTGCTTCAGAAGAAGGTTGCTGGAAGCTTTCAGAGCCCAAGAGTGGAAAAGTCTTCTAAAAAGAAAAAAAAAACCCCAGGGGTGGCAGTTGAGGGCTGGAAGAGGTGGAAGGGAGTCAGGGGAAGGAAGTACTTAAAAGGTTGCCTTGAAGTGGTGGTGAAGTTTCTCACCTGAAGGACGAAGATGCTACCAAAGAGCAGCTTTTCCACTATGCCCCACTCCTACCCTGGCCACCCCCAGACCCACACAAATATTGTGTACTGCTCCTTCCCACACCACAGCTTCAGGGGCACCACAGAGAGAAAATCCAGCTCCTAGGACAGACAAGAAAAAGTGGCAGGAAGGAGATTCTGTACAGCAGTAAAAATAAAAAAACAAACAAACCCAAACTGGTCAAGTATTGGACAAAGATCAGAGTAAAAAAGTCATCTTCTACCATCTCTAGCCCTAGTTCTGGTCTCCTCAGGCTGCAGGTGTGCCACATGATGTGGCTATGGCACCATGCTGCTTCCAGGCACAAAAAGGAGAACCTGCAGCCTTCTCAGCATGGTTTTGGGACCTGGCACAAGGAGGAGATCCTGTAGCTTTCTCAGTGTGTTTTGGGACCTGGCACAAGGAGAAGAACCTGCAGCTTTCTCAGTGTGTTTTGGGACCTGGCACAAGGAGGAGACTCTGCAGCTTTCTCAGTGTGTTTTGAGACCTGGCACAAGGAGGAGAACCTGCAGCTTTCTCAGTGTGTCTTGAGACCTGGCACAAGAAGGAGAACCTGCAGCTTTCTGGGTGTGTTTTGGGACCTGGCACAAGGAGAAGAACCTGCAAGCCTTCTCAGCACAGTTTTGGGACCAGGCACAAGGACAAAAACCTGCAGCCTTCACAACTTGCAGCCTTCTCAGTGTTTTGGGACCAGGCACAAGGAGGAGAATCTGCAGCTTTGACAACCTGCAGCCATCTAGGCATGGTTTTGAGACCTGGCACAAGGAGGAGAACCTGCAGCCTTGGGACCTGGCACAAAGAGGACAGCCTGCAGCCTTCTCAGTGTGGTTTTGGGACCTGGCACAAGGAGGAGACCCTGCAGCCTTCCCAGTGTGGTTGTGGACCAACCTTGTGAAGGGCTGCAAGCAGAGGTTTGTGTGGAGTAAGGCTATTTCCAGTCTCCATGTGAAGACCTGTGTCTCAGTAAGGTTCTGAGGGTGGAAGCACCATTGGCTGTTCCACCACGGTGAAGTCAGGCTCTTGGCAGATGAGCAGAAGGTGAGGACAGGTGGTGGTCAAGAGGAGAGGGACTATGTACATTGGTCTGTGGTGTGATGGAGTCTTGAGTTTGAGTCTCAGCTAATGTTCTTGTGCCCAGCCAGCTGGGTCCTGCTTCAGGGCAGGGTTCGGCAGCGCATCGGTGGGTTGGGGTGTCAGTAGCACCCCTCCTTCCAGGAGTCGTCCTCAGTGGGCTGAGCTGACTGAAGAAACCTGGGGTAGGGGACAACAGAAGTTTGGTCACCAAGAGCTACAAGCCTCAGTAATGGGTTGGCATGAACAGGAATGCTTCTTGAAGGCGTTAGCTGACACTGGGGCTTCTGCAACATCAAGCTTTGGGCAATGTCATAGAATCAGAGAATGGTTGGGAAAGACCTCTCAGGTCATTCAGGCCAACCATTCTTTAACTCTACCAAGGGTGGTGCTAAAACATGTCCCTCAGCACCACATCTCTGCCTCTCTGAAACCCCTCCAGGGATGGGGATTCAGATTCCTCCCTGGGCAGTCTGTTGCAATGCTTGAGAACCCTTTCAGTGAAGCAGCTTCTTCTAATGTCCAACCTAAACTTCCCCTGGGGCATCTTGAGGCCATTTCCTCTTGTCCTGTCACTTGTTCCTTGGGAGAAGAGACCAACCCCACCTGGCTCCAACATCCTTTACAGTGAGCTGTAGAGAGGCAGAAGGTCTCCCCTTAGCCTTCTTTTCTCCAGTCTGAACATCCCCAGGTCCCTCAGCTGCTCCTCAGGAGCCCTGTTCTCCAGACCCCTCACCAGATTTGTTACCCTTCTCTTGGCAGTTTGGTGGTGGACTCACCACACCTACAGGCACAGCAGGTGCCTCAGTGGGATCAAATGGATCTAGTAGATGATCAGAGAACCCCATAGTGGATTGGGTTGAGGGAATCTTTAAAGCTCATCTAGTCCAACCCCCCTGCAGTCAGCAGGCACATCTGCAAGTAGAGCAGGTTTCTCAGAGCCCCAGACAACCTGACCTGCAATGGTTCCACATCCAACCCGTTCCAGTGTTCCACCACCCTCATAGTAAAGGACCTCTTCCTAATGTGCAGGTGAGGTGGACTAGATGAGTCTAAAGGTCCACCACTTCCAGCCTAAAGCATTCTGTGGTTCTGTCTCAAATCAATCAGTCCACCTGGCCCAACTCCAGACCCCATCACACTTCAAACCAGTAAGAGTAGACACTGAGGTCCCTGGAGCTTGAAGGCTCAGCCTCACCTCCTGGAAGGTGGTGTTGGCTTGCTCCTGGGCACTGCCACTCCTCCCACGGATGTGCGTGCTTTCACAGGGGTGTTTTTTGCCCCAGTGCCCACGGTGGTGCTCCTGGAGGAGCTGGTGCTGAGGGAAGCTGCCTGTGCTTTGCGAACTCCAGTGGCAGGACTGGTGTAGCTGCAGGCCTTCACCGGTTGCCGTGGTGTCAGCAGAGAGTTCGGGCACGACCCTGCCTTCATGGCTTGGCGCACCGTCAGCGGAGGCTGCCCAGCACTGGAGGAGTACCTGAGCTTACCGGGAGCCAGACCTGGAGATGGAGAAGACAAAACCATCCCCCAGTTGGCAGTGCATCAGGATATGGGACGTTTAAGGGCTTGGGTTGTGTCAGGTGGCTCAACCAGCCCAAGGGCACTGACCTGCTGACCGCTGCTGGGTTCTTGGAATTCGGCTGTTGGGCACCTGCAGGTCAGACTCCAAGCTCCGACTGCTCCGGACGGACTCCAGGGCTCGAAGGCTGGTCCTGGCCAGGTTGGGCATGCTGTGGCGCATCTCCTCTGCAACCAAGAGCAACTTCTGTTTGATGGTGCTGGCAGCACAGAATGGTGGAAACGTGGAATTGCTCAGCTTGGAAAAGGCCTTTAAGATTCGTGGAGTCACACGAACGGTTTTGGTTGGAAGGGACCTTAAAAATCATCTAAGTTCCAATATCCCCACCATAAGCAGGGACACCTTCCACTAGGGCAGGTGGCTCAAGGCCCCATCCAATCTGGCCTTGAACACCTCCAGGGAGGGGTTATCCACAACCTCCCTGAGCAACCTGTTCCAGTGTCTCACCACCCTTACTGTCCAACCATGAATCCAGCACTGCTAAGTCACCATTAAACCATGAAGAGTGAAGGGTAAGAGGATGGGACTAGATGCTTCTCAGTGGTGCCCAGTGACAAGGCAACAGGTAATGGGTAGAAACTTGAACATAAGTTCCACCTAAATGTGGAACACTGGAACAGGCTGCCAAGACAGGTTGTGGAGTCTCCATCTTTGGAAACTTCCAAAGCCCATCTAGATGTCTTCCTGTGTGACCTGCTCTAGGTGATCCTGCTTTGGCAGGGAGTTGGACTCTGATCTTCAGAGGTCACTTCCAACATCTACCATTCTGTGATGTAGTGGGAGGTGTCCCTGCCCGTGGCAGAAGAGTTGGAACTAGATGATCCTGAAGGTGCCTTCCAACTCAAACCATTCTACAAGATGAAAAAACCCTTTCCACTGGTTGCAACCAAAGCCCTCACGGAGCTCAGCAAGGCCCCCAGCAGCTCACCTTCGCTGTTTGCGTACTTGAGGCGGTCCTGCATAGGGCTCTGGAGGGATCTCCTGGGGGGTCGGATGCGGGATGAAGATGACCTGCCGTAGTCTGTGGTGGAGGAAGGGGACTGGCAGCGGGGAGAGCTGAGCGGGGACGGCGAGTAGCGGTGGGCGCTGCGGTAGGACAGGGAGCAGTCGTAGTCATCCTCATCCTCCAGGCTGTAGGTGTCAAACTCCTGGTCACTGTAGGTGCCTCTGCGTAGCGAGTGGAGGGAGGCACTGGAGCTGCGCCGTGAGACCGATGCGGAGCTGGAGGCGCAATCCTGGCGCAGGCCTGGAGAAGACAACAGAGCTCAAGGTTACTGAGCTTCAAAGTCAGTGCCTTACCCAGCTGCAGCACAGCTGCAACAGGAGCTTCCAGTTCCATTTATCTTCTCGTCATAGAATGGATGGATTGACCTCAGAGATCATCCACTCCAACCTCCCCACCACGGGCAGGGTTGCCTCTTAACCAGACTTGGCTGCTCGAGGCCCAAACCAACTTGGCATGAACACCTCCAGGAAAGGGTCATCCACAACCTCTCCAGACAAATCAGCAGCAGCTTATTTCACTTTGGAAGGAGAGTCAAGGTACTGACTCTGCTGGAGACACAGCACATGCAGTGTAAACTGGAGCATGTCAACCATGTCACTCCTCTTTAATTACAGCAAACAGTTAGTTGTTCCTTATGACATACACAAGCTCAGTGACTGTGGTGAAATGGTTTGGGTGGGAAAGCTCATCCATTCCAACCTCCTGCAGTCAGCAGAGACATCTGCAACTGAAGCAGGTTGCTCAGAACCACAAACAACCTAACCTTGAATAGTGCCATGGATGAGGCATATCCCACCTCTCTGAGCAACCTGGGCCAGGTTCTCACCACCCTCAGTGTCAAACATTTCTCCCTTCTTTCCAGTCTGAATCTCCCTCTTTGATTTCAAACCATTATCCTGTCACAAACCTCATCCTGTCACAACAGGCCCTGCTCAAAACACTGTCCATAGCTTTCTGATCAAGCCCTTGAAGTTCTGCAAGGCCACCAGAAGGTCTCCCTGGAGCCTTCTTCAGGCTGAACAACACCAACTCTCTCATCCTGGCTTCACAGCAGAGGGCTTCCAGCCCTTCCACCATTGCTGTGGCCTCCTCTAGACATGCTCCAACAGGTCCATATCCTTTCTGTTGTGGTTTCATGCCCCATTTGACAGTAGGTTGGAAACCAACTATGGTCTGGCACAGAGCTGGTCAATATCCAAAGGGTGAAGGCATGAAGATGGGGCCAGACTCTTGTCAGTGGTACCTAGAGACAGGACAAGGGGCAATGGACACAAACTGGAACCCAGGAGGTTCCGTCTTAACAGAAGAAGAAATTCCTTTGTGTGAGGGTGCTGGAGCCCTGGAGCAGGCTGCCCAGAGAGGTTGTGGAGTCTCCTTCTCTGGAGAGAGCTTCCAACCCCAGCTGGCCATTGTGATCCTGGGCAAGCTGCTGTGGGTGCCCTTGCTTGAGCAGGGGGGATTGGACTGGATGATCTCCAGAGGTCTCACTGGTTAAACAGAGACTATGCTCAAAGTTTCACCTGGAGGATGTCATACAGTGACGCTGGTCTGGAACTTTTTAAGTCCCTGCAAGTCACAAGCATTCCAAATTCTTTTTTTTTCTTTTGATGGGAGAGGGGAAGAGAAGAAGAGGTGGAATCCACCCCATTTCTGTCACACAAAAGAGGTCACATACTTACTTTCTTCCTGAAGACGTGCCATAACCTGGACATCTGTCAGGTCCTGCAGCTTGTATCCCATGGAGATGGAGTCATCAGATGTGCTCAGCTCACTGTCCACTGATGACTGGGAGCTCAGTGCTGAATGCATGCTCAGGTAACCTTCAGCAGGGAGGAAGAGAGAAAACCTTCAGACTTCCATGTGCAAACCAGCAGTGACCACAGAGCATTTATTCCCCAAATCCCAGAATCACAGAATATGTTAGACTGGGAAAGCCCTTCAAGATCACAGAGTCCAATCAGTAGTTTCACACTGACAAGTCCTTGACTAAACCAAAGCCCTCAGCACAACATCTCATCACTGTGAATCACTATGGTTGGAAAGCACCACCAGGATCATCCAGTCCAACCTTCATCCCAGCATCCTTCATCACTAGACCATAGCCTCAAGCACCACAGCCACTCTCCTTTTAAACACCTCCAGGGATGGCAACTCCACTA
Source organism: Tricholaema leucomelas (assembly GCA_013400475.1). Classification (NCBI taxonomy): domain Eukaryota; kingdom Metazoa; phylum Chordata; class Aves; order Piciformes; family Lybiidae; genus Tricholaema lacrymosa; species Tricholaema leucomelas. The sequence continues at coordinate 1,067,327 of WAAF01015816.1, forward strand.
CCTCCCTGGACAGCTTGTTCCAGTGCCCACTCAGTAAAGAACTTCCTCCCAACATCCAACCTAAGCCCCCCCGGACACAACTTGAGGCCATTTCCTCTTGTCCTGTCATTAGTAACTCAGGAGAAGAACCAGCTCCAGCCTCACTACAACCTCCTTTAAGGTAGTTGTAGAGGGCAGTAAGATCCCCCCCTCAGCCTCCTCTTCTCCAGACTAAACAAGCCCAGCTCCCTCAGCCGCTCCTCACAGGTCATGTTTGCCAGGCCTCTCCCCAGCCTTGTCGTCCTTCTCTGCACCTGCCCCAGCACCTCAATGTCCCTCCTATACGGTGGTGACCAAAACTGGACACAGTACTTGAGGTGTGTTCTCATGAGTGCTGAGTACAACAAATCACTGCAGCTGAGCTATGGTTGCTAGAAGTAATCGAGTTAGCCACGACTGGAGAACACAACCCCCAGTGAGTTTTCAAGTCTGTTTTGAGGTCCTCCTCTGAACCTGCAGCATCCAGGAAGCAATTTGCCCAGGGAAAATAAACGATGGCTTTCTATCCAGGAGGTACCAAGGGCTGCTGGGTCATTCTGAGTTCAGAAATGTCAGAATGAGTTCTGCTTTGAACAAGGGGCAAAGAGAGATTTTGCTGGCTCTAGATTTTTAAGCAGCAAAGTCACACCTAGTTCTTGGCAGGGTATTCGTGAGGAATGGCTTTCAGGGGGCAGAAATCAGTTGTCCACTCTGCTTTGCAAAGAAGATTGCATGCTTCGCTTCCTCCTCTTTTTGTCTGAGGTTTAACCTTCTCTTTTCCCCCCCTTTCTGATCATAAACCAAAATCTCTTACAAGGAAAGAAGCTGGTTCATCCAGCAGGTCATAAAAAGCATGCTGGAAGTGTCTTTCCATCAGGGAGATTTTTCTACAAGTCCAGCATTATGAAAACAATAAGTAATTATCCTTTGAGGACTAAGAAAAATATCATTACCATCAAGGGCAAATTTTACCTGTTGGTGCTTTTAAAGCCTTATTCATTGAATGGTTTGGCTTGAAAGGGACCTTCAAGCCCTCAGTATAGGAAGGACATCAACCTGATGAAGTGGGTCCAGAGCAGGGCCATAAAAAGTGATCAGGGGGTTGGAGCATCTGTGCTACAAGGACAGGCTAAGGGAGCTGGGGTTGTTCAGCCTGGTGAAAAGGAGGCTCCAGGGAGACCTCTGAGCAGCCTTCTAGTACCTTAAGGAGGCCTACAAGAAGGCTAGAGAGGGACTGTTTGCAAAGGCCTGTGGTGACAGGACAAGGGGTAATGGCTTCAAAGTAAAGAGCAGCTTTAGATTGGATGTTAGTAAGGGGTTCTTTAATATAAGGGTGGTGGAACACTGGAACAGGTTGCTCAAGAAGGTGGTTGGGGCCCCATCCCTGGATATAATTGAAGTGAGGTTCAACAGGGCTCTGGGCAAATTGCTCTTGTTGAGGATGCCCCTGCTGACAGTAGGGGAGGTTGGACTGGATGACCTTAGGAGGTCCCTTCCAACCCAGATCAGTTGATGATTCCAGACCATCTAGTTTCAATCCCTCTGCCATGGACAGGGACACCTCCCACTAGCCCAGGTTGCTCAAGGCCTCATCCAGCTTGGCCTTGTGTATCTCCAGGGAGAGGGCATCAACAACCTCCCTGGGCAACTTGTTCCAGTGTCTCCCCATCCTCTCTGAAAAGGTCAATCAAGTCAATGTTGTCCATGGTGTAAGAGAAGTTGTAGTCTACACTGAAAGAGGGAGATGAGAGCAGACCACTTAACTTTAGGGTTCCCTGGCCACTTCCCTTGCAAATGTGGGAGCTTTGTCATGAGCTGCACAGAAAAGGAAGATCACCACCACCTTTGGTGCTCCTCAACACTGCTCTTCCCAACATCTGAGCTGACTGCTCCTGCACGAAGCAGCACCCTGCTTATTTCCATCTGTGGGTGGCCAACAGATGCAGGCAGTGATAAGAACAGCTTCCTAAAATGAATTTTGGCTCAGAGTGTGATCTGGAGAAGAGGAGGCTCCAGGGAGACCTCTGAGCAGCCTTCTAGTACCTTAAGGAGGCCTACAAGAAGGCTAGAGGAGATCTCAAAGGATAGCAGAACGCTAAGCACTCTCCTCCATGTTGCCCTGTTTTAGAACTGCCATATTGCTTTGTATTGAAAATAGCCAACATTCAAAATAAACTCCACCCCACCTCACTAGAAATACTTTTCTTGGTGGAATGAAAATGATTTGGGGGGATACAGAAGGATCAGGGAAGGTAAAACCTCTCCATGGCCACATGTTCATGTTCTGAACTACTGTAAGATGCTCCTGGCAGAACTAACCCTCAGAAACATAAGAACATTTAATTTGCAGAGCTATTTTATGAGAGAGGATGTTGGTATCTCAAAGTAATTTCAAGATAAGGATGAAATTATTAGTCTATAGATATAGACTCATTAAAATCAATAATTAAGCACATTATTTAACAGAAAATCAGATAAAGAGTAGATATGGAAGAGCCTAAAAGCACTGAACATCACTTTCAGCTAGAGCAGGCACCACAAATCCTGCTCAAGCAGGAATTTGAGCTCAGCACTGAAATAAGAAGCACCAAGCAGGCTGTGGCACAGCAGACACCAAAAGAGGACTTTATCATCCAGCAGTGGGGGTTGTCTTAAATCAAGACAGTTTGGCCTTCTGTGCTTCTAGAACTCATGAAGGCAGAGCACCTACCACACAATTCTCATCAATGACACCAGAAATAAACGCTTTATCTTCAGCTCAACATCTAAACCCCTTTGCTGAGGAACCTTTTCAAACAATGGTTCACTCCAGCCAGGCAGGAACAAGCAGCAGCTTCCCAATATTATTTCTTCACCCTCATCTGAAGAGTAGAAACTGCTGACAGAGAAAACACAAGTTTGAAGACCAGGAGCAAAAGAATTTGTTAGGTGGACAAAGCAAACTGCTTTGTACCATCAAAACTCAAATTCTTCATTTCAAGAAGCATGAGGTCTCTCCAGCTTCAAGGCAGTGACACAACAGAGTGACAGAAGTGTGACTGCAGTGTGAGGAAGGTGCCTGTGCCATTCCAAGTCAACTATTAACTCCATGGCTGTAAACATCAGCCTGTTTCTTTCCTTCCTTCTGGTGGCAGGAGAAGACACGGTGAGCAGTCCAAGCCAGGGGGAAGAGCAGGGATTGCACCCATGGGACGTAGGATATCCAATAAACAAGGACTTCCTGCTGGAATTAACACATCTAATGCTACAAGCTGGATTTCTGATGCAAATTAACACCTTCAGTACTAAAACATGGATTTGTGATGCAGTTACACCCCAAAGACAGCTTCTTTAAAAGCAAAAATCCCCTTCTGTGTGCTGACTTTGGTTCTGAGGACTCAAATTGCAGGTTTAGTTAAAACAGCCAAGGAAGGGACAAAAAATATCCCTAACATTCTTATTCTTTCATCAAGAAAAACTGGTGGCTCAGCACTGCAAGAGGAGCTGCTGACGGTTTTCATTAGAGAAACTTCAAACCAGGCCACATCTGTGATTTGTAAAAAGCCTTTCTGTTTAGTTTTGCAGGGAAGTTGCTGTTGGTTCTCATTTGAATGTTGGGGAAGCTCCATTTTCCTCAGAATTAAAATCAGTCACTCCAGCTGATGTTGAACTTTAAACTCACATTAGCATTTGCACTAGTATCCTGCTCTGAGCTAGAGCAGATTCTGGTCAGGATGGAACTTCCCAGCTCAGGGTCTGCTCAGTGAGGCATTTTCTGAAGTTCAGGGCAGGTTTGCACAGCCAGAGACTGCTTCTAGCCGGGAGAAGCTGATGGGGAGAGCTCCTGCCAAAGGCTGGGCTGCAGGAAGGCTCTGCCGTGGCCTTGCTCCTGGGCACATCAAGAGCACTGCCACATCTTGTGATCCACCTTGGGGAGCAGGAAGGCAGAAGTGGTGCCTATAGGGAGGAGCAGATAGGATAGGTGACCCTTAACTGCCCAACAAAGGATTGCATCTGATGGATGGCATCTTCAGAAGACAGCTGAGTGGTCACCAGGGTCAAGCCTCTTCATCCCAGGCCAGTATCCCAGGAGGACTCTCTTCCTGCTGTCTTCCATTCTGATCCCTTTGTCCCGAATCCAGCTCCAGAACCCATCTCCTGAATCTGGTTCCCATCTGCTGCTAAGTCCGGTCTGGGACTTGCCTAGTGCCTGGCCCCAGCATCAGTGGTGCCAGTGGTAACCTCATTCCCATCAAGAGTTGAGTTCCAGCTTGGTTTGTGTCTCTTTGTCTCTACTTGACAGCCCAGCTGGTTTAGTTTCTTTCCCATCTGATCAGTTTCTCTCTCCTTTCCTCCCTATTTCTTCCCTTTGGGAAGTAGAGGGGTTCATGGGGAGCATCTGACACTCATCCAGTGGCCAGCCCAGCTCTAACCCTTGACACCAGCAAAAAAAATCACTTCCATGCATCCTTTTGCTTGCAAAACACAGCAAAGTGTTAATTCCTATTTACAGCAGCTACCTGCAGCTGGGAAAACAACCACAGGCAAGCCCTTTTTCGTTTTCTTCTTAAAAACAGAAAAAAAATTCCCAGGTTCATTCAACATCAAGTTTCAAGCCAGAAGCCATTAATCATGCTTTGTGTTTTCAAATGTGCAGATTAGGATGCAGCAACTTCCACAAATCCCAAACAAATCAGGGCAGTATCCTTGGATGAAGCCAAGAGGCAAACAGTTTGTGCTGGGAAGCTGACAGCGAAGTGCAGTGAGGACACAGGAACGCTTTGGGAACAGGGACACTTTGGCAGCAGCTTAAACACAAGAGCAAACTTGAAGCCATCATTGTCCTACCTATACATAGAGATTTTCAGCCAGGACTGTGTGTAAGTTGCTTCTAAAGTAGGAAATCTTACTCCAGACACAAGTAGGGCTGAAAGAAAGCTCTTGTGATGTTGTGTGTGGCTGCCCACTAGGCCAATGCAGAAGCTTATCCTGGAGGCTACAGCTTTTATCTTCAAGCAGAAATGTTTCTTCCTGTTGCCTACGTTGATGTTTTCAAACAGAACCTCACAAACACTCCAACTAGCCAAACAGAATCCATGTAGTTTGATGACATTGACATTAATCAAGAGCAATATTTTCTTTACCCCAACAGCTGGTTTCTATTCTAAGTCACTCAAAAATTAGTACAATTGATAAGAGTTACAAACCCAACCCCATGAGATAACTACAGGACATTTAGAATGCAAGGAGGTGTTCTCTTAGGTAACAGATGAAGCCTGGGTCAATCAATGAGTACATTGCAAGGAGAAAACCTCATGGGTGGACTTGCATCACTTGACAATTTTTCCTTGTGCCCATCAGAATCATAAAATGATGGAATGGTTTGGGTTGAAGGGACCTTTAAAGGTCAAATAGTTGAAGATCAGAGAATCATGGCACTGTTTGGGTTGAAAAGGAATTTTAAATCTCATCTAATCCAACCCCCCTGCAGTCAGCAGGGTCTTTTGCAACTAGAGCAGTTTGCTCAGAGCTTCAAACAACCTGACCTGGAATGCTTTCAGGGATGAGGCTTCAACCACTTTTCTGGGCAACCTTTTAGCCCTAACTCCTTGCATTTTAAAGCCCACAGATTTGCCCTGCTCTGCTGCCAGACCATACCTGAGCTGCCACAGGTTAGTAGTGCTTTGTTAGTCGATTTGAGATGGCCTGGAGAGTTTAGTGCATTGCTAGAGGAGCCTGGCTCTGTACTCAAGTTATGTGCGCTTGGAGAGGCCAGCGGGCTGCAATACAGGTTTTTCCATCTACTGGCTAGAAGGAAAAATACAAAAAAAGCCAGAAAGGTTATCAAATTATCCTTAAAAATAACCACAGAGAGCATAAGACAAAGCAAGGCAGCAGAACAAACAAGGTTGAATATGCTATAACAGATGTACTTCAGACAGGACATCTTGGTGGTGTCAGATCTGAGATGTAGGACACAAAGCAGCACCTGTCCCCTTGCTGACTCAAGCCCTTCTAACTTGTGTTGTCACTTCTGAGGGCTTCCAGGAATGAGTTTTGAGAAATGTGGCTCTGAAGAAGCTACACACTTCTGGAAGTTCCCATCCTGGCCTTCAAGGCTGAGTGGCTTCACAAATGCCTGTCACTTCTACATCCATCCTCACTGTAAAGAGCTCCACCAGACTTTGTTCACACAGAGAATTGTGAAATGCTTGGCATCTTGGTGGCATTCTAGTTGTAGGAACAGGTCCAAGAATCAAAGAATCCCAGACTGGTTTGGGTTGAAGGGATCCTTAAAGCTCATCCAGTCCAACCCCCTCCAGTCAGCAAAGCCATCTGAAGCTAGGGCAGGTTGCTCAGAACCAAACAACCTGACCTGAAATGTTTCAGGGATGAGACATCTCACACCTCTCTGGACAACCTGGATCAGATTCTAACCACCCCTCAGTGTCAAACATTTCTCCCTTCTCTCCAGTCTGAATCTCCCTCTTTGAGTTCAAACCATCACCCTTTGTACTGCCACAACAGGCCCTGCTCAAAGTTTGTCCACAGCTTTCCTGTAGGTCCCCTTGAAGTCCTACAAGGCCACTGGAAGGTCTCCCTGGAGCCTTCTCTGGGCTGAACAACCACAGCCAGGTCTCAGAGGAGAAAGCTTTCACCCTTGGATCATTCCATGTGTTACTTCACATTTGAAACAATGCAACCAAACCACCATCAAACCACGGAAATGAGAGCAAATTCAGATGGAAAACAACCCTTCTGAAGTACCTTTCAGCACAGAGGCTCAGAACTGGTGAAACAACCTAGGAGCAGCCAGGCAGCAGCACAGAGTGCATCCATGCTGACTGACACTGGAAATTACCAGCTACAACACTAAGGACACAAGTCACTCCATGATCTGTGGACCAAGGGACTGCTGAGCTGCCCTCTGAAGCCTTCCAAGAGAGAGAGAAAAAAAAAAAGGGAAATTCCCCTATCTGTGTCTTCCAAAACTCAGAGAGCTGGGTTTGTTTTGTCTGTTCCTTGCAATTGGGAGCTTCAAAGAATGGTCTTACCTTCAGCAGCTGAGATAGCACCAAGGTTAACCAAAAGCAGGAAGGTTTTGCACCATAACAAATGTGGTGTGTACAAACAGGCACTAAAAGCACAAAGTATGAAGGGCTATCTCTGGAGATACTCCTCACTGCAGCCACCACAAGCTCCAAGTTCCCTGGGCTTTACTGTTTCTCAATCAAGAAGATAAAGCAGAACTAGAAGGAGGAGGAATGTCTGTGGTTTACATACCTTGATCCAGTCTGTTCAGAAGGGTCCTGCAGGCTGCTTCTGTCTCAGGACTGGGATTATCCAGCACCTGTCGGCACCATTTTAAAGGTGAATCTGGTTTGGGATCTATGACAGGTTTTCTTGGGGACACATAGAGCCTTGGAAGGGTTGAAAGGAAACAGGAAACAAAAAAAAGTCATTAACTTGAAGCATCCAGTCACTGATGTAGCATTTCCCCAACAGGAAGCAAGAGAATCATAGAATTATTTGGGTTGGAAAAGGCCTCCAAGACCATCAATTCCAACCTCCAACCTAACACCACCATGGCCATTAAACCATGTCCCCAGGTGTCATGTCCACACATTTCTTGAACACCTCCAGGGATGGTGACTCCACCACCTCCTTGGGCAGCCTGTTCCAATGCCTCAACCCCTGTTGCAGGAAAGAAATTGTCCCATGTGTTCCTAAACCTGCCATGGCACAAGTTCCTCTTGTTCTATCATCTGCTCCTTGGGAGAAGAGATAATTCCCACCTGACTACAACCTCCTTTCAGCAAGTTGTAGAGAGCCAGAAGGTCTCATTCAGCCTTCTTTTCCCTGATGCTCCTCACCAGACTTCCAGACCCTTTTCCAGCTTCATTGCCCTTTGCTGGACCTGCTCCAGTACCGTGTCCTCCTTGGAGTGAGTGGGCCAAAACTGAACACAGGATTCAGGGTGTGACCTCACCACTCAACACTCCAGGGAGACAAGCCCTGCCCTAGTTCTGCTGGCCACACCACTGCTGATGCAGGCCAGGATGCTGGTGGCCTTCTTGGCCACCTGAGCACACTGCTAGTTCATGTTCAGCTGGCTGTCAACCAGCAGCCCCAGGTCTTTTCCTGACAGGCAGCTTTCCAGCCATTGCTGAATGTTCTCCTGTCTGGAAGCCCCACCAGCAGGTCTGGCTGCTTTCCTGCACGGGCAGCTGAGCATTACAACCACTCAGGTCCAATAAAGCAGAGAAAGCAAAGTGCTCTGACTCTCTCTGGATTTTACAGTTCAGACCTAAAAAGGAGTCAGAAAACCATCAAATAAAAAAGAGGCCAACAGCCTCCTCAGGGCAGCTCACACTGTTCTTCACCTACTTTAGGTTAAGGGAGAAAATCCTGCTGTGCTTCAGGACGAGTTGTTCTACCCAGCTCTTTCCTGTGCTTCTAATCGTGTTTCTTCTACTCAGGATGGTACCAGCTGAAAATGCTAACGTTTGTGAGACTGCTGGAACCATTTCCACATGGTGCAGAGTGTCCAAGGGTGTCCAAGCTGTCAGTGTTTTCCTTTGCAAACAGCTTTGGGGAAGAGTTTGGGATGACCATGAGCCAGCAATGTGCCCTCATGGACAAGATAACCAGTGGTCTCCTGGCCATCACAAATGTGGCCAGTAGGTTGAGGGAGGTTGTCCTCTCCCCTCTGTCCCAGTGAGGCCACAGAGATGCTTTCCAGCAGGTCAACTCCTCACCTAAGAACAGCCTAATCCAGTAAAAAGGGGAAAATACTGAAAAAGTTGAGGGGTTTTCACTTCTGCTTTCTTCCCCTCTCATCTGATAGGGTTGGAGTTTGAATCAGTTCATCTCAAATTCAAGTCAAAATCCTCCCTTCCCAAGCCTGAACAGAAAAATAACTGACAACTATTGAACAAGTTACGCAGGCAATGCCCCTGCCCTGGAGGTGCTCAAGAGCAGGCTGGATGTGGCCTTGAGGAAGCTGGTCTAGTAGAAGGTGATCTAGTAGAAGGTGATCCCCCCATGGCAGGGGAGTTTGAAGTAGGTGATCATTAAGGTTCCCTACCAAGCCAAACCATTCTATGAATCTATGAACTGGCAGAGCACCAAAGGACCAGCAGGGGAACATTTGACAAAGTGCTGGACACAACTCACTGCAGCAGAACTATCAACTGGAGGCAGAGAAAACCACAAACTAATTCCTACGCATGGGGAGTGCCCAAGAAGGACAAACACTGAGGTGGACAAACAAGATAACACAATTTCAAGTATATCTTGTTTGTTCTTTTCTGTGCTGGCCTCTTTGCAAACAGCTCTGGAAGTGAACCACGGAAAGAGAGAGCAAACTGGTCACCAGTGAGGAGCAAACAGCCCTGAAGTTTAGCTAGGTTAACTTATGGGCATAGTCTCAATCTGAGGTTCTGCTGGAGTTCCACTCTCCTGTTTCTTTTGAACTGGGGAGAACTGTCCAGAAGTGGACACAAGACTCCAGAGGTGTTCAAGAAACCCAAAATCTTTGGTTTTCCAGTTCAGGTTAAGGAAGGTTCTCCTGCCCCTCTGCCCTAAGTGAGGCCACATCTGGACTACTGAGTGCAGATGTGGGCTCCCCAATTCAAGAGTGACCAGAAATCCAAATATTTACTTTCTGAACATTGTAACTGTCTAAAGAGCTTCTAAGCTGTCACCTATCATCTGATGAAATGCTCAGAGGAAAACCTCCAGTTAAACATGCCTGACTCCCAGCCTACTGAGGCTTCTTCAGGACTCACAAAAGTCATTTCTATACCCGTTGCTATGCCCAGGTGCATTTTCCCAGGGCTGGATTTAGCTAACCTGACAAATCAAACAACCATCAAAGAAAGACATTTTTAAACTGAGCAGAGTGAGGTTCAGCTGCTCACACCCCCTCTCCATCAGAGCAAAACTCAGATACACATGTGTCAGCCCAACTGTTGCACCACTGGTGACACTGGCTGGGGGGAACCTCTGATGAAAGATGACTTTTAGTCCTTAATATTATGTTCAGAAAAATACTTCTGTTTGTGTTGTCCAAACTAACTCAACCAAACCGACCAACTCAATCAAGTTAAGCATGGTGCTGAACTTCACAGCACAGCAAATCTGTCTTGCAGTGAATTGGGATATGAGGATATTTGCAATTTTCAGGAGCTACCTGAGCAAAAGACCTCAAAAAGGAGTCAGGTACTATAGGAAGACAAGAGTTACAGCTCCTGAAGCACCTCATGTTTCATGGAGGCTCAGCCACTGCATCCTTGTTTGTTAAAACAAAACCCCAGCTCAGGCCAGTCTGGCTGAAGCCAGGGGCAGCTGCACAGGAAGCTCTGCAAGCTCGAGCCAAACTGAAGCAGAAACTTCAAACCAACAGAAACTGGGATTTTATCTGCACCTGCAGACAACAGGAACAAACTCCCTGCCCTGCTATTTGGTGCTTCTGTCCCCATCCTACTCATGCAGTGGCTTTGCTGTCACCACTTCAGTCCAAGTGCTAAAAATGCAAAGGCTAGATTTAACCAGAGATTTCCATCCAGCTGGAAAGTGGTGGGGCATAAGCACAACACAACAGAAATTATACAGATCTGTTGGACTGGGGCCAGAGGAGGCCACAGCAATGATGGGAAGGCTGGAAGACCTCTGCTGGGAGGCCAGGCTGAGAGAGTTGGGCTTGTTCAGCCTGGAGAAGAAAAGGCTCCACGGAGACGTTCTGGTGGCCTTTCAGGACTTCAAGGGGCTAAACAGAAGGCTGGGGACACCCTTTTGAGGAGGGCTTGTCATGACAGGAGAAGGGGTGATAGTATGCACTAGTTCAGACTAGCGAGAAGGGAGAAATGTTTGATGCTGAGGGTGGTAAGAACCTGGTCCAGGTTGTCCAGAGAGGTGGGAAATGCCCCTTCTCTGGAACCATCACAGGTCAGGTTGTGTGTGGCTCTGAGCAACCTGCTCTGTCCCTGATGGCTACAGGGGCATTGAACTGGATGATATTTAAGGATCTCTTCAACCCAAACCAGTCTGGGATTCTATAATTCTTGGACCTGTTTCTAGAACTACACAAAGACACAAGCACTGAAGCTGCAAGCTCCCCACAACCTTTTAAACCCTTCCATATTTAGAAAAAACACAATATGAGTTCTGAGCGCTCTTGAAGGCAAAAGAATCATCCCCTTCACTGGATGATAATAAAGAAAAGGTCAGCAAGAGGCTGGGTGGACAACATCAATGCAACAGTGAGAGAAAAACACACTACACACACCCCACAATCCAGTGTTTTGTGTTATTGCTACTATTATGGTCCTGCAAGAAGGACAATGTGGCCAGCAGCTCAAGGAAGGTTTGCCTCCTGCTCTGCCCTAGTAAGGCCACAGCAGGGGTATTGGTTCCAGATCTGGACTCCCCAGTTCAAGAGAGACAGAGAAATACTGGAGAGTCCAACAGAAGCTATGAGGATGATGAAGGGACTGGAGCATCTCTGCAAGGATCAAAGGCTGAGAGTCCTGAGAGTCCTGGGGCGGCTCAGCCTGGAGAAAAGCAGCCTGAGAGGAGATTTCAGCAATGATCAGCAAGAGCTAAAGCACCCATGGGGAGCAAGTGGATGGGGCGAGACTCTTGTCAGTGGTGCCGAGGGACAGGACAAGGGGCAGTGGGCACAAACTGGAACCCAGGAGGTTCCACCTGAACAGGAGGAGAAAATTCTTTGCTGTGAGGGTGCTGGAGCTCTAGAGCAGGCTGCCCAAAGAGGTTGTGGAGTCTCCTTCTCTAGAGAGCTTCCAAACCCAGCTGGACATTGTGATCCTGAGCAAGCTGCTGTGGGGACCCTGCTTTATCTGGAGGGTTGGACTGGTTGATCTCCAGAGGTCCCTTTACAACTCCCACCATGCTGGCATTCTGTGAATGAAGGAACACCTGCCTGGACAGCAGGTGAGATGTGCTTACAGAGAGAATTTAGCGTAGTGGGCAATAATCCCATGCTGGTATTTATTTCTCTGGTGCATACAGAAGCGTAGATGTACACAGCACATCCATCTACTGCACATCCATTATTCATTCTTCATTTCCAGTTTAGCTGAAGAGCTCCATGACCAGAAGCCAATGATAGAAACATCTTGTTTTACAAGTTTTGTTGGATAAAAGGAAAACGAAGCCAATGAAGCAACACAGCATGATCAAAGGCGACTGCTGCTAACATAACTTGCACAACACCTCCCCAGCACCACTGTTATTTAAGCTCCTTGAGGTGCCTCTTTTTAGCTGGGTTTAATTTTGAAAACAAAAAGCTGCTTCAAAGAATCAAAAAAGTGGCCTTTCAGCTCATAGAGTCCAACCTATAGCCCCACACTGCCAGGTCACCACCAAACCATGGCCCTCAGCACCACATCTCCACGGTTTTGAAACCCCTCCAGGCATGGGGACTCCACCACTGCCCCAGGCAGCCTGGGCCAGGCCTTGACAACCCTTCTGGGGAAGAAATCATTTTTCATGTCCAACCTTAAACTCCCCAGGAGAACTTGAGGCTTCTTTAAGTCCTGAAAGGCCACTAGAAAGTCTCACTGGAGCCTTCTCTTCTCTGTGCTGAACAACCTCAAGTCTCTCAGCTCGGCCTCATGGCAGAGGGCCTCCAACCCTCCCATCAATGCTGTGGCCTCCTTTGGCCCTGTTCCAACAGGTTCGCGTCTCTGCTGTGCTAATGGATCCAGAGCTGGCCCAAACACAGTGGCAGGGTCTCAGCAGAGTAGAGCAGAGGGGCAGAATCCCCTCCCTTGACATGCTGCCCACGCTGCTGGGGGTCAGCCCAGAACAGGATTGTTTTGGGGCTGCAATCAATAAAATACATTCCCTTATCTATTTATGTTTTTAAATTAGTCATGCAATCTGCTCTAAATTCTGTTTAGCTAGGCATGAAGTGATACAGTGATCAAGCTAGAACCAGTATTAGGGCTTAAATAAAGCTTGGAAAAGATTTCAAAAAGAATAATCACGCTTGAACTGAGACCCAAGATGACACTGTTACTCCTGGAGGTCTTTCAGATCTGTTCAAGGTGCTGAGCAACCTGGTGTAGTGGAAAGTGTCCCCTGCCCATGGCAGAGTGGTTGAAACTAGATCTCAAAGGTCTCTTCTAACCCAAACCATTCCAGGAGTCTCATGTCATGTTCCTGAGCTCCACTCCTCTAATGTAAGTTTACCTTCATTCACAATAGCTGATGAATTTTGGGTGTTTGAGGTTTGTTTTGTATTCAGCCCTCTGGCTCTGCCAGGTTGATTTCCAGCCTCACAAGTTTGAAACAAAACTGGCAGATACCTGAGGTTATCTAAACAAAAAGCCTGAAAACTAACAACTTTAGGTAAAAAAATCTTGAGTCTCAGCAATGGTATGAGCTGGAATTAGCCTCCAGCTTTAATTAGCTGTGTAAGGGTGATGTTAATTAGGCTGCTGATGTATAAAACAAGTTCTAAACAGGGCTGCAGGTGGAGTCCTCCAGTCCTCCAAGGCAGGGTCAGTGAAGAGCTACAGCTTTGATCTGGTTTAGTTTTCTGTCTCTAAACAAAAGAAACCACTAAAGTGCAAAGAAACAGAACTAAGGGAAGTGGAAACGGCTTCTACCCACAAATTCCTGAGGGTCACCATGTTTTACAGAGTGTTTATTTAAATCCAGGCTTTGTCAGTGGTGTACAAAGCTTAAACATTCCCCAGTTCCTTCATCTACCTGTGTTAAACATCAATAAACAGGGGAAGGAAGTTTTCTGTATTTGCTACAGCAGCAGAAGAAGAAAAAAAGAGAAGCCTTAAAGTTAAGCTGTAGTCTTGCTGCTAAAAATCAAAAGCACTGCATGGAAATCACTTAATCATTGCCCAGCTAATCACAGAACCTCCCCAGGGCAGCAGGGCAAGTGCTGTAAATCACTAAAGCTTGGAGGTACATACCAGCTGTCTTCTTCTTCATGGCAGCTCTCAAGTTCTAGCACCTTCACCTCATCCAGCTCTGCACGACTGGAAAGCCCTTCCCCATCTCCACGTTTCTCACTGGGATTTTGTTCAGTTACTTGAGCCAAAGGATTCACACCTGCAGTGCCCAAGCTGCCCCGCAGCTCTGGGCTGTTACTTGTATCCACACATGAGGAACATTTGATGTTCTCATCAGCCTTGAACAGGGTAGGAGACAATTCCTGGGTGGCACCACTGTGTTGGATTGGGGCATCCATGTCTCTCTTTAGGCAGTTGTTTTCTCCATCCTCCTTCCTCGTCTTGCTCAACTGGCTGTGCAGATCTGCCATGATCTGCAGCTCTCGGTTCTCTGTGATGGCATTGATGCTGTTATTAATTTCCATCCCATTGAGACCAGTATCATGGTTATCCACACCAGTATGGATCTCCCCCTGCACGTTTGTCCCGTGCACATTCCTACCACCCTTGGTTCTTGGGTGCTGGTTCTCTATCTCCAACCTCCTCACAAGCTCCCGTAGCTTTCGCACCTCGTCCAGCTCTGGGGTGACCTCCCCAGATGCTGGCTCTGTCTCAGGGCCCATGGCAGAGTTCTCTGTGGAGTCTCGTCCTAAATCAGGCTCCAGAACACGATCTTGTTGGATAACCGGGGCATTTCCAGGCACCACCATCATCCAGAACACAACAGTTTCCCTGCAAGGCATGAAGAACAGATCAAAGCTGCACAAAGATTAGAGAATCCTTCCCCAAAGGTGTTTGAGGTCAGTTTGGGTGAAGTTTTGAGCAACCTGGACTAGCGGAAGGTGTCTCTGTCCACAGCAGTGGGGGTTGGAACCAGATGATCTTCAAGGTCCCTTCCAACCCAAACCATTCTGTGGTTATATGATAACCTCAGATGAAAGACCTTCAGATGCAAACCTGCAAGCTTGAACAGGATGTATAGACACAGAATGACAGGGGTTGGAAGGGACCTCTGAAGATTCATAGAATGGTTTGGGTTGAAAGCAACCTTGAAGATCATCTACTCCAACCCCCACCCCACCAGAGCAGGTAGTTGAAGCAAACTGGAATTAAACACCAAAATTGCTGCCTTTCCTAAGAAAAATGTAATGACACTGGGGTAAAGGGTAGCTGAATTTCATCCAGATCTATTGAAAAAGGACAAAACATTTCAAACAAACCCAATTTGCTCCTTTTAAGCAGCTAGGATATGGAACTGTTATGCTTCAAATGCAGCTGTATGAAAGGAAGGGGATTTCAGCACCCACAATAGTTCAGTTTCCATCTGTTTACAAACAAAATCCAGGAGAAAAGCACTGCCTGAGCAAAGTCAGGAAGCATCATTAGCAAGGTGCTGACGTCAGGGTAGTGACAGCACCAAGAGAATGGTGAAAACATCCTTTGTTCAGTCCCTGGGTTAGCCTGGAAAAGCAGAGAAAAAACAACTTGGAAACAATTCTGTATGGATTGACAGCAAACACTGAGTGCAGGGACTGCAGGACAGGAAAACAAGCACAATTAATGTCCTCACTGGGATATCTGAAACTCCTGAAGCCCTCTGATCCCAGCATCCCCGTGTGGCAGAGTTGGGACAGATCTCTGGAGATCATCCAGTCCAACTCCCCTGATAGAGCAGGGCGGTACAGAGCAGCTTGCCCAAGATCACAGTGCCCAGATGGATTTGGAAGCTCTCCAGAGAAGGAGACTCCACCTCTCTGGGCAGCCTACTCCTGGGCTTCAGCACATCCATACAAAAGAAGTTTCTCCTCTTGGACAGATGGTTCCAGTTTGTGCCCATTGCCCCTTGTCCTGTCCCTGGGCACCACTGACAAGAGTCTGGCCTCATCCTCTTGCTGCGTACTGACCACATCCCCTCTCAGGCTGCTTTTCTCTGGACTGAGCAGCCCCAAGTCTCTCAGCCTGTGCTCCTCAGAGATGCTCCAGACCCTTCATCATCTTTGGAGCCTCCACTGGACACTCTCAAGTAGTTCCCTGTCCGCCTTGAACTGGGGAGCAGTAAGCCCAGTACTCCAAATGTGAGCACACTCAACCAAATCCTGTGGTGGTTTCTTTTTCTCCCACACCGGTGATTTACACCAGTTTCCAGTTCAGATGTGCACATTCATTTCTGAACTGTCTACTGCAAAGACCCTGATAGAAAATTAATGTTCCCCAGAGCAAGCAAATGGATTTCCCCTCCAAAATGACTATGTCTTGCAGGAAGACAGACAAGACACAGGAGACGCAGCTAATTCGAACTGTAAGAGTTGATACAGCTGCACTTGAACCCTGATTTGTGTATGGATGATTTTATCCTGGTTTTAAGGTCTCACTGCCAGCAGGTAGGCCAAAAAGCATCAAAATTAAGTGGTTTATGAAGTGCAGAAGGTTAAAGACACAGACACACACACTCACCCCAGTATTCTTCTGTTTCTTAAACAAACAGCAGAAGTTAAGTCTGTTTCCTAAAAATAAATAGTCTGGGGGTTGTTCATGTGTTTTTTTTCATTTGGAAGGGTTGGTTAATTTTGGTCTTCTAGAAGCCAGGCAAAAATTTTAGGCTTATGTTTGAATTAACGGCCACAAACAGCACTAAGTGAACAGAGCTGACTGCAGCACACTTCGAACACACCTTTCAGACTCATACCTGAAGTCATTTTGACTCAGGGAAATGATTTTTAATTGCCAGTTACCAAGCAATTTGATTCCTACTCAATCTGCCCACTTCACAATCCTCCTCAGATGCATTCTCGCCCCAAAAACCTCTCAATAAGGAACAAAAACCTCCTGATTTCCGAGGAGCTCTGAAAATCACCTCTCAGGAGCTCACCATGGATGCGCCAGCAGGGAGTTGAGGAGTTCTGCTGTCAGAGCAAAAAATACCAGGAACCAAGGAAGAGACAAGGCTCAGATTTGTCACCTGAAAAATCCATTTTCCTCCAAAGCTGAAGAGAAGCAAAAGCTGCGTTTGCAACCCCGGGGTAGGAGGAATAAACAGATTCAAACCATTTTGCTTTTTCCCACGAGTAGTCTCAAAACCACCCAAATAAAGCAGCGAAGAGAGGGGAAAAGATACAAAGCTGCAAAACTCAATTTCACGGTAGAATGGGGGGAAAGGGGAGGCAAAATTCAATTTCGCTCCGTAATAAGCCGCAAAAAGGGAGAGAACAAGAGGGTGAAAAAAGGAGGAGAACCCAAGGGAGCCTCATTTCAAGCCGTTGCCGTGTGGGAGACAATAATTTGGAGTTTCTCAAGCAGACATCCGGGTGTTTAGCGGCAGGTTAACGGACTCCCCTCTCCAGGACGGCAGAGATGAGGGCAAGGGGGTGGATGAACGCCTCCGGTGTGACCCCCCCATATCAGCTGGGGCTCGCCCATCTCGGCCCTTTCCCCCTCCTAGCCCCGGGGAGGCTGCGGCCCCGCACCGGCTCCGGCCGCGTTCCCCTGAGGAGGTGGAGAAGGCGGCAGGCTCTCGGTTCTGCCCGGGGGTGGATGGAGACTCCCTGGCCCGAGTCGCGGCTGCGGAGCGTGGACAGCTCCCGGTGCGGCCGCGCTGAGGGGAGAACGAGCGAAGAGAAAGGAAGGGGGATGATGAGGGTGATGAAGGCAGGGAGAGGGGTCTCATCCCTCACCAAGCCGCTGTGGGAAGCCTGTGAGCCCACTGGGGGGGACGGAGCGGGTGGGGGGACGCTGCGGCCCGGCGGGTGGAGCTGGAGCTGTGGGGGGGTTTCTGACGGAAGCCCACCGGGGGGCTCGGGGCGCGGCCAGCACACGGCGAGAGCTCTCGATAGACTCACACCCTCCTCCCTTCCCCTCCACACGGTTACCTGCCGGGGCCGCCGATGGAAGGGAGGGAAGAGAAGGCGGCCAGACCCAGCGGCCCTTCCCGCTCCCGCTCCGCCGCCTCAAGCCGCGCTCGCGCCCGGCGGGAGGAGGATGGGGAAGGGGGGGGAGGAAGATGGGGAAAGGGGGAGGGGAAGGAGGGGGAGGAGCCGCCGCCGCCGCGCGCGCAAGGGAGGCCCCGCCCACGACCGCGCGGGGCGCGCGAGCCCCCGCGTGCCCCCTCCTTCCCCCCCCCCCCTTACTCCGCCGGGTGAGCGCGGGCCTGCGCGCGTGCGCGGCAGGAGTGGCGGCGGAGGGAAGGAGCCGCGGGGGGGCGGGCGGCCACGGGCTGGGTTTGCGCGGAAACGAGCGCTGAAATCTGCGAGTCCAACGCTAGCTGACGGTGCAAGTCTGCCCCCGATCCATGCCCAACGGCACCGCATCTCTGCGGCTTCTAAACGCCCCCAGGCGCGGGGATTCAGCCACCTTCCTGGGTAGCCAGTTCCAATGCCTAACCGGTCACGCAGGAGAGAAATTGCTCCCAATATCCAACCGAAGCCTCCTCTGGTGTGATTTCAGGCCACTTCTACTCATACTAGGGAGAAGAGACCGGCTCCCACCCCGCTGCAGCCTCCTATCAGGGAGCTGTAGACAGCAACGAGGTCTCCCCTCAGGCTCCTCTTCCCCAGGCTAACCACTGCCGAGGTGCTGAGGGCATCTCCTGGCTCACCGGTACCATTTCTTCTCTCGGTGCCACATCCTCTAACACAGTACCGACAGCTATGACCTGAGGCTTCCAAGAGGCGCAAAGTAGCACAGGCTCTCAGATCAAAGGGCACGCAAGAGCCGGGCGAGGAAGCTGTAAGTGAGCTAAGAGTGTTTATTAGAGCTCTACACCGAGGTGAAACAACTGCTAGAGGGAAGCATGGTGCTGAGGTGATGGTGCAAGCCAAACAGAGGCGAATCCTGTCACCTCTTGAGGCCACATACCCATCAGGAGGAACTGAACTTGGTGAATACATTCTGTAGATCATCTTCCTAAGGCTTCAGGGCTTTGAACTATGAGATTCAGGCTTTTGGTGCAATGAGGCACTTAGTGCCACGGTCTAGATGACTGGATAGGACTGGGTGCTAGGTTGGACTGGATGATCTTGGAGGTCTCTTCCAACCTGGTTGATTCTGTGATTCTATGATTCTATGATTTTCCTCTTTATGTGTGTGATGTGGCACGGATGCTGAGCCAGTCTCTCCTCACCAACAGCACTGGTACCGGTGAGGAAATACTGGCTCTGGGTCTCAGAACCAAGTGATTTGGGGAGAGGAGATGCTTTGTGACCATCTTCTGTTCAAGAAAGTAACATCTCTTTAATGTCTTGTTAACTTAAAAATAGCCAGATTCTTCTCAGTGGTGCCCAGGGGCAGGAAAAGGGACGATGGGCATAAACTGGAACCCTGAAGGTTCCATCTGAACAGGAAGAGAAACTTCTTTGGTGTGAAAGTTCCAGAGCCCTGGAGCAGGCTGCCTAGAGAGTCTCCCTCTCTGGAGAGCTTCCAAACCCAGCTGGACATTGTGATCCTGGACAAGCTGCTCTGGGTGCCCCTGCTTAAGCAGAGAGTTGGACTGGATGATCTCCAGAGGTCCCTTCCAACCCCACCATGCAGAGGTGATAAAATGCAGGCAGCCACAAGCAGAAGCCGGTTTTGAAAACCTCTCTGCTGGGTTTTCAGGGAGTTGCTGCTCTCCTTGGTTGTACCACACACACTCAGCATGAAGCTGCCCAAGCTCCTGTCATGGACGTGGCTTTAAGGTCTCAAGCTGAAGCACATCAGTTACTAGTTTCAACTGGAGTTCCCCTCATGGAGTTGCTTCTGAGGTCATGCCTATAGCTGGGTGAAATAACTGCTACAGTGACCTAAAAAAGAGCTAAGTGGACTTGTGCTGCAGAACACCAACTCGTGAAGCTCTTCCACGCATGCTAAATTCCACCAGCAAGCACAGGAACAATTCTTGAGCCACCAACAGCCTTCATTTGAGCTTTTGCCATCACCTGTTTCTATGTTGGAGCTCCTTGGTGCTCCAGAGACAAAATACAAACTCTGGGCACAACCAGAGCTGGGCTTTGAAGGCAAGGGCAGCTGATTTCCAGGGTTTGGTGTTCTGCTTTTGCAGTGGCTGAATTAAGGGCTAAAGTAAAACGATTCTGACTTTTAGCCAGGGCTAAAATTAAGTGTTTCTGACTTTTGGCAAGTCCAGCATCTGCTGGAGGTTCAGTTTTGTGAGGGAGCATTTGCGATGTGAATAATTTAGGGAGGCAAGAGAGGAGTCAGGGCAAGGCTTGGTGAGAGGTGGAGTGGAATTCAGCTTTCAGTCAAGCTGTGCTCCTCATCAGGAGAGAAGATGGAGATGCTCACTTTCTGGCACTCTTTGTACTGCCAGGAGACACCACCACCAGAGGCCAGGACAAAGTCCTGGCTGGAAGAGAGCCTTATCTACCAACCAGACCATGGCCACACAGGCTGCTGCAGAAGCCACCAGGCAGGAAAGGGAAATGAGAGCTGACACAGCACCAAGTGCTTCTGAAAGCCAGAGGACATCAGGCAGAAGCTATTTCTGGGTAGAATTTTTGGGGTGAGAGAAGCAGAAATAGGCTTTTGCTAAGAACTAAACTCAAACCCTCCCTAAGATTCCAAATTTAGGGTTGAAAGCTGCTCAGGTCTGGTTGCTTTGTGCCAACTCGCACGCACTAAGCTGCAGAAATGAAAGGAAAGGGGGAAAATAGGCCAAGAAAAGGTTTCTAGTAATTAGCTCAGAGATAAGGAGCTATGCCTGGCTTCCAGCACTCTGGAATCTTCCTGGAACTGGAGAAGGGGCTCAGCACCTTTGGAGAACCAGCCCCCTGCTCTCTGGAGATGCTGCTGCCGCATCCTGTTAGCGCTGGCACTTGTCTGCAGCTGACAGCACAAACCAGTGGATCTTCAACTCCCTCAGCGTGATGAGGCAGTGAGGGGGAAAAGAACTTGAGGGAAGAGGATAGGGGGAGCAGGAATTCTGCTGGCTTAGGCAGTCAGGAGCTGCTGGATATATCCCAAGATGTGCTGCTGAGGGCTTCCCGCTGGCTGCCCTCCTCCAGCTCTGCAAAACCCTGTGAGAAAAGAAAAGCAGGTGAACACAGGAGATGGGCTCCACACAAAGCTCCTCAGTGGAGAGGTCAGGGGAGCAGAGGAGGCCATAGAAAGGGGATGAAGAAGCTGCCTGGTCATGTTGCATTAGGAATAGACAAAGCAGCCAAGAGGCAAGAGCTTCTTCTCCTCCTTCAGGGGCAGGGGGAGGAGAGGAGACTCATTTGATGGTCTAGGGGTAGTGGCAAGGTTTCTGCTTGCCACTGGGGTGACTTCTGCCCTATTCTAATAATCAAAACATAATCATAGAGTAGAATCAGAGAATCATTTAGGTTGGAAAAGACCTTTAGGATCATCCTGAGCAACCATTCTTTAACTCTACCAGGATGGGTGCTAAAACATGTCCCTCAGTACCACATCTCTGCCTCTTTGAAACACCTTCAGGGATGGGGATTCAACCACCTCCCTGTCCCGCTTTTTGAGAACCCCTTCTCTGATATCCAACCTAAAACTCCCCTGGTGCAACTTGAGGCTGTTTCCTCTTGCCCTAAATAGTGATCAAACCCACATCCAACCCAGTTCTTTGCTGCTCTGTTGCTGGAGCTCACAACTCTGTAGTTTCCCCGTGGTTTCAACTCAACAGATCTTTACCTAAAGCAGCAACTGCCCTTTCCATGCCATGGTGCCTTCTCTCTGGAGGCATGTTATGGCTGCAAGCTGTGGGTTAGCCAAGGACACCAGGAGGAAACTCTTTAATTACTTTCAGAGAAGCCTCTCAACCTCCAAGGGACATTCCTGTCACGGCTCAAGCCATCCCCTGCTTGTCTCCCTGCCATGAAGCTGTCACAGCCTCTTTATCACATCAAGGACAGAGACTGTGGCCCTAACCCAGCCCCTCGGATCAGCTCTAGCATGTGAGATGCTGAGGAGACACTGGAATAGGTTGCCTAGGGAGGCTGTAGATGCCCCCTTCCTGGAGGTGTTCAAGGCCAGGATGGATGTGGCCTTGAGCAACCTTGGCTAGTGGGAGGTGTCTGGATGGAACTAGATGAGCTTTAAGGTCCCTTCCAACCCAAACCATTCCATGATTCTGTGAACCTGTTTCCAGCTCATTCTGCAGCAAGGGTTGATGCTTCCCACCAAATTCCACAGGACAACCCCTGAGTGGGCCACTTGGAAAGGTGGGGGGTAAACTCTGTCCATTCAGTGAGCTCCAGGAGCTCTCATTCTGTGCTGCCAAGGGACACTCACCTAGAAGAGCTTCTCGTAGCACTTGTCACAGTGGACAATGTCCCGGTGGATGAATATTTTATCCAGGAGATCTCCCATTGCTTTGTGGCAAATCCCACACTGCCAAAAGGAAAACAAGGAGGGTTAGAAGGTAACCAGAGCTCCATGTCAGCATGGGGTGGGATGGCAGAGAAACCAACAGTGGGTCGTTTTACAAAGGTGAGGAGATGCCAAAGCATAGATCTTTGAGACCAGAGGTTTTTCCTCTGGTCACTTTGGAGCTTTTGGGAGGCTTCCTCCTCCCACAATCACCATTTCCACAGGCTTCCAAACTTTGCAAGGTTTGAGAGATGAGCAAGGTCTGCACAGGGGTACAGAGGCCACCAGCACCAAGTTGGTGCCACAAGGATCTGAGGAAGGAGGGTGCAGCTTCTGTCAGATGCCACTAAAGAACTCTTCTCATCTGAGGAGCTTAAAAACTTTTGGGGACACCACCAATAATGAATTTTGCTTGCCTGAGGAGATGAAGACCTTTTGGGGACACCTTCACCATCTGTGACTGCATGACCTCTTTTTGTCCTGCTGTGGATACAAGCATTTGGCCCACACTATGGACACCACTGTGGAAGTCTGAGGACAGAGTTTGCCCCAAAGTTCCTCCTGCCACATTGCATGTCACAGCAGAAGGCCCTAGGAGAGGTTCTTACCCTGAAGCAGTACTCGTGGCAGTAGATGTTCAGATGCTCTATGATGATCTTGGGACAGTCCCGGATCTCACGGCTGCAGTAGGTGCAGACAGGGTCGCTGGACCTGTGATGGAGCAAAAGACTGAACTCCTCTGGAGCCTAAGGTGGACCCAACACCAGCACCACTCTCTGTGAGCTACCTGCTTTGACGTGTGTTTGTGTCAAGAGACAGCAGAGAGGGACACAAGCTCGCCCAGAGGTGCAGAGACCCCAGCAGCAGGGCCCTACAGATCTCAGAGTCAGTCTCAGGTTTGGGATAGAAGAGACTTTAAGGATCATGGAGTCCAACCACCAACCCAGCACTGCCAGGTCACCACCTAACCATGTTCCTCAGCATCACATCTCTATGGCTTTGAAACCCCTCCAGGGGTAGGGACTCCTGTGCCCTGGGCCACCTGGCCCAAGCCTCGTCAATGTCCTCAATGCTCTCAATGTCCCTCAATGTCCTTCTTGGAGTGGCCCAAAACTGACCCCAGGATTCAAGGTGTGGCCTCACCAGTGCCCAGTCCAAAGGGACAATTCCTGCTCTGGTCCTGCTGGCCACACTATTGCTGATGCAGGCCAGGATGCTGGTGGCCTTCTTGGCTACCTGGGCACACTCTGGCTCATCTCCAGCTGGTGATGAACAGCACCCCCAGGTCTTTCCCACTGGGCAGTCTCCAGCTACTGTGCCCCAAGCCTAGGGGGTGTTTGTGACCCGAGTCAGTCTGTTTTCCCAACATCATGTACCCTCCATGCTGTTATTTCACAGAACCATCTAACACTTTGGGTTGAAAGTCTGTCCCCTGCTTTGTGATTGGCCCCTTGAAGTCCTGAAAGGCCACCAGAAGGTCTCCTTGGAGCCTTCCCTTCCCCAGACTAAGCAACTCCAAACTCACCCAATATTCCAAAAATCTTGAGGTCATTTCTTTTTCCCAATTTGCTGGAAACCCCAGAGCAGCCCTGAGCTGTCCTACCTCTGCAGGGGAGCACTGGACACGTAGCTGTGGTGGCTGTAGGCTGATCTCTCCACATCGGTCAGATCCACAAGGCTGCCATTGGGGACAGGAAACATCAGATCATGGCAGTGAGACACAATCACACAATCCCTGACTGATTAAATGTCATCCAGTCCAACCCCCCCCTGCAGTCATCAGGGACAGTTGCAACTACAGCAGGTTACTCAGAGCCACAAACAACCTGACCTGGAGTGTCTCCTGCCTCTCTGGGCAACCTGGGCCAGGCTCTCACCACCCTCAGTCTCCAGTCTGAATCTCCCTCTTTTAGTTCAAACCATCATCCCTTGTCCTGCCACAACAGGCCCTGCTCAAAAGTCTGTCCACAGCTTATGTCCCTTTGAAGTCCTGAAAGGCCACCACAGGATCTCCATAGAACATTCTCCAGGCTAAACAACCCCAACTCTCTCAGCCTGGCTTCTCAGCAGAGGTCTTCCAGCCCTTCCACCATTGCTGTGGCCTCCTCTGGCCCTGCTCCAACAGCTCCATGTCTCTGCTGTGCTGAACAGAGCAGAGGGGCAAAACCCCCGTCAGGTCTCCAAAGCCTCTCTGCTGCCCATCCAGTGCCATCACCCCTCCAGGTTGGTCAGCTGAGGCATGAGGTTGTCCCAGCCCCACTGAGTGTGTGTTTGGTGGCACAGCTATGCACTCTGCACACAGATGAAGAAGACACAAGACCATTTCTGGGGTCTGCTCCTACCTGCCATAGCGAGGGGAGGCCGAGGAGCCGCTGCTGTTCAGGTACTGCTTCACAAAGAGGACTCCTCTTCTGGGCAGGGGTGGAAACAGGAGAAGCATTTCACACAGAATCACAGAATGGAGTGGATGGGACCCTTGAAGGTCATCTTGTCCAACCCCCCTGTAACGAGCTAACACCTTGAGCAACCTGATCTAGTGAGAGGTGTCCCTGCCCATGGCAGGGGGGTCAGAACTAGATGATCCTTAAGGTCCCTTCCCACCCAAACCATTCCATGATTCTATGATTATCTCCAACTAGATCAGGTTGCTCTGGGCCTCATCAGGTCTGACCTTGAATGTCTCCAGGGATGGGGCCATTTGCAAGAGAAAGGGGCAGAGCTGGTGAGAGTGGGGACAAGAGGGGCCGTGTGTGTGCTGGGACACCAAAGCTGTGTGGAAGGCAGGGGGTGAGCTGCTCTTGAACAGACACCAAACATCGAACACTGCTGCTAAACCATACCCCAAGCAGCCCTCTCTAATTACTTCACCAAACCTAATCAGGCTAATTAAGAAGGCTGGGATGGATAATGCAGCTCCCTTATCCCATTTTGTGAGGAGAAGCTTTCCCTAAACCGTGTCAGGATTAGGCAGGCAATGAGCCTTCAGAGACCTCCTGGTTCTGCCCATTGGCACCAGCCCTGCTGCCAGGGACTTCTTCTGTCCCTGGAACACCTCCAGAAGCTGCTGCTGCTTCTTTGGGGGATATGCCTGCCTGCAGAGCTGACCTTTCCTGCTTGTCCTTCCCTCTCTAAAAGCCTGGTTTCAGGATGATGCATCCCCATCTCTCTGTCTGTCCACAGACTGAGGGGAGACACCATGCCACCAGCTCCCTTTCCACAACTATGACATGAGCTCATCAGGCTTTTTCTCCACAGTGCTGCCTGTAAGCCATAGTTAGGCATAAAATAGATCAGGCTGGGACCCTTGAAGGTCCTCTAGTCCACCCACTCTGCAGTGAGCCAGGACATCGGCAACTAGAGCAGGTTGCTTAGGAACCCAGCAAGTTTGATCTTGATCCTTTCTTCTGTGAGCAAAGCTTCTTTTCTAACTTAGCAGAGACCCTCCCATGTCATGAACCTCTTCCTTGGACATGTAAGGTGATAAGCAAGTTTGGAAGGACCCAAATGTTGCCCTTTAAAGCCTATGTTGACCTCTCACCATCTTTAAACCCCTTCCTAAGTTGTGTAAAGCTGTGGAGCTCTGAGATGGAGCCTGTGGAAACCCAAAGTGCCATTAGACAGCTCCGAGCTGACAGCTGAACCACGATGGGATGAGATCTTCTCACAACACAAATGGGTCCTCTGCCAGGCCCACCCAGAACTTCTATGCTTGCTGTAGGTTTCTTACTTGCTTATGATTGACAATGAGACAAAGAGTCTTCCAAAAGCCCCATGTGAAGGTGTGTAGCATGAGGAGCTCTATCATGTCCCTCCAGCTACAGTAAATTGTGGAGGATTCATGATTTTGCCAATTTGGAGACAACAACTTCAGTCATCTCCATCGTGGTCCTCACAGAAGGGCACTTGCAGAGAAGCCCATTTGTCCCTTTTGGGTGGTTCCAGCCACCATGCTCTTAGCCAGCAGTGGCTGAGAAACATCCCATGTCCCAGAAGCCAAACAGCAAAGCCTGACTTGTCTTCAGCAGGCAGGATGGGTGCACACAAAACCTGTGTCACAGTGGGAAGGTCATGGTCATCTCCACCCATTGCTCCTTACCCGGCAGTGCTGGAGTCAAGCTGGTACCCAGAGGTCATGGGGTTGCTGTGCTGCAAGGTGGCAGCTGGACCACAAATCCTCTCACTTGAGCTTGAGAGAAGCCTGGAAAGAGAGAGAAAAGTCTGTGGGAACTGGAGACAGGAGCTGTGACCCAGGCTGGCAGCCAAGAAGAGACCCACCACTACTGCCAGGAGGGTGCAACATTAAGGCCCCCTCAACCATGCAGATGAATTCATCTTTATCATGGACCAAAAAGGCTCCTTGTGACATCTGTACCTACTTCCACAGAGAAGTGGTTTGGAGGAGACTCTTTTATAGGGCTCTGGGAGAATAGATCAAACAAGATCTTCAAGTCAACAGAGACCTGAAGTGGATGATGTAGTAGCTGTAGCTGAACGGGAGCAGCTATGGAGACAAACAGCCCGAGGAGATGGGGATGTGTTGGCCAAAGTCCAACACAACTACCCCCAGCCTCAATTCAGTCACTTCCAAAGCTGCAAAGAGGAGAAGGAGGCAAAACTATGACTACCAAAATGTTTTTGGAAAAACACCTGTCCTTCTGCTACTTGGTCTTGCAGGGATGAAGCTGACCTTGCTTGGAGCCAGTTCCAGGTTATCAGATATCTTCTGCTCACATTCCCCTGTATGGGCCCAACATTCAGACCTATGCTGGTGGCTCCACACAGGGGCAGACCACCTGTGAATGGACTGTCACTGCCATGAAGGACTGCAGAAAGTCCAGGGCAACTTTATTCCACGTTGGATACTTCCTACTCTTCCCAACAGCCCTGTTGTGGGACCAGTTCGGTTACTTCATCCTCAACATTGCAGAGACAGAGACCCCTCTCTCAACATCTCTCTGCTTTCAGCTCTCTCTTTCTGTAGCCTCTCCAAAGATCAGTTCTTGGTCAAGGGAGGGTAACCAGGAACCAGCCCTTCATTATCCTCTCACCTCATGTGGTGAAACATCTCTATGGACCAGAGGTGGATCTGTCACAGCTTTTGATAGGGATGGTTAGGAGGAGCTCTGTGTCTCCAGCTCGCACATCCACTCCCTGGAAAACATCTCTCTCTCTCTCTCTTAGTGCTTAGCTTCTGTTCCACAGCAGTTTCATGGAGGTTTCCCTCATGACCATCCAAGACCAGCCATTTACCTGCTGCTGTTACAGTTTAAGCTGTCCATGTAGAACGGCACCCTGTGGCTTCTCTGGCCAAAGGACATGGTGGTGTTTCTGGGCAGGGAGTCGTGGCTAGGAAAGGAAGTGGACACAATCTCAAGCACTGAACTTGAGTAGGTGAGGGATTGTCCTAAACATCTCCCTGATTAGCAGCAGCACATCCCTGCACCTGCTTGGATCCAGACAGTTTGGGCAGGGATTGTCCACTGTGCTGGGCACTGGTGAGGCCACACCTCGACTCCTGGGTGCAGTTTTGAGGCCCTCACTCTAAAAAAGGAATTGAGGGGCTGGAGCAGGTCCAGAGAAGGGCAACTGAGCTGGTGAAGGGTCTGGAGAACAGGGCTGGTGAGGAGCAGCTGAGGCAAATGGGGTTGTTTAGTCTGGAGAACAGAAGGCTGAGGGGAGACCTCATTGCTCTCTACAGCTCCCTGAAAGGAGGTTGGAGTGAGGTGGGGGTTGGTCTCTTCTTTGGTGATACAGCCTGAAATTGTGGCAGGGGAGGTTTAGATTGAAGATTAGGAGCAATTTCTTTCCTCTGAGAGTGGTCAGGCAATGGAACAGGCTGCCCAGGGAGGTAGTAGAGTCACCATCCCTGGAGGTGTTCAAGAAATGCATGACTTTGGGACATGGTTTGATGGCCATGGTGGTGACAGGTTGAAGGTTGGACTCAGTCTTGGAGGTCCCTTCCAACCAACAATTCTGTGGTTCTGTGATTAGTGAGAAGTGCTGAGGACACTGCAGATGCTGATTCCATGTAGAAGTGGGCTGCTCTTTGGGTTAAAGAACCTGGAGCCCACCCTTGGCCTCCTCACCGTGTGGCTGTGGGGCTGAAGTCATAGTGGACACGGGCAGTGTCGTATCTGCTGCTCCTGGGGCTGCTTCTCCCATCATGAACTCTGCCTTCATAACCTGGGGCAGGTCTGGCAAGGAAGCACAAAGCCCTGATTATGTTGAAATGGGTCTCACTGGAGTCCCCACGTGGCCTAAGCTGTGTTTTGGCTTGGTGGTCACTACCATGATGGGTGCTCCTCTGCCCTGCCCATTTCTGGGCTGGTTCTGCAGCTGCACCACATCTGCAAAGCTCTGCAGCCAGGAAGGACTCAAAATCTAACACTGAGAGTAAAGCCAAAGCAGTTTGGGGATCCTCACTCCAAGGACATTGAGGGGTCCAGAGAAGGGCAATGAGTCTGGTGAAGGGTCTGGAGAGCAGGGCTGGTGAGGAGCAGCTGAGGGATCTGGGAGCATTCAGCCTGGAGAAAAGGAGGCTGAGGGGAGACCTTCTGGCTCTCCACACCTCCCTGAAAGGAGGTTGGAGCCAGGTGGGGGTTGGAAATCGGCCTCAATATTGCTCAGGTTGCATATGAGGAAACAATTTCTTCCCCCTGAGGGCTGCTCAGGCCTGGTCCAGGCTGCCCAGGGCAGTGGTGAAGTCCCCATCCCTGGAGGGGTTTCAAAGCCATGGAGATGTGGTGCTGAGGGATATGGCTGAGTGGTAACCTGGCAGTGCTGGGTTAATGGCTGGACTCAGAGAGCTTAAAGGTCTTCTCCAACCCAAGCTATTCCATGATTCCAGTCTACATCCTCAATACGTTTTCCTTCCCTGGCTCCCAGCAGACCCAGCACTGGCCCATCTGGCCTGCTGACATGGTGGCCCTCTGCTGCTTTTCCCAGACACAGCTCACTATTGGAGTGGCTCTAACCTGTGGGCAGAGCTTGGGCTCCTTCAAAATGAGCCTGGGGCATCTGCTTGTTCTCTTCTTGCCCATGGCACAGATGTTTATGTGGTGGATCACCACTTTGGTCCTGATGCTTTCATCAGCTGAAACCAACCACATATTAAAGCTGTGGCCAAGAGAAAGCAGGGCAGGGAAAAACCTGCTCTGGGCAAGACACCTATAGGCTGTGGGAGAAACCCAGGGGCATGGATGAGGAGATTTCTGCCCTGCAGAGACCTCTTGGTGTCACACAGCTCCAGAGGGTGAAGAACAGTAAGAGTCTGGCCTGCTTTCCTAGTCCTCATCTGCAAATGCCTCCAGAAGCAAATGAGAGCTTTGTGAGTGCTGGAAGAGGGGAAGGCTGCACCCAGCTCCCATGAAGGTAGATATACAGACATAAACATTATAGTTATTAGTGGACAACTTGTCTCTTAGGTCACTGAGGATCATGAGAAATGAAAACAAGACTGCTCCAGCATCATCACCTCTGCAGCTAGAGGAGATGATGTGCTCCCTGCACATCGTCAGGTTTCCAGGCACTGTGGAGGTGATCTGGATGCAAGCTGCCAAGAGCTCTCCAGTGCTACAGAGTAATTATCAACTTGTATCTCCTCTTTCCAGCCCTTCAGAGCCAAAACCGATCTTCTTCTATGTGCTGTAAAACCAGGCAATACTGCTGCTTCCTCTAGCAACAAAGTCCTTTTCTTGCTTCTTCATGCAGTGAGGGTGATCCTGAGAGGGGATCTGCTCAGTGCTCAGCAAGAGATAAAAAGACCTGTGGGGGGCAAGAGGATGGGGCCAGACTCTTCTCAGTGGTGCCCAGGGACAGGACAAGGGGCAATGGGAGCAAACTGGAACCCAGGAAGTTCCATCTGAACAAGAGGAGAAACACCTTTGGTGTGAGGGTGCTGGAGGTCTGGAGCAGGCTGCCCAGAGAGATTGTGGAGTCTCCTTCTCTGGAGAGCTTCCAACCCCAGGTGGACATTGTGATGCTGGGCAAGCTGCTGTGGGTGCCTCTGCTTGAGCAGGGAGTTGGACTGGATGATCTCCAGAGGTCCCTTCCAACCCACCATGCTGGGATGCTGTGACCAGAGTATCACATCTCTCTGCTTTCCCTGTCTCTGTCCCAGCTCCTCACCCTCACCTTCTGGTGCTGAATGCTTGGCTATCCACATAGGATGGGATCCTGTGGCTGGGAGCTGAGGTGTGGTGGTCCACGTATCCTGGCATGGGATGCTGGGTCTCGTACACACCAAGAGAACTCTCAGTTGAGGTGAAGTTAGGCCTGCAAAGAATGAGAGCCCATCTGGCCACAAAGCTCACACAGCTGGTCACAATTTGCCAAGGCTGCACCATGCCCCTTTCTACCACAGCAAGGAACACCTGGGACACCATGCCCTTAAGAGGTCCTCAGGGTCAGGGGAATGGCAGAGCTGTGCACTGCTTCTCCTCACTTACACCAGCTGAATTCTCAGCACAGCAACATTGCTGCAAGGTCCAGCAGCTGCCCAATTAACTTGTGAACTGAAATGAAGTATGGGCAGTGACGTGTGTGTCTGCAGTGGTGTGGCCAGCAGGACCAGGGCAGGGATTGTCCTCCTGCAGTGGGCACTGGTGAGGCCACAGGTCACATCCTGAGGTCACTTTTGTGCCCTTTGCTCCAAGAAAGACATTGAGGGGCTGGAGCAGGTCCAGAGAAGGACAATGAAGCTGGTGAAGGATCTGGATAACCAGAAGGGGCTGGAGCATCTGAGGAAATGGGTTGTTCACCTTGGAGAAAAGGGGGCTGAGGGAAGACCTTCTGGTTCTCTGCAGCTCCATGAAAGGAGGTTGGAGTCAGGTGGGAGCTGCTTTCTTCTCCTTGTTCCAAGTGATAGGACAAGGAGAAATGGACTCAGGTTGCCCCAGGGGAGGTTTAGGTTGGACATGAGGAACAATTTCTTCCCCTTGAAGGGTTGACAAGGCCTGGCCCAGGCTGCCCAGGACAGTGGTAGAGTCTCCATCTCTGGAGGGATTTCAAAGCCATGGAGACGTTGTGCTGAGGGACAAGGTTTGATGGTGACCTGACAGAGTTTATGATTGGACTCCATGGTCTCTTCCAACCCAAACCATTCCATGACTATATCCCAAATTCAATATCCCCTGTGTCAGCATCATTTGATTGGTGCACACTGGCCATGTTTACCTATGCCCAGGACCTCAAGGAATGACAGAAGATGGGGATTTGGCAGACTTTGATGAGGAGAACCAAAGGACTCATCCCACTGTACCTGGTTGCCACTGGGCTGGACTCGTTGTGCCTCCAGTCTGCTGTGCTCTCCTGGTGACTCTCCGTGGTGGGGTGATTTTGGTCTTCCTGAGCTGGAGTGGTCCTGGTTAGGGAGGAAAAAGCCTGTCAGCAGCTTTAGCACTGGTGTCTAAACCTGTCCACTTTGGTGAGGAAGTGCTGGAACAATATGAGGATGTTTGGTGTAGGATTTGCCAGACAAGAAACAAGCAACATGGAGAAGACAAGGTGGGGTAGAAGACAGTGGTAAAGCCATGTTTGATCTCTTGGCACTGTACCTTTCCTGGGATGGGTCAGGTTCATCCACAGGTTGGGTCTCTGGAGCAGTGATGCTGCTTTCTCTAGGATGAGAGCTGGACCTGCCAAGACACAAGACCATTGTAGCCTGTAGAGGTGCCACTGAACATAGAACTACCCTAAGATGTAGATACAACCACTGGTGACCCTCCTGCCCCTAGAAAAGGGCAACAGCTGTGCAGAGGCTTCCAAAGAGGTGGAAAAAAAAACAGAAGAAAAAGGCAGAGCTCTTAAAAAATGAGGCTGAAAGGAAAATGAAGCTCCTGAGGAGAATCAGCTACCTGTTTACTCTTTCTAAACTTGACATCCTAACTCTGGTCATTGAATTATGTCCACGATGGATTATCCAGTAGCTCTGTCTTGCACCTCAGACTGCTAAAAGCATGACCTGGCCTCATTTAGTACCATCTCAGAACGTTCTATAGATCCATAGATCAACCCACTGCAGAGCCCCACCCTGGGTTCACACCTGCCCATGTTAACCTAAGGCAAAGTTTGTTCAGTCTCTGCTACCAAACTGAAGGTCTAAGCAGCTGCTCCTGACAGTCCAACTGGCCAATGTGTGATTCTTCCAGCTAATGAGAACGGTTTCTCCCAGGCTTTCATATAAAACCAAGGTGAAAGGTTGACTCAGTAGAAGCAGCACTAGAAACAGGGTCAGGAGTGGGCCTGGGAGAAAATTTGATCAGCAGATGGATGTGGGAAGAAAGCAAACCTCACCCTCCAAGAAAAGGCACAAGGGTAATGATCTGATTCTTTACCTGCTCATGCTGGGGTCATACTCAGAATGTTCCTGCAACCTGGGAGGCTCTGTGTGGGCATCATGGCCAGAAGACTCTTGCCCCTTCTCAGTGTGGTTCTTTAAGTCCAAAAACCTGAAACAAAGATTCATGCTTAAGGCCCTGAAGAAAACCTGCTGGGGTGGGAAGTCATCAATAAACCCAGACAGGAGCCATCAGGAAGGGAGCAGAAGGCACTGTTTGGTACCGGATCTGGTGGGAATCACACCCACAAATCCCATTTCAGCTTGCAGGATCACAGCTGAAGGTCTTTCATCTGGAATTATCATAGAATCAGAGAATGGTTTGGGTTGGAAGGGACTTCAAAGAGCATCTAGTTCCAGCTAGGCCCATCCAATCTGCCTTTGAACACCTTCAGGCTAGGGAGATGCCCACAGCTTCTCTGGACAACCTGTTCCAGTGCCTCACCACTCTCATAAAGAAGTATTTCTTCCTACTGTCTCATCTCAGTTGAGCTTAAAATCTGAAGCCATCTCTCTTCATCCTGTCACTCCATGCCATTGTAAGAAGTCCCTCTCCTGTCACAGAAGATGTGAGGCCCAGGAGAAAGCACTTGTCTCAAGAGTTCTTTGGGCTGTCAGATGCTTCTACCACCTCAGGACACAGCACATTTTGCAGAGCTCATAAATGCTGAGGTTACACTTGCTGAGATCTGTGGGCAGCAGAAGTTACTGCTGATGTCAAAGGGCCTACAGCACAGCAGAAGCTGTCTCCTGGACTTCTAGAGTGAGTCTATCTGATCCAAGTAGCTCTTCCCATCAGTGCAGGTAGGATCACCTGCTGTAAAGTGCTGTCAGAACATCCTCACTCCTGGATGCTAAGCAGAGGAGCTGCTCTGTGCCATCAGTTGCACTGGGAGTAGAATCAGACATGGAGAGTTATGAAGTGTGCAGATCCTGTAAGTGAGTCCTGACCACTTACCCCTCATGGACCAGCTCTGGTTTGTAGCCAGCAGAAGCCTCTGTGCTCTCATGTCCCTCTTCCTTAGGAGTGTTTCCCTCTTTGAAATCTTGGGAAGACCTGGCAAAGGAAGAGAAGCACTTGTGGCTGCCAGGCACAAACTCCTGGACGCTCATTCAGTGCTTACTAAGAAAGCAAGCCACAGAGCTTTGGTGGAGGACATTCCATGGGCTGCTACCAGCACTGCCTTCAGCATGGCCCAAAGCATTGCTTGGAGTTCAACTGATGGGCCAAGCAGCTGCATTTTCACACTCTTTAGCTCTTCAGAACACCAGTCCAAGCCCTGCTGTCTCCAGACACACATGCTGCTTTCTAGCATGGAAGTTGTCCTGTAGGGGCTTGGACTCTTCATGGTGGCCATATCTCACATTAGGACGTGGACACCAGGACAGGCATCACATCTGAGACAAGGTCTGGGAATACCTTTGAGGCTTGATTTGGAATGTTCTTCTCTGTTCCTACTATTCCAAGAATCATGGAATCATTAAGGTTGAAGAAGACCCCTCAGATCATTGAGTCCAACCATCAACCCAACACCACCATGGCCACGAAACCATGTCCCAGAGTGCCATCTCCAAATATTTTGGAACACCTCCAGGGATGGTGACTCCACCACCTCCCTGGGCAGCCTGTTCCAATGCTTGCCCACTCTTTGTTTGCAGACAACACCAAGTTGGGAGCATGTGTTGATCTGTTAGACAGTTGGAGAGCTCTGCAGAGGAACCTTGACAAGCTGAACAGATGGGCACAGCCCAACATTAGGAGTTTGAACAAGGCCAAGTGACAGGTTCTGTACTTTGGCCACAACAACCCCATGCAGTGCTACAGGCTGGGGACAGAGTGGCTGGAGAGCAGCCAGGCAGAGGGGGACCTGGGGAGATTGGTTCACAGCTGACTGAACATGAGCCAGCAGCACGCCCAGGTGGCCAAGAAGGCCAATGGCATCCTGGCCTGGATCAGGAGTAGTGTTACCAGCAGGACCAGGGAAGTCCCTCTGCCCCTGCACTGGCACTGGTCAGGCCACACCTTGAGTACTGTGTCCAGTTCTGGGCCCCTCAATTTAAGGAAGACGTTGAGGTGCTGGAAGGTGTCCAGAGAAGGGCAATGAAGCTGGTGAGGGGCCTGGGACACAAACCCTATGAGGAGAGGCTGAGGGAGCTGGGGGTGTGCAGCCTGCAGAAGAGGAGGCTCAGGGCAGACCTCACTGATCTCTACAACTACCTGAAAGGACCAAGTAGGGTTGGTCTCCTCTCCCAGGCACCCAGTGACAGAACAAGAGGACACAGTCTCAAGCTGTGCCAGGGCAGGTATAGGTTGGATGTTAGGAGGAAGTTCTGCACAGCAAGAGTGATTGGCATTGGAATGGGCTGCCTGGGGAGGTGGTGGAGTCACCATCCCTGGAGGTGTTTAAAAGGAGACTGGATGAGGCACTTAGTGCCATGGGTTAGTTCATTAGAAGGTGTCAGGTGATAGGTTGGACTCCATGATCTTGAAGGTCTTTTCCAACCTTATTAATTCTGTGATTCTGCAGGAAAGAAACTGTTCCTCATGGCCAATGCAAACCTCCCCTGGTGCAGCTAAAGGCCATTTCCTCTCATCCTATCCCTAGTTACTTGAGAGAAGAGACCAACTCCCACTTGACTCCAGCCTCCTTTCAGGGAGCTGTAGAGAGCCAGGAGGTCTCCCCTGGGCCTCCTTTTCTTCAGGCTGAACATCCCCAGTTCCCTCAGCTGCTCCTCACCAGCCCTGTTCTCCAGACTCTGTGCCAGCTGTGTTGCCATTCTCTGGACCTGCTCCAGCCCCTCAGTGTCTCTCTCACACTCCTGAAGGGTTTTTTGTGGCCAGACTCATTCATTCAGTGCACCAAATGATGCCACTCAACTCACAGAATCATAGAGTGGTTTAGGCTAGGTAAGACCTTTAAGATCAAGTCCAACCCTTAATCCAGCACTGCCAAGTCACCACTAAACCATGTTCTTTATCTTCACAGCTTTGAAACCCCTTCAGGGATGGGAACTCCACCACTGCCCTGGGCAACAACCACCTCTGTCTAAGCTACTCAGACAAATGGCCCTCACTATGCTGCTGTCCTTGTGCCTGATGTTTCCTATCCATCAGAACTTCCAAGGCTTTCAGCAATGCAGAGATATCAGCAAACAAAGGGACAGCAGCCCAGGTCCTTACCTTGCCTCATTCCAGTAGGGCTTGCTGTATGGTGGGACCTCAGTACTCGTGTATCTGCTCTCCTGGCTGCTGCTTCTCTCCTCATAGCCCAGGACAGACCTGACCATTGAAGATAGACCTGTTACACCTTAAACCAGCACAGGAACCAGTGCTCTAGTGACCACTCTCTGCTCACCAGGCAAGGCTTCTGTCAACCTGCTCCTTACTGTCCCACCCCAGGGTTTCTCTCTAGGGGCCATATATAGCCCTCAGATGCATTTTGAAGTATCTCAGCCACCCCTCCACTCCCTTTCTGCCACCTCACTGCAGCATTTCACTGTCAGTGAAGGAGAAGGTGGTGACTGAACCCCACCAAGCACAGGAGCAGCAAGAGGAGAATAGAAGCTGGAGTGTTTGGTTCATATGGGAGGTGGAGGAGACAACCAAACATCTTGGTTTATTTCACAAGCCATGCTTTAACCCTTAGCAGAGTTGCCTTCATCCTTGAGACAACAGCAGTCAAAGCAGCCCTATTCCATGCCTGCCCATACAGACTTCCCCTCATACTCAGTTTCACTCATCCACCCCCTAAACTCACTCAGTTTTTACCTGCTGAAGGAATATTCTGTGTCCTCTAGGTGCAGAGGAGCTCTTTCAGTAGGAAGAGAAGGGACAGCAGGCTGCAAGCTTGACCTGTCAAAAGAGAGGAAGGAATCTGCATCTCAGCAGCTTGCCAAAGGCTTCAAAGGGAGCTTCTGTGAAATAACAACGCTGGGCTTCAGCTGAGACCAGGAAACATGAAGTGTTTTCCTCAGGGAGCTGATTTCCCTCCAGAAAACCACATTTCCTCTCTCTCTAATCAAGAAGAAAAGAGGCTGCTAGTGGAACTAATGTGGTTCCTTGGCCTTAGTTCATGCATCTTGGCTGGATCCACAACTCCTCTGGCCTGGCACAGGATCAGGCACCTGGGCCAAAGTACAGCATGAAGAACTCTGGGGAAGGTGTTCCCCAGCAGCAGCTCTAGGTCTTGAGTTTTGCACTGTCCTCCTGGGAGGCTTGTGATCCTCCTCACCTCAGTTGCAAAGCTTGAAGACATAATCTCACCTTGCAGCCTTTGGTTAACAAGGCCATGGAGTTAAGTCCCAAAATAATGGGCTAAAGCAGGTGAAGAAAGCAGCTTCAGGGACATTTGTGTGTTTGCTGGCAGCAGCAGCAGCTCTTCCCTGACTCTAGAGTCACAGACTTGTTTCAGTGCAACCCTAACAGTTTGACTCAATGAGCTTCAAGATCTTTTCCCACCAAAAGCATACTCTGATTCTAACTCAACCAATGCACATTAGTTCAAGAGAAGCTGAAATATCTCAGTCCATTCTGAGCTGGTGGATCAGGTCCACCCCACCTTTGCAAGTGCTGCTCCCAGAGCAGAGTTTGGGCAGTACTAGCTGAGGGAAAGGTTCCTTCATGTTAGGAGGGGAACAGGTGAATTTCACACTTACTTTGGGAGGTGAAATCCATTGCTGGCTTCTGTGTGCTTGGGATAACTGCAAAGAAGAGACACAAGGCTTTAGAAGCACCTTTGGTTTGGGCCATGCTCTACAACTATCTTCTTATCTATAGAGAGAGAGGAGTGACCCCTATGCCATCCCAGAGATGTTCCTCACTCCATTCCTGCAGGTGAAAGGGCAGGATACTTTGGGGAACCTCGAAAGAGATGAGGTTCAGTGGAACATTTTGCCACTTTGAACATCATCCACAAATGACAGATGCCAGCAGCATGGAGCCATCTGGAAATTGCAGCCAGGACTCTGCCCAGAACAGTGGGGCGTCCTCCAGCAGCACAGACACCTCCATCTGCATGCACAGAGGGAAAGGAGCAGTCCTGGATCCCCTGGCTACTCTTCATCTGCATGCACAGAGGGAAAGGAACACCCTTGGATCCCCTGGCTACTCTTGGGGGAGCTCCAAAAATGGGGAACTTTAGGGTCCAGAGCCAGTAAACATAGTTCTGCTTTCTTGTCTCCAGGTTGTGTACAAGTTCCCTATGAGCCAGCAATGTGCCCTCTTGGCCAAGAAGGCAAATGGCCTTCTGGGGTGCATGAAGAAGAGTGGGGCCAGAAGGTCGTAGGAGATTCTCCTCCCTTTCTACTCTGCCCTAGAGAGGCCAGATCTGGAGTTGTGGGTTCAGTTTTGGGCCTCCCAGTTCAAGGCAGACAGGGAAATACTGGAGAGAGTTCAGTGGAGGCTCCAGAGATGCTCAGGGCATCTCTGGAGCATCTCTGTGAGGGGGGAAGACTGAGAGACCTGAAGCTGATGAGCTTACAGAAGAGCAGCCTGAGAAGGGATCTGATCAATGCTCAGCAACAGCTAAAGGACCTGTAGGGCGCAAGAGGATGAGGTCAGACTCTTCTCAGCGATGCCCAGTGACAGGACAAGGGTCAGCAGGCACAAACTGGAACCCAGGAGGTGCCATCTGAACAGGAGGAGAAAATTCTTTGGTATGAGGGTGCTGGAGGCCTGGAGCAGGCTGCCCAGTGAGGTTGTGGAGTCTCCTCTGGAGAGCTTCCAAACTCAGATGGACATTGTGATCCTGGGCAAGTTGCTGTGGGTGCCCCTGCTTGAGCAGGGGGTTTGCACTGTATGATCTCCACAGGTCCCTTCTAACCTCCACCATGCTGGGACTTTGTGAAGGTCCAACTTTCTGAGCACAGTGGACCTGACCACAGCCCAGGGGTTACTTAGAGAGCTGTGCTGCTCCCTGCAGCCAGGTACTGCCAACCTCTTTGTCTGGGTGTTAGGAACTTGACAACAGTTGCTGTCTCTCTGATCATGGATCAGCAACACCTTTCTTCACACCCCTATGTCCATTTTCACTAGTCCAGACCGGTCAGGCTGTGCAGGTCTCTTCCCTTTCCCTGCAGTTCCTCTCTCTCTGGTTTCAGGGGGGTTAAGTAATGAGGCATTCTCCAATTTCCCTGGGACAATGCCTCACAATGAGGAGCAGCTACATGACCCAAGTGACCTCAAGGACAATGAGCCTGTTGTGCCTAAGCTGCCCCTGCAGAAACACACAGGAATGCATTTATGGGCCTCAGTGGGATGACCATGACAGAAGCCCAGCCTCTACTTTTCACAAGCCCTCTGGACTTTGCTTCAGGCCTAGAAATCAGCTGGGGAACGTTTCTGCCTTTATCTTCACTGATGGAGGTGGAGAATGAGCTACAATTAGCTGTAGGTGCTACAGAAGCTCAAGCCAAGTCTTGTAGAGCTGCTTCAGCACCACAGAGCAAAAGGTGAGGCTGCATGCCCAGCTCTGCCTGCTTCAGCCTAGGCTCAGCCCAACATTCACAATAATAACACTGAGATAAAGTGATGGTTGGAACTCTCAGGGGGAGATTCAGAGTGGAGAGAAGGGAGAAATGTTTGACACTGAGGGTGCTGAGAGCCTGGCCCAGGTTGCCCAGAGAGGTGGCAGATGCCCCATGCCTGGCACCACTGCAGGTCAGGTTGTTGGGGATTCTGAGCAGCCTGCCTTAGTTGCAGGTGTCCCTGCTGACTGTGGGGTGCTAGACTGGATGACCTTTAAAGGTCCCTTCCCACCATTCCATGCTTCTAAGATATCTTAAAAATCTGACCTGCCTTTGTGTATGGTCCAGAGAACAAAGAGTCCTGGTCAGAAGCCTACAGGGAGGGACTGATCTGTCCCTCAGCTGCAAGTTCCCTGTCTCCTGTGTGGCTACAGTGCTGATCAGAGCTCTGCCCCTTCCTGTGCCCAGCACCTCAGCCTTTAGGTTCCCAGTCAGCTCCTTCCCTCATGTTCTCCTCCATCCAACAAAGCTTTTTACACTTTCCCACCATTCAGCCACCCCTTCAGACCTCCTACAGGGTGCACAAGACATTAACAGAAGCCATCAGCAACCAAGCTTCAACACATCCCTTGTAGGTGGAAGAAGCTCCCCAGAGAATAGTGGTGGGGAGGCAGCTGGAGTGGTAAAAATAAACCCCATGAAGTCGATTCTTTAAGGACTCAGACAGGGAGGAGAATCCTTGAGGGAGGTGAAGGAAGAGCAGAGCAAACTGACACATTGCAGCTTAGCCAGAAGATGAGGCGCTTGGAGTGCAGCCCAGGAGCAGAGAGATCCCATCTGTTGGAGACCACCAGCAGGCATAGACAATTCCTGAGCAAGCCCAAGCTTACACCTTCTGTTCAGCAGCACAGACCAGACCTTCTTGGCTCCTTACCCAGCTCCATGCTGTGACACCACTTCAGAGGAGGGTTTCCCATCAGGGGCCTGCCTGTTCTCACCATTTCTGCAAAGAGAATAGCAGGAAAGATGAGTCCAGGAGATGAGGGAACAGCATGTGAGGTGCAGGAACTCTAGAGCAAGGTGCTTGCTGGGAGCATGGCCCAGACAGTGTGGGGGTTGGATCAGAAGGACAGCCTGGGCAGCTCAGGAGATGGAAATGTCTGCAACTTCAGGGCTCATCACAGAGAGCTGAGGGAAGCCCACACCTCCCACCTGGGTGCATCTGCTCCCAGTTTGCCCCTGCTTTGTGTGCTTCTGCTTTCTCAGATCCCTTCTTCTGTAGCATCTGTTGCTCCATGACTGCACTGTGCTCAGAACAACCCTGTGGATTCAGGAGGACACCACCAAGCAGAGCCAAACTCATGCAGCACAGAATCATAGAATGGTTTGAGTTGGAAGGGACCTTCAAGATCATCTAGTTCCAACCCCCCTGCCATGGGCAGAGACACTTCCCACTAGAGCAGGCTGCTCTTTGCTGTCCCTTAGGATGATGCAGGACCAAGAAACCTGCCTGATTCCAGTAGAAATGGAGATTGTCTCTGCAGTTTCAGTAAAGGATGTGATGGTTTGACTCTTACTGCCTGTGTCAGGGCTGCAAGAGAAAACAAATGTCACTTGTTGCTGAAGAAACCAGCTCCTCACTGCAGCTGACCAGAACTTTCCTGCACTGAGGAGACCTCTGGGTGAAAAAAGGACTGGAGAGCAAGCATCACTGTTTTCATTGTCAAAGTTGTCTTATCAGAAGCACTTTTTAAACTAAAAACACTGCTGCTGCCCAGGAGGTCTGTCAATGATAGACAACAACTGAAAACAGCAGCACAAGGTCGGATGCCCAAGGGCTGTGGAAAAAACACTGCAGCCTCTTTTTCCCAGAGTCAGGAATTCAGAGACAAAGCTGAGAGCAACTGAGGAGGATTCCACTGCACTACTCTGGTGAGGAGGAGTTCAGTGTGCTTGGGTTTTTCCCTTTCAGGCTCTGAGCACTTGTAGTAGGATGTTGTCACAGCATGGTGGAGGTTGGAAGGGACCCCTGAGGATCATCCAGTCCAACCCCCTGCTCAAGCAGGGGCACCCACAGCAGCTTGCCCAGGATCACAATGGCCAGCTGGGTTTGGAAGCTCTCCAGAGGAGACTCCACAGCCTCTCTGGGCAGCCCGCCCCAGGCCTCCAACACACTCACACCAAAGAAGTTTCTCCTCATGTTCATGTGGAATCTCCTGAGTTTGTGCCACTCATTCTTTGTCCTGTCATTGGACACGAGTGAGAAGAGCCTGGCCCCATCCTCTTGCCCCCCACAGATCCTTTATCTGTTGCTGAGCATTGCTCAGATCCCCTCTCAGGCTGCTGTCCTCCAGGCTCAGCAGCCCCAGGGCACTCAGCCTTTGCTCCTCACAGAGATGCTCCAGGCCCCTCAGCATCTTTGGAGTCTCCAATGGACTCTCCCCAGTATCCCTGTATGCTTTGAACTGGGGAGCCCAGAACTGGACCAAATACACCCTAGGGCAGAGTAGAGGAGGAGGAGAACCTCCCTTAACCTAACAGCAGTTGCCTGCTTCCAGCAGAAGTCTCCCATGTACAACAGTGACAAATGTGCTTCATTTCACCTCTAAAGAGGTGCCCACAGCAGTCTCTGACCTACAGCTGCCAAAGATCTCTGGGACATCTTGGTTGTGCTACACCACTTACCTGGAAGGAGACACTGCTGTTGACTTTGGCTCATTCCAGGAGGACCCAGATGAGGTTTTTCTTAGTCCATTAGTACTGGGGAAAAAAAAACAAACAAACCAACCAACCCCAATACATAACAAAGCATGAAGGACAGAAGAGTTTTGAGATGCCTTCTCCTTAAGAGGGGACTCATCCTGCTTTCTGACCCACAGCTTTTGGGTCAGTTAAGCTGAACCCTGCTGTGCAAGGACTCAAACTCCCTCATCCCTGTGTCACTATGGTGACCAATTTCTGCCAAAACAGTGCCTTTAGAAAGTGGTTTGTCTTATTTCCCACAGCTGGAGCTGCTTCTACTCCTGGTATCTTCACTTTGCACTAAAGCCCAGTTCCTCAAATGTGTGGACTGAAGCTCAGTGTGGTGACAAACCTGATGTCACTGTAGTATGTGAGCAAAGGAGGGGAACTGCTCCCTAATCCTGCCTCAAACCAGCACCATAGAACTGTCACCAAAATTCCTGAGGCAGCTCCTTCATCCTGAAAATAAAGCACTTTGGGCTGAAATTTCCCCTTGATTGGCCTCCCTACTGGCTCTGCTAAGGAGCAGAGTGGCAAAGAAGCTAATAAATGGTGCTACTTGGCACCATGCCCCCCTCAGAGCAGGAACAGGAGCTGAATCCCAAATGAACTTGCCTGAAAAGAGAGAAGGATTCTCCCTCCTAGGGGAAACATTTGCATTTCAGAGGATCCCAGCATGGTGGGGGTTGGAAGGGACCTCTGGAGATCATCCAGTCCAATCCCCCTGCTCAGGCAGGGGCAGCCACAGCAGCTTGCCCAGGATCACGATGTCCAGCTGGGTTTGGAAGCTCTCCAGAGAAGGAGACTCCACAACTTCTCTGGGCAGCCTGCTCCAAGGGCTCTTCCCTGGGGCTTGTGAGCTCCTTGGGAATTCAGGAGTGACTGGGGTGTGGAGTGCGATCAGGAGAGGGCCTCAGTGTCCCCTCCATAAAACTGATGCTGGAGTTGAGCTGCAGCTAAACTCAGTTTGTCACACTCCCAGGCTGTCACTCAAGTTGTTTCCACCCCTCTGTCCCTGTCCCCACACCTGCCTATGTCACTTTTCATTCTGGATCTTTCCCTTTTAGCAAAAAAAGATGTCATCAGGATGTTCTGAGAAGCCTCCCTGCAGGTATTCAAGGCCAGGTTGGATGTGGTCTTAAGCAACATGGTGTAGCAGAAAGTGTCCCTGCCCATGGCAGGAGTATTGGAACTGGATCTTCAAGGTCCCTTCCAACTCAGGCCATTCTGTGATTCTCTGTTGACAACCCTTCATCTCCAGTTGTGTTCAGAGAGCTGCTCCTTTGCAGGTAAATACAACTAGCTGCAGGGAGGACAGGTGAGTGTGCCCACAAAAGGGACAAATGAATCATAGAATGGTTTAGGTTGGAAGGGACCTCAAGGATCATCCAGCTCCAACCCCCTGCCATAGGCAGGGACACCTCCCACTAGAGCAGGTTGCTCAAGGCCTCATCATGTCCTGAACCCAAGGACAGCCACCACACTGCTCCAGGATGAGGGAAATACCTGCTGTCATCTGCTGGTAACCTGCATGAATCAGACACAGTTGGACTTCTCCTCTGATGGCTTTCCTCTTCTTCAATCTCAATCCTTTCAAAAGACAAAAAAGAGAAACAAAGGTCACAATCCAGCAGCTCCAGTTGGGTTTGACCTCAGGCTCCCACTCTGGGATCATCAGCAAACTTGTTTCCAACACTGTGGGCTCTCACAAAGCAGCAGTGATGCAACCTTCCTACGGGAAATGTCCCTTAAAGTGTCCCTCCTCTGCTTCAAATGTCTGGAGATCCCCTACCCAAGCATTTAACAGTCACCCTGGTAGAGAACCCAGAGACACAACCCCAGCAGCACCTCCTGAGGGTCAGTGACCTACCTCTTGGCAAACAAAGGTGGAAATTCTTGTGTTGGGCTGCTGTGGAGGAAACATAAAAGGCAGCAGTGAGGAGTTTGTAGGGACAGACACACCTTGGGCAGGGGCAGCTCCCAGGGAGGCTCTGCCCCATCCTTGACCCACATAGTGCAAGGCTTTAAGGATTACAGCACTTGGGCAGAGCTGGCAGTGACCACACTCTGGTGTGGTGAAACCTGAACAGATGACAGAGCAGGGGAGATGAAAATAGAAAGAGCAGCTCATTAGGACATGTTGACCTGAAGGAGCTTCCCCAAAGGGCCTTTTTAATTGGCCCTTCCTGAGGGATGTTATTCCTCCTGGATATAAACCTGGCTCCATTCCATAGATGCTCAGAGGAACTCACAGCTGGAGCAAGCCCCCACAATGTCCATCTGCATCTCATCTAAGCCCTGCTCTTGCTCTGGGCATGGCCAAGTGCTCCTGGAGCATCCCCTCCTTGCCTCCTCCTGCACCATCAACCTCACTGTGCCACCACTGTGTGTGATGTCAGGAGAAGAAGGAGGTACAGTGGCCTGCAGAAAGGTCCCTATTGTGGCTCCTGGGAGACTGGAGGCCTTGGGACTTGGGTTTTTTTTTCCCTCCAATGAAAGATTGACAACAAAGCCTTTGACAGCAGCAGCTCCCACACATCCTTCACACTCCTGTTACACATCCACTTGTTACTATTGGGTTCTTTTTCCCCACAGAGCTCTTTTGAAACTGCAAGATCAGGATCTGAAGATGAACCAATGTGTGTTCAGATGGCCAAGAAGGCCACCAGCATCCTGGCATGGATCAGCAATAGTGTGGTCAGTAGGACCAGTGCTGAGCACTGGTGAGGCCACACCTTGAGTATGAGGTTGTTTTGGACCCCTCAATCTGAGAAGGACATTGAGGGGCTGGGGCAGGTCCAGAGAAGAGCAAAGATGTTGGTGAAGGGTCTGGAGAACAGGTCTGGTGAGGAGCAGCTGAGGGAGCTGGAGGTGTTTGGAGAAGAAGGCTGAGGGGAGACCTTCTGGCTCTCTACAACTGCCTGCAAGCAGGTTGGAGACAGGTCAGGGTTGGTCTC
Organism: Tricholaema leucomelas; assembly: GCA_013400475.1. Lineage (NCBI taxonomy): Eukaryota > Metazoa > Chordata > Aves > Piciformes > Lybiidae > Tricholaema lacrymosa > Tricholaema leucomelas. The sequence continues at coordinate 1,112,071 of WAAF01015816.1, forward strand.
TTCTCCCAGGGAGCAAGTGACAGGACAAGAGGAGATGCCCCCAAGTTGCCCCAGGGGAGGTTTAGGTTGGACATGTGGAACAATTCCTTCCTCTTGAAGGGTTGTGGAGGCCTGGCCCAAGCTGCCCAGGGCAGTGGTGGAGTCCCCATCCCCAGTGTCATGGAGATGTGGTGCTAAGGGACATACTTTGGTGGTACTGGGTTCATGGTCGCACTCCATGAGCTGAAAGGTCTTTTCCAACCAAAATGGCTCTGTGATTCCATGACTCTTATAATTCCAGCTACTGCTCAAGCATAAAGCCCATGCAAACTGTGTCCCAGAAAGCTGGTCCTTGTTGGGTGCACTTCAGATTTACTCTGGTTTCCTCTTGCAGGAAACAAAACTGAAGAGCAGAGACCTGAGTCTGAAAACTGAACCTTGATTGTGGGACTCAAGGAACTGGAGACTATCACAGCATTTCTCTTCCTTAAATGTCATCCCACTCAGTTAAGAAGACTTCCAAAGTCCCTTGGAGGTCCTTCCCAGAACCTCATCTAAAACCTGCAGATAGTCTCAGCGTGCCCAGAGAGCTGGCAGCTGCATCTTCTCCACCCATTGCTAAGGCACCCAGGACCTTCAAAGAGTCTGGGGTCCACCACCCTTGTAAGACTACCTTCAGCAGCCTCTTCCCTGTCTCCTGCCCCAATCTTGCAGGCTGAAGACTCACCCATTGCTCTTCTTGGCTGCCGACAGGACATAGGCACGTTCCCTGCTGGCAGTGCTCCTCAGCACACTGTTGGCTGCCTCTGTCCTGGAAGGGAAGGCAGAGGTCACATTCTGCTCATTTTCTTAGAGGTGACAGATGAACAACCCAGCAAAGGCTTCTGCTCACACTGACAGAGCTCCTGTGCTCTGCAGAGCAGAATCAACAGACTGGTTTGGGTGGTAGAGACCTCAAAAACTATCTAGTTCCAACCCCCCTGCCATGGGCATTAGCCCAAGTTGCTCAAGGCCACGTCTAGCCTGGCATTGGACACCTCCAGGGAGAGGCCATCCATATCCTCCCTGGGCAACCTATTCCCCAATCTTACCAGAAGCAACCCTACCAGACAGACAAAACACATTCTACTGCTGGTAGAATGAGAGATCCATTTGGATCTGGACTCCTATGGAAGTGTCCAGGTGCTCTAGGCTTGGAGATGGACATGCAGGCTGTGGGAAGGGATTCTTCTCTTCACTGCCAGGCTATTTGTAGGTCTCTCTGTGTCTCCTGACACAGCTGATGGATTCCACAACCCATCTCCAGCTGCCAAATTAACCGGGGGATGCTGTCAGGCTGAATCACATCAGGCTGCCAATTATGTTGTGTTGGGAACATAGTGGCCTGGGGGCATGGAGGTGCTCTGGGGTAAAAGATCTGCTTCTTAGGGTTCTCCTGCAATCAGCCCTAATAGCCCATCATCAAACTGACCCCTAATGACCAGGTATGCTGAGGTAAGTCCACTTCTCACTGCCCCTGCAGAAGAAGGTGTTTACCTGGAGGCCATACCTCTTTTTGTGTTCATCTGGAGTGAAGGGCACATCCTCCTCAGCCAAGTCCACTGATTTTTGCTTGACATTATATGGAGCTCTGGAAAAGAAAGGGAAGGGACAGCTGGGGTAAGGAGATGGCTTCTGTAGTCTGTAGGAGAAGCAGCATGAGCCAACCCCAAAGCAGGATCATAGAATCATTAAGGTTGGAGAAGACCTCTAAGATCATTAAGTCCAACCATCAACCCAACACACCCATGGTCATTAAACCGTGTCCCAAAGTGCCATGTCCAAGCATTTCTTGAACACTTCCAGGGACAGAGGCTCTACCACCTCCCTGGGCAGCCTGTTTCAGTGCCTGACCACTCTTGCAGCAAAAGAAACTGTTCCTAATCTCCAACCTAAACCTCCCCTGATGTAAAATGAGGCCATTTCCTCTTGTTCTATCACTGGATGACTCCAGCATGCTTAGAAATGAGTGAATTCCCCTTGGCTAGCAGGTGGTTGGTGGTAGATGAGAATCCACCAGGCTGGTAGGAATCAGCCTGTACATCTTCACATCACTTATTGCAGGGCTGGAGTTGGGCTGTGGAAATGTGGAAAAGGGTTCAGCCTCTCAAGCTGTTGCACAGCAGTGTGGAAGACACTTGTCTTCTTCAAGCCCTTGTCCTCAGACAGCTTGGTTATCTAAGCACCAGGGCTGAAGCCAGAGGCTGCTTCATCAAAACTGCCCAGATCCATTTCAGAGGACCACAGAATGGCTTCAGTTGGAAGGGACCTTAAAGATCTTCTCGTTCCAACACCCCTGCCAGAGGCAGGGACACCTCCCACTAGACCAGGCTGCTCAAGGCCTCATCCAACTTGGCACTGAGCATCTCCAGGGATAAGGCACCCACAACTTCTCTGGGCAACTTGTTCCAGTGTCTCACCACTCTCATAGTAAAGAACTTCTTCATGTCCAACCTAAATCTCCACTGCTCTAGTTTCAAACCACTGTCCCTTGTCCTATCACCACAGGCCCTCATAAAGAGTTCTTCACCCTGGAGTCAGAGTTTTGGTACCAAAAGCTGTGTAGGAAGCATCAGCAGTGCTTCTGTGCCACAAGCCACCTCCCACCTCCTGGTTTCAGGAAGGCCAGGAATGCTGCAAACCAAGTTACTAGACTGCAACCTCCAGTGTCACAGAATCCCAGTGTGGTGGGGGTGGGAAAGGACCTCTGGAGATCATCCAGTCCAACCTTCTTGCTGCAGCAGGAGCACCTATAGCAGCTTGCCCAGGATCACAATGTCCAGGTGCGTTTGGAAGCTCTCCAGAAATGGAGGCTACACAACCTCTCTGGGCAGCCTGCTCCAGGGCTCCAGCACCCTCACACCAAAGAAGTTTCTCCTCCTGTTCAGGTGAAGCCTCCTGGGTTCCAGTCTGTGCCCCTTACTCTTTGTTCTGTCATTGGACACCACTGAGAAGGATCTGGCCCCATCCTCTTGCCCCTCACAGGTCCTTCAGCTGTTGCTGAGCATTGCTCAGATCCCCTCTGGGGCTGCTCTTCTCCAGGCTCAACAGGTCCTGCTGAGCCCATGCATACCCAGTGCTGCTCCCCTGGCACACTCACAGTTTCTTGTAGTCCTCAGTGGTCATCCTGTAGCCAGGAGAACGTCCCATACTGGGACCCTTTGTGGCAGTGCTGCAGACAATACAGACAACATCTGTTAGGTGACTCTGCTGAACTTCCCTCACTCTTCACCATCCTATCCTAGGTGAGCTCATGATGGGGGCAGGGACAGGTTGACCCTAAAAGTCCACCTCAAGGCTTCCCAGGGCAGTGGTGGAGTCCCCATCCCTGGAGAAGAATTAAAGCCATGGAGATGCAGTGCTAAGGGGCACAGTCATGAGGGTCTCTTCCAACCCAAATGATTCCATGAATCTACAGGTTACAGCTCTGCAAGGATCCCTTGTGATTTGTTCTCCACTCAAAATGCTTTGCCCAGTTAAACCTAAACCCAGGAGCACTTTCTTAGCCCACCACCATCTCATGTTCTGGGGAGGAAAATAAGGACTTGATGCCTGTGTCTGCTGAGTGGAGCAACCACAGCTTCCAAGCATCCAGTAGGGCTTTAGTAGAGCTTAGTGGAAAGCCAGAAGTATTGTCTAAAGAAAGAGGATGAGTAGAAACACAATCAACATTTAAAAGCTTTTTCCTGAAGAGGCAGCAGACACACAGGTACCTTTTCTGTGCTCCATTTGAAGATGAAGAATCTGGCCCAGAAGAAGTCTTATCGATGGTTTTTGTGAACACCCCTCTGGGGAGAAGAGAAACATATGGAATTGTTTGGCAGGACACTGTTGACAACTAAAACTAAGAGACTTGCAGCCACTCTTGGGCCAAACAGTGTCATTGTGTCCTGTCAGGAGGAAGATGCTGGCTTGAGGCACTGAGAATCAGAGGATCCTTCCCTGGAAGAGCCATGCTGAGGAAGTTCCCACCTTTCTGGCCAACCTGTTGACACTGAAACAGGTTGCCCAGGGAGGTTGTGGATGCTCCCTCCATGGAAGTGTTTAAGGCCAGGTTGAATGGATCCTTGAGCAACCTGTCTAGTGGAAGGTGTTCCTGCCCATGGCAAGGGGGGGTGTGAAACTGGGTGATCTTCAACCTTCCAACCCCAACCATTCTGGGATTCCTTCCCCTTGGCCTTAGGCAACAAGGAAAATCAGGTCGCACCCCAGCTTGGGTGTGGTGTGGCAGGGCTTGCAAAGCCATTGGGCTTCTGGTGGCAACAGTCTCTGTGGGCTGTAGCCCACGTGTCAGAGGAAGCTGAAGCACACGAGGCCCATCACTGGTGCTGTGATGATCACAGGGATGGTGGAACACTCCCACAGCATCTGTGTGATCATCCTCTCCTGCAGAGACCTGATTTTCTGTTGTCACTATCAAACCACCTGTGACAATGAACACTCAGTACTGTCTCCTCACAAGGGTACCCTCAGAGCACCTCAATGTCCCTAACTCACAGGAAAACCCAAGAAAGAGCAACATTTTCCATGCCTGTTGCTCCTGACCCACTTCTCCTTCCCCCACAGCCCAAATATGTGCCACTCTACACCAACCTGATGAGGTAACCGGATTGAGGCTTGGAGGCAGGAGACCTGTGCAAAGGACAGACATGAGTCAACAAAAAGCAGGAAATGCTTCAAATGCCACATTCTCAATGTCACAAATGTCCTCTTTTTATCCTGTTCGGGAGAGGGAGGCAGGAAGAGGCAGGAAACAATCCCAACTGCAAGGAGAAGTGACCCAAGCTGGCACAAAGGTGAAGAAGAATCAAGAAACAGGTCATGGGAGAGGGCAGAGCTCTCCCAGCAATGGCCCTGCAGCCAGCCAAGAGCTCTCACACAGGACCAAGCCCTTCCCTAGACACTGGTCCTCAAAGCTCCTGGCTTCCTGAAGAGCTCTCATGCTCTGGCCCTGAAGCAAACTCTGCTCCCACAAAGGGCATTGCTTGTTCTGACCAGCACAGGAGTTGATGTGCAGCAGTAATCTGGTGGGATCGAGGGCATGAGGGCATCTAATCACCTTTACTGAAGGCATCAACCCATCCATTCACCCATCTGGGCTTTGCAGGAAGCTAAGCCACACTCTTGATGAGGTGCCAGCTCCTCAGAGGACATCACACTGACCACTCCAGGCTCTCCTCAGCAGGGAGTGGGTGTGGGAAGGTGAAGGATGAGCAGATGCTGGTGAAGAACCAGTGAAAGCATGCACTGATCCCACGAGATAACAGAGGAGGCAGACAACAGAGTGTGTCCCCAGCATTACCTGTTGCTCTGGGGAGCAGGGGGTTTGGAGGCTGGGGATCCTCCACCAGCCCGTCCAGCCCTGGATAGAGAGAAAACACAATCACATCAGCAGCTTCTGATCTGCTTTCAGAGTGCTGCTAAGAGAAGACCCAATCTGGGCTTGAGTTTGCTTCTAATTAAAGAGAAACTGATGCAGATTGCAGCACTCCCTGGTACAGGGGTGGTGGTTCTATCACTTCAACTCCTTCCCATCAAGGTCTGCCCCTTCCTTTTTTCATTCTGAAGATGGAGAAACACCATCTGGCTTCAAAAGAACCTTGGAGTTTCTCTTGACACTTCAAGTCTGCCTGTGCTGCTGGATTCTCAGCTCCCAGAAAGGTCGTTTCTCACAGCTTCAACCTGTGGCAGTGACATTTCTTGGCACCATGGAGACCCCAGAATGTGCCAGCACCACATGTGCTTCTGTTGGCTGGAGAGCTGGGTCCTCATGGGATGCTGATGGGGGAGAGGAGGGGAGAGGAGGGGAGAGGAGGGGAGAGGAGGGGAGAGGAGGGGAGAGGAGGGGAGAGGAGGGGAGAGGAGGGGAGAGGGGGGGAGAGGAGGGGAGAGGAGGGGAGAGGAGGGGAGAGGCACTGGCTGGTGGCCACACTTACTGTGGGCTGCTCTTCTCATCCTCAGAGTCAGAGTTGTGGTGGTGGATCCAGCTCTTATCTCCTTTCAGAGTGGTGCGAACCTTCATCTGCTTGATGATCCTTCTGCGATCTTCATCCGTTGGTGGAATGAAACCTCCTAGGAGAGGAAGAGGAGAAGGAAGGAGGGAGGAGAAAGGCTGCTGAGAAAGGGCAAGCATGCAGTGTCAGCAAGGGGAAACCTCAGGGAGCAGCAAGCACAGGTCTCCTGTCAGCCAGAGGTTGAACCACTGAAGGTGTGGCAACACCTCTGATGAATGATGGAAGGAAGTTGGCATCTCAGCTTCAGGATCAACCTACCCTGGTGCCTCACCTCCTCAGCAGAGCTTCTGACAGCTTTTCCTCCCCTGCCAGAGGATTGTTTAACATTAAGGAGTCATCTTCAGGAAGACCCAAGATGCCCAGTGGGTGGCCTAAGCACACACTGACAAACAGGGACTTTCCTCAAGTATCTCCCATCACATCAGCTCTAGCATCAGCTCTAGCTCTGGTTGGGTTTGTGGGAGAGAAGCATGGAGCTGAGCCAAGAATTAGGGGTTAGAGGGAAGCCATGAATGCAAACACTCAGCTGTCAGCTTTCTCTGGTAGCCTGAGAAAGGCACCACCTCAGAGCTGGAGGAGATACAGAAACCCAAAAGCTCATCATAATGGGGTTGGAAGGAACCTCTGGAGATCAACCAGTCCAAACCCCTAATCAAGCAGGGGCACCCACAGCAACTTGCCCAGGATCACAATATCCAGATGGGTTTGGAAGCTCTCTAGAGAAGGAGAGTTCCACAACCTCACTGGGCAGCCTGCTCCAGGGCTCCAACACCCTTGCACCAAAGAAGTTTCTCCTCCTGTTCAGGTGGAACCTCCTGGGTTACAGGTTGTGCCTGCTGACCCTTGTCCTGTCACTGGGCACCACTGACAAGAGTCTGGTCCCATCCTCTTGCCCCTCCCCAGCCAGATCATTTAGCTCTTGCTGAGCATTGAGCAGATCCCCTCTCTCAGGCTGCTCTTTTCCAGACAGAACCACACCTCAGAACCTTAGCTCAGCTTTCTCTACCTTCATGGTACTGAAATTAGAGCCAAACACAGCATTTTGCAGCTCTAAGGTAGCAGGTCCCAGACAAGGAAGAAGTGTTCTCTACCCATGAACAAAGTGCCCTGGGGAAGCTGAGTGAAGATGCTCCAGCAGATACAACTGAGCAGAGAAGGCAGAGGAAAGCCATGTCAGTGGACAGATCCCCAGCTGGAATTACCTTTACTGACACCCAGGGACATCATGGTTCTCAGAAGCTTCTTCCTCTTCAGCTACTGCTTGAAGACAACAAAGCCCTGGAAGAAATAAGCCAAGCAGATGAGTAGATGGGATAGAAAGAACTTTGAAGCTCTGTGGGAGGAAGAACATCACAACAGCATCACAGCCACAGGGCCTGGAGGATAGGGAGGCTATGGCATCTGCATCAAAGTTGGGATTTCTCCACATGCCATGGATTTCCAGCATCAAGGACAGGAAACCTCAAATCAAGCAAGCATGGTTTGGGGTGCAAGAAACCTTAAAGGTTATCTAATCATATCCTCCCCTGCAGCAAGCAAGGACATCTTCCACTTCAGTTTTCCATCCTCTACTTTGAGGTTGCTCAAAGCCCCATCCAAGTTAGCCTTCAACATATCTAGGGAAGGGACACCCAAGCTCTCTCTGGACATGTTGTTCCAGTGTCTCACCATCCTCAAACTGAAGAATTTCTTCTTTACAACTAATCTCTACCCTCTTTCAGCTGAAAACCATTGCTCCTTGCCCATCACAACATGGGTGTGTTCTCCACACCAGTAGGTCTTCTGACTGGCCACAGAGGATCTGTTGTCCTTCCAGATCTGGGAGGGAAGTTGGGGAGGAGAACTTAGCCAAAGTGCCCAGATCCATTCAGGTGAGATGGACCCTCTGGGGTCATAGAATCAGTCAGGGTTGGAAGGAACCACAAGGATCAGCCAGTTTCACCCCCACTGCCATGGGCTGGGACACCCTGCCCTGGATCAGGCTGGCCAGAGCCCCATCCAGCCTGGCCTTAAACACCTCCAGGGATGAGGCCTCAACCCCCTCCCTGGGCAACCTATTCCAGCCTCTCACCACTCTCATGCTGAAGAACTTCCTCCTCACACCCAGTCTGAATCTCCCCACCTCCAGCTTTGCTCCATAATCTCTAGGAGATCTCTAGGAGTCTAGGAGTCTCTAGGACTCACACAGTGGGGGTTGGAAGGGACCTCTAGAGATCATCCAGTCCACCTCCTTGCTAAAGCAGGGCATCCACAGCAGATTGCCCAGGATCACAATGGCCAGCTGAATTCCATCAAAAGAAGGAGATACCACAACCTCTCTGGGCAGTCTACTCCAGGGCTCTGGCACCTTAGAGCAGCTGAGGCTGCTTGGCTGAACCTTGGGATTTTAGTCCAGTGGGAGCAGAGGAGAAGGACTCTCAACAAAGTCCACTTGGCAGACGTACCTGAGGTAACCTCAAGATACATCAGAGAGAACATCTCACTGCCTGGCTCAGAGGCAGGAGTTTGTTCTTTCTTCTCGAGGGTTGCTGGGTCCCTCCTTCAAATCACCACAGTAGAGCAGCAAGGAGAAACTCCTGGAAGAAACTCTGAGGTAGTAACCTCAGTGATGCTCCGAGGTGAGGACAAACCCTTGCTTCAGAGCAGAAGATCAAACCCAGCTTCCAGCTCTTCCCACCCTCCCTTCTTCCCTCACCAAAACTATCTGCTGAAGCTGGATTCTTCAGTGACTACCATGCTCATGAATAAACCACCTCAGCTTCTTTAGGAGCCTGTGAATCTAAACTTAGCTTCTCATTAGGTGCTGGTGGGCTTGCCCCTGCAATGCTGCTGGGAAGCCACACGCCCAGGAGGATCTCACCACATCACTTCTAGGCACAGCTGCTCCTTTAAGCTTGTCTCGGCCCCAGACCTACCTTGTCCAGTTTGTGCTGGGATGGAGCAGAAGCTCTCTGCTCTCACCCCAAGGCTCACTACCATGCCAAACATTAATCCCACCACGAGCAGACAGCCCACCTCTGCTCTGACCCTTCCCACATCTCCTTCCCAACCACACTCGGTTGGCCCTGCTCTGCAGAGAGGAATGAAAACAGCAGAGTTGTCTTGCATAGCCATGGAAAGCCTCCAAAGGACTGGGCCAAAGGATGCCCAGCAGGTCAAGGGAGGTTCCCCTCCTTCTCTGCTCTGCCATGGTCATGGTGAGGCCACAACTGGAGTCCTGGGTCCTGTTCTGGGCTCCCCAAGTCAAGAGAGACAGGGAGCTACTGGAGAGAGTCCACTGGAAGCTATAAATATGCTGAGGGGCCTGGAGCATCTCTGTGAGGAGCAAAGGCTGTGAGCCCTGGGGCTGCAGAGCCTGCAGAAGAGCAGCCTGAGAGGGGACCTGAGCAATGCTCAGCAAGAGATAAAGGCCCTGTGGAGGGCAAGAGGCTGGGGCCAGACTCTTCTCAGTGGTGCCCAGGGACAAGACAAGGGGCAGTGGGCACAAAGTGGAACCCAGGAGGTCCATCTGAACAGGAAAAGAAACTTCTTTGGTGCGAGGGTGCTGGAGGACTGGAGCAGGCTGCCCAGAGGGTTGTGGAATCTCCTCTGGAGAGCTTCCAAACTCAGCTGTCCATTGTGATCCTGGGCAAGCTGTGGAGGGTGAACCTGCTTTATAACAGGTGAGTTGGACTGGATGATCTCCAGAGGTCTCTTCCAAACTCTATCATGCTGGGATTCTGCAAAAATGGAGGATACATCCCTGATCTAGGGCAAATCATGGGCAAAAGGGGGTGTGGGCTCCATATTGTCACGTCATGGAGAGGTTTGGGAGCTGGAGAGCTGTCGCCTGCCTAGCAGTGATTGAAAGCTGGTTAGTCTCCCAGCAGACATCCTCTAGAGGAAGAAGCAAAGGTTTAGGAGGATGTAAGAAAGATCACAGAATCATAGAAGAGACCTCCAAGATCACCAAGTCCAGCCATCAACCCACCACCACCATGGCCATTAAACCATGTCCCGAAGTGCCATGGCCAACACGCTTCTTGAACACCTCTGGGGATGGTGACTCCACCACCTCCCTGGGCAGGGAAGAAATTGTTCCTAATCTCCAACCTAAAGCTCCCCTGGCACAGTTTCAGGCCATTTCCTCTCCTCCTATCACCTGATACTAGAGAGGAGAGACCAACTCCCACCTCACTGCAACTTCCTTTCAGGGAGTTGTAGAGAGCCATGAGGTCTCCCCTCAGCCTTCTCTTTCCTATCCCTGGACAATTCCTGACAGCTGGGTGCTCTTTGGGCTATTTTAGATCATTTTTGACTCCCAGTGCAGTTCAGACTCATCTTCCTAGCACAATATGGTCGAAACACTCAACCTACACACTGGCTGTTGGCAACCAGAGCTTGACTTTCCAACCCATCCTCCGGGATACAACACTGGGATGTCCCAGGCCATCCATAAATATGAGTGGCTACATTCCCCAAATTCCTGCTGGCTAAGCATCCATCCTGAGCACCCCAGCACGACTGCAATGCTGTTAGACCACATCATGAGGACCCATGCTCCTAACAGAGCTCCCAGGTAAGTATGGAGAACCACCACCATCTTTGACATCTCATATAGGTTATGTAGGTTATGTCCAAGGAGCTTTGTTAGAGAGCTAGACAGACACAGAACCTCCACTTGGGAGGGAGCCTGCTGCCTGCAGGCAGGCAGAGCACAAAGCCTGCCCATAGTCTGCCTCCCACTGAAGACACCACCTCTGAAGATCCTCATCACGTGAATGAAAGCAATTAGAGGCTGTTGGGGAAGGAGAGGGGAGCTGAAACCTTGGCTAGATTTTAATCTTCAGGGTGTGCCTGTCTGCAGGCACCAAGCCAGCTCAGCTCTCCCTCTGCCTGCTCCCGGCTGCTGCAGTGGTCCCTGCCTTGCTCCGGGACCTTCGAGGTGCTTTGAGATAAAGGTATGAAGATGCTGCTGCTCATGGGGCAGAGTCTCTGCTTCAGCAGCACTTCAAAGGGCAGCTCCTGCTGAAAAGCCTCACCCTGCCAGGCAGGGGACAAGAGGATGGGGCTGGGCTCTTCTCAGTGGTGCGCAGGGACAGGACAAGGGGCAATGGGCACAAAATGGAACCAAGAAGTTTACACCTGAACAGGAGGAGAAACTTCTTTGGTGTGAAGGTGCTGGAGTCCTGGAGCAGGCTGCCCAGAGAGGTTGTGGAGTCTCCTCTGGAGAGCTTCCAAACTCAGGTGGATAACTGTGATCCTGGGCAAGCTGCTGTGGGTGCCCCTGCTTGAGCAGGGCTTTGGACTGGATAATCTCCAGAGGTCCCTTCCAACCCCACCATGCTGTGATTCTATAATCCTAAATGTCTTCTGCAGCTTAAACAAGTCTGATTGCATGAGGCATCCTCGCCCACTCATCCAGCCCTCCCCTTGGAGCTGCTGTCCAGGCAGACCAGCACTCCTCACTAGTAACTCCTCCAAGGGCCTGCAATCAGCAGCCCATTCCTTCACTGGGAAGGATCCTGCTTTCTGTCTAAGCCACTTAAAAAGACCTAATTACACCCCAGCAGATGAAACACTTGATGTTCATCACAAGCCAGCTGCAGCTCCCATTACCAGCAAAAAGCCCAGAAGAAAAACCTGCCAGCCACCCTCCTTCTTTGTGATGCCTCCACTGCAACTTTCAAGTGTTAATCCCAAATTTTAGAGCCTGGTGTTGCCTGGAGTTTGTAGGGCACTTGGGGTAATCTCCTCTTTGTGCTTTAAGAGCCACCTTGCTTCTCCATTCCACTTGGTGATGAGCTAGATCCAAAGTTGGACCTACTTCTGAGGACTAAATGAGTGCCCTGGGAGAGGAAGCTGAGATGAAAGCATCCTGGAAATGAAGCTTTTCTGGAGAGCCCACAGGCTGCCTTTAGACTCCTGAGCTGTCCCCACAGCCACCAGTTCACTTGACACCACTTCTGCTCCCAGCACCCAAGGCTACCAGGCTCACCTTACTGTGCTGGTGGCTGTGAGGGCTGTAAGGGGAGATGCTGAGCCAGGAGGCTGCTGTCAGGGTGGCTGGAAAGCTAGGGAAAGACAGGGGAGACAGGGAAGGATGGAAAGCCAGGAGAGAAGTGAGTAAGTTGGAAGAGGAGAGATTTAGACTGGATGTTAGGAAGAAATTCTTCGCTGTGAGGGTGTTGAGGCACTGGCACAGGTTGCCCAGAAAGGTTGTGGATGCCCTCTCCTCAGGGGTGTTCCAAGACCAGGTTGTATGACACCTTGAGCAGCCTGGGCTAGTGGGAGGTATCCCTGCCTATGCCAGGGGGTTTGGAACTGGATGATCTTGGAGGTTACTTCCAACACAAACCATTCTGTGAGTCTATAAAATGGTGATAGGAGAGGAAATGGCCTGAAATTGAACTAGGGGAGGTTTAGGTTGGAGATTAGGAACAATTTCTTTCCTGCAAGAGTGGTCAGGCATTGGAACAGGCTGTCCAGAGAGGTGATGGAGTCTCCATCCCTGGAGGTGTTCAAGACACCTGTGGACATGGCACTTTGGAATGTGGTTTGGAATGGCCCTGGTGGTGCTGGCTTGAGGATTGGACTCAATGATCTTAGAGGACTTTTCCAACCCAAACCATTCTCTGCCTCTGCAGTGTGGTGTCAGCCAGACCTTTTGTAGCCAGGTGACCAACAACTGACCTTCCCCAGGCCACACAACATGCAGTTAAACTTTTGCTGCCTCAGAGAGGTCATTAAACCACAAAGTGTGTGTGTGTGAACTCAGTGCTGCTTCCCTGCAGCCCAGAGCCCACTTGGCAGCACTCAAAGCCTCCCTGTCCCACCTACGGTGACACAGGACCTGCGGCCAGCCTGCTAGCACAGACCACCCATGCTGTCACACTGCTGGCCAAGGAGCTCTCTCCTGTTCCTGGGGAGAAGCACAGTCCTCATTTGGCCAGCTAGGAGCTGGTGTACTAATGGAGGAGTTGGCCAGGGAGCTGAATGCTGGCCCTTGGCTGCAGGCAGGACGGAGGTCAGTCATGCGGGAGAGCCTCCTGGTTTAATGACCACTGAGGTCTGCTGTGACCTTCAGAGCCCTCCAATTAGAGTGCATTTAAAATAAAATAGAGTGTACTTAAAGCTTGCAAAAGGTTTGAAACTTCTTCCTTTGAGCTTCCTAAACTCTGCTGTGTGTTTTGGCATCTACAGGCTAGGAAGGGGCTGAGGGGGCCTGGAGCGTCTCTGTGAGGAGCAAAGGCTGAGAGCCCTGAGACTGCTGAGCCTGGGGAAGAGCAGCCTGAGAGGGGATCTGAGCAGTGAGATAAAGGACCTGTGGAGAGCAAGAGGACGGGGCCAGACTCTTCTCAGTGGTGCCTGGGGACAGGACAAGGGGCAATGGGCACAAACTGGAATCCTGGAGGCTTCATCTGAACAGGAAGAGAAACTTCTCTGGTGTGAGGGTGCTGGAGACCTGGAGCAGGCTGCCCAGAGAGGTTGTGTCCTTCTCTGGAGAGCTTCCAAAGTCAGCTGGACATTGTGATCCTGGGCAAGCTGCTGTGGGTGCCCCTGCTGTAGCAGGGGGACTGAACTGGATGATCTCCAGAGGTCACTTCCAATCCCCAGCCATGCTGGGATTCCGGGATCTAGACTTAAAGCAGTGTCCATGTGCCTGCTCCCCAGCCCCTGTGACAAAAGGTGATTTCACACCACCTTGGTTTAACACTCTGCAGAGAACCCAAACTTTTACATCCCCACAAGAATGAAAGTCAGGCAGAGGAAGCTTCTCCACATAGATTAGGTGGAGCCACAGACACCCTGCCCCATCCAGGCTGGATTCAGGTGTGGGATTGCCAATCCCAGGCTGCCCAGCAGTGATCTGGAGGAGGCTGGGCACAGAGCTTCATTTCTCCTGCCCTAGCCAGAGCACACAAAGCAGACTTTGTGCCAGGGCAATGCTTTTGTGTCAGCTGTTACCTGATCTGCTGTGAAGCCAGAGCAGCCTGGAGAGGCTCTAACCTGATCCTGCAGAAACCCTGCCCGACCTAAATTAACCCTTCACGTCCATTTGACCAGGTTGCCAGCTGAAAAAAATGTCCCTTACTTTGTGACATCTTAAAGCTAGATTTATCTCACCTGTGAACTGTGACTTGAAGAATGTGTTCAAGCTCAAGAAGAAGGTGTTCAAGGTCAAGTTGAAGGAGGCTTCAAGCAACCTGGTCTAGTGGAAGGTGTCCCTGCCCATGTAGCTGGGTGAAGTTTCAGGTCCTTTCCAAACCAAAGCCTTCAAGGATTCTCTGACTCTATGAACATCCCATGTCCTCATGAACTCACAGGCATTCACCCTGTCAGCCCAGAACCTGCAATTCAGGAGGCTCATCCCACCTCACACAGGCAGGCAGCTAGCTGAAGGTGTTTGAAGAGGGACCTTGGCAGGCAGGCTCTGAAAGCCCAGAGCCACAGCTTGAGGCACGCTCCAGGATTTGGGCTGCAGCTCAGTGCCAAGTGGCGCAGTACTGGTTCAGTATCAGGAGCAACTGAGTGGCTGGGGGCTTTCATGTGAAGTCAAACTGATATTTAACTGTCTCTGAATGCCAGAAGGGCTCATAAAGCTCAACCCCAGCTGTGTGATTGCCTATTTTGGCCTAATGGCCATGGAAATGATGGGTAGAATTTTATAATCTTAGTGGTCTTTACCAACCTCAATGAATCTCTGGTTCTACACAGGCAGGATGAGGAGTCATAGAATCATAGAATCAGCCAGGTTGGAAGAGACCTCCAAGCTCATCCAGTCCAACCCAGCACCCAGCTCTATCCAATCAACCAGACCATGGCACTAAGTGCCTCATCCAGCCTCCAGGCACGGCGACTCCACCACCTCCCTGGGCAGCCCATTCCAATGCCAATCGCTCTCTCTGCCAACAACTTCCTCCTAACATCCAGCCTAGACCTCCCCTGGCACAACTTGAGGCTGTGTCTCCTTGTTCTAGACCACCTTTAGCTTCTCTGAAGGACCAAGTTTTGACTCTTGCCCTCCACCTTTTTCATGCAGCAACTATTCAACACTGACGCAGTCAGATAGGAATTTGGTGATAGCAAGAAGCACCAGGAGATTTCTACAGCCAGGCTTGTGAATAATCAGCAATGCCAGAGCTGAAGCAACCTGGCATCAACCTTCTGGGTTATTGCTCATGGCTACCTTGTTCAGCACATGCAGAGAGGAGGGAGCTCTAAGGAGAAACTAGGCTCCAAGAGGAGGCTCTTTTCCCCAAGAACCTCTGCTAGAGGTGCCTGAAGAGTCAGCTGGAGAGGATGGATGCTTGCCTTGCTGTGGTGGCATCTTATGCCTCTGCCACAGTTCTTCCAAGATGATGGTCAAATAAACTGCACCACAGAATCAATCATAGAATGTTTGGGGTGGAAGGGACCTTTAAAGATCATCAAATTGCACACCCCTCTCTACCAGGGTGTCTGCCACGACACTGCATATGAATCACAGAAGCACCAAGCACTTGGAGCTACAGCTGAGCCTGGCTGGCTATGTAAGACCTCTGTGGAGAGTCTCAACCCAGCATCACAGTTGCTCAGGATCTTGGCCACTGCTGTCTGGGGACAGTGAATGTCTCTTCCCTGAAAATGGGGGAAAAAGAGGGATGAAATCCTGCCATTTGCTGTCCAGAAGTTGTTCATGTGACCAACCCAAACACATTTCAGCCACGACCAAGACTGCAAAGCTACCAAAGCACCATGACAACTTCTTCTAATTCATGTGCAACCACCCACACACCTCTCAAAACAACAATTTAATCCAACCACAAGCTGGCAAAGCTCCTGAAGCTAGGAAAGTGGGGCATCAACTTAATCAGAAGCATCACACAAACCTGCCTGTCCCAGGAGATCACCTGGGGGTCCCACAGCACGACCACCCCACCCCCCCAAAACACCAACACTTGCTGCTGTCACTGCCTGAAATTACAGGCACTAGAGTGAAAAATGCTCTAGCACAGCTTTATTAGCTAATTAGAAGGCAATAATTTCTAATTGCTGCACTAATTTCTGTATTTGAAAAGGAAGGAGGATGTAAAAGCCCTTTTACCGCACCCACACGCCGCTGACCTTAAGCCTTGATGTCTAGAGATGAAAGCAAGAAGGAAGGAGAAGTTTGTTTTGCTTTCAAGGGCAGAGCTTCATCTTTGCATCACAGATCCACAAACAGAGCAGGACAGAAAACCTCCTTGAGTCATGGAATCATTCAGGTTGGAAAAGACCTCCAAGATCAACCAGTCCAACTCCCCCTCCTCAAGCAGGGGCACCCACAGCAGCTTACCCAGGATCACAACATCCAGGAGGGTTTGGAAGCTCTCCAGAGAAGGGGACTCTACAACCTCTCTGGGCAGCCTGCTCCAGGGCTCCAGCACACTCACAACAAAGAAGTTTCTCCTCCTGGTCAGATGGAACCTCCTGGGTTCCAGTTTGTGCCCATTGTCCCTCGTCCTATCCCTGGGAACCACTGAGAAGGGCCTGGGCCCATCCTCTTGCCCCCCACCCTTTAGGTCATATGGTGAGCTGATCTTCTTGTACCCCACGAGAATGGTATGGGCCTCACCCCAAAATCCCAGAACCATCAGGGTTGCAAAAGATCTCTAAGATCAAGTCTAACATTCTACCCACCACCTCCATGACCACTAAACCATGTCCTGAATTGCCATGACCACAGGTTTCTTGAACACCTCCAGGGATGGTGACTTCACCACCTCCCCGGGCAGCCTGTTCCAATGCCTGCCCACTCTTACAGGTAAGAAATTCTCCAGGACATCAGAGAGAAGGTACAAAATCCTGCCAAAAAGCCCCTCAGGATATTTGTAAAAGAAACCCAAACCCTGCCAAGTTGTGGAAATCAGGAGCTCCAGCTCCAGCAGGAGAAGCTCCTGGGAACAGGTTTAATGTTGTCTTCTTTGGCTGGCCAAATAAAACAAAGCAGGCTAAGTACAAGGTCCTGCCAAGACTGAGCGAGGACACCTCTGCTCCCCAGCTTGCTGTGGTGCAACCTCTCAAACTCACTGTGGAGCAATCTCTCCAGATGAACCCAGCTCAGGCTTTGTCCTGGCCACCAGAGGGGTGGGGATGGGGTGCTGGAGACAATATTTACCAAGCTCAAAAGTAGGATGAAGCAAGGACAGAGGGAGGTGCTCATCTCTGCACCAGCTCCACCACTCCCAGCCCTTCCTTTCCAGGGAACTGATTTCATACTAGTTTTGAGAGACACAAAACAAGGAGGAGCAGGAGAGACCAAGATCTTTACCTGCACCCCCTGTCCCACACAGGTCCTGGTCGGGAGTGGGGTGGTTAGAGATGCAGAAGGGATGCAGCACACCCCAAGCCTCCTGAGAGGTTGCCATGGGAAACAGGCTGAGATCTGAGCAGTGCTGTCCTGACTGCTCCCCTTGCCCACACATGGACCCCTCTCAGTTAGCTCACTGCCATGCCCCCTCCTCTAATTCATAAATCAGGGGGTGGGGGATAGACTGTGGAAGGGTGTGGAGTGAGAACCAGTGACCTGACAGGGACAAGGAACAAAGATTCAGACCCAAACCTTCCCCCTCTGCCCAGTTTTGGTCCTCAGACCATCCCTGTAGCACTCAGGTACCATTGTGGATCCACACTTCGGTCCCACACTCCACAGAAGAGAACTTCATAGAATCACAGAGTGGTTTGGGTTGAAAGGACCTTCAAAGATCATCCAGACCAAACCCCTGCACTCAGCAGAGACATCTACAACTTGAGCAGGTTGCTCTGAGCCCCAAGCAACCTGACCTGGAACGTTTCCAGGGATAGGGCATCTCCCACCTCCCTGGGCAACCATCTCCTTATGCTTTAAGAATTTAAGGAATCAATTCCAGTCTCTCCCATTCCCACCCGAGGGTTAGGAAAGAACCCTCCTCTTCCTCCCTCCCAGGCAGAGGGAGCAGGTGAAGCAGGGAGAAGCAGCAGCACCCCAAATGCCCTCTACAAAGCTCAGAGGACCAATCTCTCTGCCCAACCCTACCTGTGGAGGCTCCTCAGCTGTGGCTTCCTCCCCCCCAAAAAAAAGACCGGTGTGGAGCAGTCCCCAAGCAATCTGCAGGCTCTTTGAGGCTCCCCAAGGGCTGGCAGCAGGTATCTCCAAGCCTCCCTGGCAGCGAGGGCGGCTGTGGGCGAAGCTGAGCAGCCTTTACCTGCCGAGAGAGGGCTGGCTCCTGGAAGCCAAGCCTTGTTTTGAGGAGGAGACTTGGGTGTGTTTTGCCCTTGAGGGGAAATCAAACAGGTTTCTCCATTCAGAGGACAAGGTCTCCCCTCCCTGTAAGCTCTCCTCTTGCATTCCTCACATTCTCCAGCCAGTGCCACCTTCCCCAGCCCAGTGCTGCTATGGGACAGCAGAAAGCAGCACTCCTCCTCCCACTCCACCCCCAGCTCTCCCCGCACTCAGTTTCTTCTGCAGGCCTGTCCTGCATAAAAGGGCAGCAGCACACCAAGGCCATACAGGTACCCCGCTGACCCCGAGGGAGCTGCTTACAGCAGTGCCACTCCAGCAGCAGCAGGGACTGGGGCTGCAATTAGCACTCAGCACTGATTGTCTCCTGCTAATTAAGTCGGCTGCAGGGCTGTGATTATTGCTGCTCACTGCAGAGGAAATCGCCATGTGTTCCGCTCTTCCTCGCCTGAGTTCCTCTCCTGACTGCTGTGGTCACCTCAAGATCCCTGAGATCCAGCTGTGCTGAGGCTCCCAATGGACACAGTAAAGCCCTTGGTCACCTCAAGATCCCTGAGATCCAGCTGTGCTGAGGCTCCCAATGGACACAGTAAAGCCCTTGGTCACCTCAAGATCCCTGAGATCCAGCTGTGCTGAGGCTCCAAATGGACACAAAACCTTTAGTTACTTCAAGATCCCTGAGATCCAGCTGTGCTGAGGCTCCCAATGGACACAGTAAAGCCCTTGGTCACCTCAAGATCCCTGAGTTCCAGCTGTGGTGAATGGAAACTTCTTCTCTGGAAGGGTTCTCAAAGCTTGGAACAGGCTTCCCATGAAGACAGTTGAACTCCCATCCCTGGAGGTGTTTCACAGATGCAGAGATGTGGTGCTGAGGGATGTGGTTTAGCACTTGACGTGGTGGAGTTAGAGAGTGGTTGGACCCAATGATCTTAGAATCATTTCAGCTGGCAAAGTCCTTTATGGTTCTATGACCCTTGGAGATGACAAGATCCCTGAAATCCAGCCATAGTGAGGCTCTGAATGGACACAGCAAGATCCTTGGGTCCACTTTTTGCCACTTCCTAAAGAAATACATTGGAGATGTGAGTTTAGAGCCCTTCTGAGTCAGTCCAAGACTGCCATAGGTCAGTAAGAAGGTGATGAATACCCAACCAAGCATCCCTCAGGACCTCTCTCCACCACTGCAACCACCAGCACACACTTTCCCTGTTCTGAGAACCCATCAGAAGGAACTCCAGGTCTGTAGAAGCATAGAATGCAATCACAGAATTGTTTGGGTTGGAAAAGACTTCTAAGATGGAGCCCAACCATCAACCTAAGACCACCATGGCCACTAAACCATATCCCCAAGTGCCAAGTTCACATGTTTCTTGAACCCCCCCACAGGGATGGGGTGACTCTACCACCTCCCTGGGCAGCCTGTTCCAATGCCTGACCTCTCCTGCAGGAAAGAAATTGTCCCTAACATTCAACGTAAGCCTCCCCTGGCACAGTTTCAGGCCATGCAGGAGATGAGCTGATGGAGAGACATTGCTCTTGTGCTCTCTTTGCACCTCAGTGAGGGCTGTGCTGCAGTATGGTGGGCAAACAACCAGCAGACCAGGCTGGGATGTGCTATAACAGGGCTAATAGCCCAGCCCTGGCTGGCAGCAGCACAGTGAAGATAACATCTCAGAAGCCCTGATGTCAACCTTGTTGTTCCAGCTCCAGCTCTTCCCCTTGATCCAGTCAGCAGCAGCCCAGGCTCAGCTGAGCTTTCCTCCACAGAGGCTGTTAGAGATCCCAGCTGAGATAAGCTGAGGAGATGTCATAGTCACAGAGGCACACCCTGAGCTGGGAGTGGGCACAGAGGGCTCTCTGTGGGCTCTTGCGAATGCAGTCCAGACCCTACCTCCAAAGCATCCTCTGCTCGAGGGCTCCAGCTGACAGGGCAGCTTTATTTTCGGCAAGCCCTGAGTCATCCCCGAGTTTGCTGAAGGTTCCTTCAGGTTCTTTCCTGGAATAACAGTGACTAAGAACCTGGGTAGCCTTTTGGGCACAGCAGGTTCTCTGCCAAGCAAGCAGAAAGGACAATCCAGGGTCAAAGGACCGGCATATTTTTGTCCCCGTCATGAAGACATCGTTCCACAATCAGCATTCAAACAACATCCATAGAATGGTTTGGGTTGGAAGGGACCTTAAAGGTCTTCCAGTTCCAAATCTCCTATCATGAGCAGGGACACCTTCCATTAGACCAAGTTGCTCAAGGCCTCATCCAACCTGGATGTACACCTGCAGGGATTGGGCATCCATGACCTCATGCTCACAATAGGTGATTTTTAAACACTAAACTCCAGGAGCTGAGTGTTGGCTTTGGGGTTGGAGGTTTTTTTCCAACTGTTTTGCTGAGTTGGCAACATCTAAAGCTAAACCATTAGTTGGCCATCAGTGTTGTTCTCCTCAGAAGAGAGGAACCCAGCCAAGAATCGCTTTTCTAATTAACTCACAGGAGATAGGTGCAGCATGAAGTCATGGTTTGTTATTAGCTTGAAAATGCAGGTCCAAGCAGATGTAGAAACCATCCACAGCCAGGTCTGAAAGGCTGGGGTGTGGCAGCAAGGTAAGAACAGCAGGGAAGGTGTTTCCAACCTGGCAGCTCCATCACAACACCATGGACATGTGAGTTGTTGGTGAAGGACAGGCTATGTGGCACGTAGCCTTCTGAGATACAGCCAGGCCAAGCAGGAGGAGAACCTCAACACGAACAACTGTTCGAGCTGGTCCGAGCTAGAGCAGAACTGGTTCTGTTCAGGATGGGACTTCTCAGCTCAGTCTCTGCTCAGTGAGGCACTGAGACATTAATGATACCATGGGAGATGGAGAATCATAGCATCACAGAATCATCTTAGTTAGAAGAGATCTTTAAGATCATCAAGTCCAACCCTTAACCCAGCACTACCAGGTCTTCACCAAACCATGTCCTTCAGCACCATATCTCCATGGCTTTGAAACTTCTCCAGGGTTGGGGCCCACCACTGCCCTGGCTAGCCTGGCCCAGGCCTTGACAGCCCTCAAGGGCAAGAAATTGTTCCTCAGGTCCAACTTAAACCTCCCCTGGGGCAACTGGAGGCTGTTTCCTCTTGACCACGTCCCATACATACCTCAGCCTACAAGCACATCAATGTAAACCACAGCTTTGTCTTCTGTTTCCCAGTAAGGACAGCAGGACAGGGACACTTTCCCCCTCCTTTTTCTTTCTTTCCCCTGGAGAAAATGCTTTTCACACTTTGTTCATCTTAAAAGAACTCCAGCCAACCATGCAGACAACTCACCTTGACCTGGAGACCTCCAAGGCTGTGGAGTCAGCCCAGTTCACATAATTCCCCTACTGCAAACAAAGCCCAGTAAGCACCTGTGGTGCTCAGCAGCTCAAACAGTCAAGGACAACCAGTCTCAAACAAGCCTTTGTGGGTTTATCCCAGTTAAGCTCTTAGATAAACCTTTCTTTCCAAAGTCTAGCTGGACATTATTCCCACCAGCAGGGACAGAAACCCTGATGGGTAGTTTTCTTCCTCATAATTACAGCAGCACTTTGAGTTCTTTAATGAGGTGGCATTTCCAAAATCACAGCAGTGGCCAGAGGCAGAAGAAGATTTTTTTTTGCTAGTAAGATGGTCTGTGTGACACCTGGAAGAGCCACAGGGCCACCAGGTCATTCCCAATCAGAGGCTAAGAAACCCCCAAAGCTGAGGGTGGAAGAAGAGCCCCTCATGGCTGAAGGTGGAAGAAGAGCCCCTCAAGGCTGAAGGTGGAAGAAGAGCCCCTCATGGCTGAAGGTGGAAGAAGAGCCCCTCATGGCTGAAGGTGGAAGAAGAGCCCCTCAAGGCTGAGGGTGGAAGAAGAGCCCCTCATGGCTGAAGGTGGAAGAAGAGCCCCTCATGGCTAAAGGTGGAAGAAGAGCCCCTCAAGGCTGAAGGTGGAAGAAGAGCCCCTCAAGGCTGAGGGTGGAAGAAGAGCCCCTCAAGCCAGTCTGAAGGAGAAGAAGAGTCCCTGAAGCACTGAAGTCCATTGGGACATCTCCTGGTTTCTCAATACCACTTTCTCCTGCCTACTTCTGCCCCCCACCCTTGCACTGAAGGTGGAAGGAAGGTGACTAACCCATCAATCCTTTGGGCCTCTGCCAAGGGGACAGAAAACCCAAGCCTCAGTAGAGACGGAGCAGAGCTGCGGTGAGTAGCAGGGTGTAAAACCACTACACCCTTTGGTTATGAGGGAATCAAACTGGTTTTTCATGAGGTGTCATTACAGAGAGCTGCCAACCTGCCTGGCCTCACCTTCCTCACAGCAGGCAGGACACAGCCATCCACCCTTGGCTCTTTGCTGCTAGGTGGGGAGACACTGGAACAGGTTGCCTTGGAAGTGTTCAAGGTTGGATGAAGCTTTGAGCAAGCTCATCTACTGGAAGGTGTCCCTGTCCATGGCAGGGGGCTTGGGTCTAGATGATCTTCCAACCCAAGCCATTCTATGAATGAATCTCAGCCATAGTCATGAAGCCAAACCTGCAGAGGAGTTCAGGAGCTCTCAGCATTGGAACAAAATGATCTTGTCAGTAAAGGCAGGACAAAAGGCAGGCTGTAGCCAAGCCTGATGGTTTCACTATGACAGCAAACCATGTGCACTCACCAGGAATGGTTGGACTTGGTCATCCTGAGAGTCTTTGGCAACCAGAATGTTTTTGTGCTTCTGAAAACAGCCCAGCCAGGCTCTGTTGCAGACAGGGGAGGAGAGAAGGCTAAGGGGAGACTCCACTGCAGTTACCAGTCATAGAGGCAACTGAGTCAGTGAAGGGTCTGGAGAACAGCTCTGGTGTGGAGCAGCTGAGAGACCTGGGCAAAGGGAGACCTCATTGCTCGCTACAACTCCCTGAAAGAAGGTTGGAGTGAGGTGAGAGTTGGTCTCTTCTCCCTAAAATCAGCTGATAGAAGGAGAGGAAATGGCCTCAAATTGTGCCAGGGGAGGTTCAGGTTGGAGATTAGGAACAATTTCTTCCCTGCAGGAGTGGTCAGGCATTGGAACAGGCTGCCCAGGAAGGTGGTGGAGTCACCATCCCTGGAGGTGTTCAAGAAATATATGGTCATGGCACTTGGGGACATGTTTTAACGGGCATGGTGGTGTTGGGTTGAAGGTTGGACTCGATGGTTTTGGAGGGCTTTTCCAACCCAATCAATTCTGTGATTAGAGAGATGCTTATTTATTTCTCAGCACCAGCTCAGCAAGCTTCCTCCAGGCTCTGAGGCAAACCAGCTGCCTTCCTCTGCCAGAACAAGGAGCAGGTTGCGCCATCGCTCACATCTGTGGAGCTGGCACTTGGCAGAGGCTTGCACAAGCCTGAAGTGAAACTCAGTAAACACTTCTCTCCATGCAGGACCAGAAGAAGACAGCCTACTCCTGCCAGGCTTGGCTCTGCAGGGCTAACAGGTGTGGGAACTTCTGCTGCTGCCTGCTGATCACCAGTGTCAGCAGTGAGGAGAATGCACAAGGATCTACTGGATCAAGAGGTGAAGCTCTCACAGAAGGGCCTCTGAGGACCCTGTGTTCACATCACTGAAGGGACTGAGTTTCCACAGCAACAACCACATGTGGTGCAAACGTCCTTCTCCACCTGAAACCTCCTACACACCCACCTGAGACTTGGCTGAAGTTTGTCTCTATGCCTTCTTGCCCACTGGACATGCAAGGTCGTTTCTGACCTGCTTTGTCATCAGTTGTTCCTCTTATCTGTTTGCAGAAATCAAAGCAAGCTACAGTTTCCCCTCTTTGGCACTGAGGTGTGTCTGGAGAGGAGCTTCCCTTGGTATCTCTCAGACTATAAAGCTTCTCCTCTGCATGTCCCCTCTGCAGCCTCTCTGTAAGAGAGGGGTTCTTGGTTATCTCAGCTTCACCTAGAAAACCACAGACTGGTTTGGCATGGCAGAGACCTCATAGGTGTGTGGGAAGGGACCTCCAGAGTTCATCTAGGCCAAGTCCCCAGCAGTAAACAAGGACACCCCCAACTAGTTAAGGTTGCTGAGAGTCCTATCAAGCTTGACCTTGAATATCTCCAGGGATGGGGCCTCCACCACTTCCCTGAGCAACCTGTTCCACCAGCCTCATAGTAAAAAACTTCTTCCTAATGTCCAACACCCTCTGCCATGGGCACCTTCAACTAGGCCAGGGTGCTCAAAGCCTCATTAAAGCCCTCAAAGTGCCCACAAAGGAACTTTCATTCCTCTCTCTTTCCTTCCCTCTCATTTCTCCAGGGTAAGCAACAGAAGCTATCTCCATTATCTCTCTTACTGCTGATCAAACCAAAGCCACTCTCAGGTCAGCAAAATTAGGAGGAGCAGTAAGAAAAAGCCAGGAGAGCAAAGTAAGAGAGATAAGAACTTTGACTAGAGCCTTTGAAGTCTTTAGCAGCTCCTGGAGAGCATTAGTAAGAACAAGAGATGGCAGCTGCATTTGACCCTAGACATTTGGAAGGAGCTGGTGATCACTTTGGCTTTGCAGCCCCCTGTTGGCTTGCTGACACACACAGAAGATGAAGGTTGGGCAGAGGTGGCATGATAAATAAATCCCAGGCAGGGAAGTAGAAGCATAGGGTTGTTTTGGTTGGAAGAGACCTCTAAGATCATCAGCTTCAACCTAATACCAGCAGGGACATTAAACCAAGTGCTATGTCCACAGCTTTCTTGAACACCTCCAGGAATGGTGATTCCACTACCTCCCTGGGCAGCCTGTTCCAATGCCTGAAAAGCACAGATGGATCTCTTTGGGCTAGCACAGAAAACACCAGATGGGGGTTATGAAGGTGCTTACTGAGGTGAGAGGAGTTGAGGAAAAAGTTTGATCAGAAAGAGGCTCTGGATAAAGTGAGGTTCTTTCTCTGTGGTGGCCAAGACTGAGGCACAGCAAGTTGTGCTCCACCACAGCAACAAAGCCTGTTTACTTCTGGGCTGGAAAACAGAAGCCTCTCAGGCTGCCAGGGGAAAGGCTGGGAACTGACCTAATTATAGAGGGAGCACCAGGAGAAGCCAGCCCCAGCGTGATGCAAGGCTTCTCTCCGTGCCCAGCTCCGGGCAGCTGCTCACCCCCACGCAGCCCAACCTCTGCCTTGCCCTTTTTGGGCTGAGCAGACACGTGAGGGAAACCAAGCTGTGCCTCTTCTTTCTGTGGCACCTACTGGTTCTCACCTTCACCTCTTACCTGGACAGTCCTCTAAAGACACAGTGAGAGGAGTTACCCTCCACTGGCACTGTGTCCAAGGACCTGGAGACAGCGGTTCTGGGGATTGATGGAAACTGCAGGGCCGATCTAGCTGGGAAATGCCATCTAGAGGTCACAACCTGCCCTCTTTTTCAGAGGAGACTCCACAACCTCCCCAGGCAGCCTGCTTCACAGCTCCAGCACCCTCACACCAAACCTGTTGAGTTCCAGTTTGTGCCTATTGCTCCTTGTCCCATCACTGTGCACCATTGAGAAGAGTCTGTCCCCGTCTTCTCGTACCCCACTCTTTAGCTCTTGCTGAGCAGCCCCTCTTAGGCTGCTCTTCTCCAAGCTGAGCAGACCCAAGGATCTCAACCTTTCCTCCTCACAGAGATGCTCCAGCATCTTTATAGCCCCTCCTTGACTCTGCAGTAGCTTCCAGTCTCCTTGAACTGGGCAAACCAGTGCTTGGACCCAGCACTCCAGATGTGACCTCATTCTTCACCACAAGCATTCTTTTCAGGTCACAATTCATTTATGTCGCTCTCAGTGGGGCACTGGTACCCATTTACAGACACAGGGAGCCAAGAAAAGGTCTCTCCATGAACACCAAGTTTGTGCCAGTGTCTCAGGGACCAGAGTGAGGAGACATTGGAACAGCTTGTCTCACAAGGTCGTGGATGGCCCCATCCTGGCAGTGTTCAAGGTCAGGCTGGACAGTGCCTTGAGCAATCTGATCTGGTGGAAGCTGTCCTGTCCATGGCAGGTAGGTTGGAGCTAGATGATGCTGAAGGTCCCTTCCAATCCAAACCATTCCATGAATCTATGACACAGCTCAGATCTTTGAGAGCAGCCTCTGTCTACCATCAAGATGGGCTGGAGGCTGACAGAAGAAACCCTAAGGAACCACAGGGCTTGTTTTGGATAAGTCTCTGAAGAACTGAACTCTGGAATTCAAACTTTAAATACTTAACTCTACAAACTGGGGGAGGGGAGAATAGAAAGCCAAGGTGACTGACCAGTTTAAACCAGAACTGTCCAAGCAACTGCCCAGTAGTTACTGCAAGATCAAGCAAGGCAACCCCAGCCAACTGTTGAAGCAGCAAATAACAACTGCCAGAAAAAGCAGCTGTCAGGGGTTGAGGCTGAGCTAAATGTAGAGAACTGGTTCTGGTTTAGCTCAAACCAGGACAAAAGCTCAACATAAACCTCTCCAAACCTCATTTCTCCAGGACTCCTGCAGCACATGCAGCAACTAGAAGTTAAAGCTCCTTGAGGGAGGCAATTCTGCAACTGGAACCACCAAAACTCCTGGGGAGCCAGGAAGTGGCAGAGAGGGAAGTTCCAGCTCTACTCTAAACCCTTCATTTAAAAGCAAATCAGAACTGGAGCACTTAAAATAAATGACAGGGCAAAAGCCACTTAATCTAAATGTCAAACTAAGCAGCTTGGGGAATTTGATAACCCTTTTCTTGGGGGGAAAAAGGTTTCTTCATGTACTAAGTGGTCAAAGCAAGACAAAAAATCACCATTCCCAGCAATAAGATGTCAGAGAAGATGAGAGCTTAGCAAAGGAGGCTCTTCCAACCCATGCAGCTCTTGTGGGGAAGAGAGCCATGGTGAAATAAGAAGTGGTGACTGACCACAGCAAAGGTTTCTCCCTCCCAGAAGGAATGATTAAAGTCCTGTTCATGCTGAGATGCTCAGAATGGGCTCTGCCCTCTCACAGATGGACCACAATGGTAGGAAGTCATCTCTTCATGATTTATTTGGGTTATTTTTGATCAGAATCAGGCTCCTGCAGAAACAAAGGCCTTGCAGAGAGACCTCTTCTCAGGTTTCCTTCTGATGCTGCAGCAAGAAGCCAAAGAATCCTGGAGGGAATAACAAAACTCTCTTCAGTGACTGAAGAGATGGTGGCAGAGCTCCATTATTTTTTTTTGGCACGAGCCTCTTGCCTAGCAAAAAAATGCCAAACCACAGTGAGGAACCAGTCCCAAGAAGTGTTTCATTCCCCAGCCTGCAGCTCTTGGAGGAGGTGGCTGTTATCACCAGAGCAACAAAACAGAGGAGGGTGGGGAGAGAAGGTGAAGGAATGCTGAGGACTGAAGAGGGCACGGCAGGGTGTTTGGTCACAGTCCACAGGATTCAGCAGCTGCTTCAAACCAAGATGTCACATCAAAGGACAGAACTGTCAGCACAGCCACAACATGAGGTGGAGGGGGTTGCCCTGATAAAATCACCTTGGTAATAGGGAGGAGGAGGAGGAGGAAGGGCTTGAGGAGAACTCCCTGTTCCAGAGAATGAGTGACATTTGCTGCGGTTTTCACAGGAGATGTCAAAGGAATTACAAAAATCAAGTAGAAAAGAATCCATGGAGCCATGGAGGACTTGTCAGGCCTTAGCCCTGCGTAGCTGGGGGTAGCTCTGCACAGTCCTCTCTATTGCTTCATCCAAGCTCACTACTGGTTTGTAGCCCATGTCCCTTTTGGCTCGTTCACAGCTATAGTAGTGAAAAGTTCCAGCTAAGGCCACCCTCATCGGGGTGAAAGTGGCCTTGATGGTGACCAGTGGCTTGAGCAACCACAGCAGCAGAGAGAGGAAGAGGGCCAGGTAATAGGCCAGCCAGTAGGGAATGTGGTACTTGGGAGGGTCGTAGTTCAAGCCAGTCAAGATGCGGGACATGAAAGTCCAGAAGGGGACAGGCTCATCATTTGTGATGTGAAAAGCCTGCAAGAGAGGAAGACACAAAGGCAGATGACAAAAACATTGTGGTTTTCAGCACCTTTTCCTTCTGGTGGCCCACCTTGTGTTTATGCTGAGGGGACTGACATCCCTGAGCTGTGTGAGAGCACTGTCATGGGAAGCTGTTTCACACTAACCCCCTCTGCCTGAGAAGTGATGAAGTCCTTCTTTGCTAAGAAAGTCAGCAACTTCATGGAGCGCTTTGGGTTGGAAGAGACCTTCTAGTTCCACTCCCCTGCCATGGGTAGGGACACCTTCCCCTAGCCCAGGTTGCTCAAGGCTTCATCCAGCCTGGCCTTGAACATCTCCAGGGAGGGGGCATCCACAACCGCCCTGGGCAACCTGTGCCAGTGTCTCTGTATCCTCAATGCAAAGAATTTCTTCCTAACATCCAGCCTACATCTCCCCTCCTCCAGCTTCAACACTGCAAACACCCCAACATTTCTGACACTGCAAAGCTTCAGATCACTCATAAATGCTCAAACTGAATGACACAGCACAAAGCAAACACATTAGGACACACCCAGAGCATGGAGATGCCATGACCATCTATAGAAGTTTCTCCTGTTGCAAGCTCCAGCATATAAGCTCAATACCCATGGCTCTTATGGAGGCATCTTGGCTGCCCACAAATCCTTCTGGATTTCCATGCTGTAAGCTTCTTGTGAAAGAAGTTCAAGTTTCTTCATACATCTTAGAAGCATTTAGGTTAGAAGAGAACTTTAAGCTCATGGAGTCCAACCCTTAACCCAGCACTGCCAGGTCACCACTCAGCCATGTCCCTCAGCACCACATCTCCATGGCTTTGAAACCCCTCCAGGGATGAGGACCCCACCACTTCCCTGAGCAGTCTGGGCCAAACCTTGACAACCTCCTCCAGGCAGAAATTGTTCCTCCTGTCCAACTTAAAGGTCTCCTGGGGCAACTTGAGGCCCGCATGGTTGCACATAACAGTCACTAGATGAGGAGCCATTGCTTATGCCCACAGACAGAAAACCCTGCCCCATCTGTGTGTGCTGGTTCCAAGATGAGAAAAAAATCAGCAGAAACTACAGAGCAGGCACTTGAAGCCAAGGAAGGCTTGCAGGTGAAGCTCAGATAGTGGACACCCACTCCTCTCCCCTCACTACATCCTTCCTTACCTTCCCACACAGAGGAGAGCCCTTCTGAAGGTTTTCTGCAGCCAGGATGTGTCCATGGACCACATTTTCCACATAGGTGAAGTCTACCAAGTTCTTCCCATCCCTGCATGGAGAACAGGAAGAAGTTAGCTGAAAATCTGCTGTGGCTGAAGGAAGGACTTTCACAAAAGGTCTGTTCATTCCAAGGTTCCTCTTCTCCCACTCTCTCAAGCTGTAACTTCAGGCTATATCCCATCAGAGAGGTGAAATTGGTCATTTTAGATAGCTCAGCTCTCAAGGCCCCCAGAATTCACATTCCTGTAGCAGCACCACTTTTAAACCTCACAAGTTCCCAAGTTTGTAGGTGTTGCAGGTCCTGGAATCAGCAAAGAGTGATCCACAGAAGAAGAACAAAGGAAAAGAGAATTGGTAGCTGGCAGGAAGAAAGTCACTTCAGGACAAGCTTTCAATTAAAACTTTCTTGGCTCATGAAATTCTAACTTGGTCCCTCAATAAGCCAACCTCAGTCCTGGCTGGAGCAGATTTAACTCACTGTGAGACATCTATTTCTACACAGGCACAGAAAATCAATCTGCTGTCACCTCCTGGAGTCCAGCTAAGTCAGACAAATGGCTTGTTACAAAATCACCACCACACTCCTCTGGCCATCAAACCAGGATTGCCACACTCAAGCATTCTCAGTCTCCTGCTCTGAGCCAGACCAGGGCTGATTCTGGTCAGCATGGGACTTCCTGGGGAGTATTAAGAAAAGTGTATCCAGCAGATCAAGGGAGGTTCTCCTCCCCCTCTACTCTGCCCTGGTGAGACCTCATCTTAAGTACTGGGTTCAGTTTTGGGCTCCCCAGTTCAAGAGGGACAGGGATCTGCTGGAGAGGGTCCAGCAGAGGGCTACAAGGGTGATTATGGGACTGGAGCACTGCCTGATGAGGAGAGGCTGAGTGACCTGGGGCTTTTTTAGTCTGCAGAAAAGAAGACTGAGAGGGGGTTTAACAAATGTTTATCAATATTGGAGTGCTGGGAGTCAGAAGGGGGGACAGGCTCTGCTCACTGCTCCCTAGGATAGGACAAGGAGCAATGGATGGAAGCTGCAGCAAAGGAGGTTCCACCTCAACACAAGGGGGAACTTCTTTACTGTAAGGGTCACAGAACACTGCAACAGGCTCCCCAGAGAGGTTGTGGAGTCTCCTTCTCTGGAGACTTTCAAGGCCTGACTGGATGTGTTCCTGTGTGACCTGAGCTGGATTGAATGGTCCTGCTTTGGCAGGGGGGTTGGCCTCCATGACTTCCTTGGGTCCTTTCCAACCCCTGACATCCCATGAGCCTGTGATCCCAGCTCAGGCTCTGCCCAGTGAGGCACTTTTTGAATTTCAGGGGCTGCTTCTAGCAGGGAGAAGCTGATGGGGATAGCTCCTGCCAAGGGCTGGGCTGCAGAAGGGCTCTGCTTTGGCCTTGCCCCTGGGCACACCAAGGGCACTGCCACATCTTGTGCCCCACTTTGGGGGTAGGAAAGCAGAGGTGGCACCTGTGGGGAGGAGCAGACAGGATAGGTGACCCTCAATTGCCCAACAAGGGATTCCATAGCATCTTCAGAAGGTCTCCAGGAGACAGCTGAGGGATCACCAGGGCCAGGACTCTTCTTCACTGGCCAGTGTCCCAGGAGGACTCTGTCCCTTCTGCCTTCCATCCTGATCCCTGTCTTCCTGAATCCAGCTCCTGAATCTGTTTCACCTCTGTTTTTGAGTCCAGTCTGGGACTTGCCCAGTGCCTGCCCCAGCATCAGTGGTGCCAATGGTGAGCTCATTGCCATCAGGGGTTGGGTTCCATGTCGGTTTATGTCTCTTTGTCTCTATTTCACAGGATTGTTCTTTTTCCCATCCCAACTGGCTTACTTTCTTTCCCACCCCAACAGTCTCTCTCCTTTCTTCCCTTTGGGCAGCAGAGTTGTTCCAGACAGCCCAACCCTGACCCTTGACAGACAGCTGCTCACTCACCAGTTTATGAGGTCATTTCAGGGCTGAACTGTAAGAATTAGGACCAAAAAAAAAACCCTCTCCAAAACCTCTCTTCCCTTCCTTCCCTCTACCCTAGGCACACAGCCCCATGTGCAGACACAAACAAAACAGTTCTTTGCATATAACAGAACTCTTCCCTAAATTAAAGAGCACATTGCAAGAGCATAAAACAACAAATAAAAAGATTCTTAGTAGCAAGCTTGGACTGTTCCTTGCTCTCAAATTTCTGTGGTCCACTAGACGCTCTGCAAGGCTCAGTATCTTTGATGTTGCATTCAGAAACATGCAAACCCTGCCATAAAGGCTTCTCAATTGCAAGAATCTCAAATGGCACAAGTGTATATTAATTAAATTAGCAGCATGCAGCCTGAGCTCTCTCATATCTAAAAGTGCAGCTCTTCAGGCAGGCCAAAGACGGCTTGAGCCACTCATCTTTCTGCATGAGGAACCCTCTGAGTGCATGAATCCCTCAGATTTTAAACACAGAATGCTCAATTCTCCTCATGCACCTCTCATTTCTCCTTCCCTTCTCCCTCCCTCCTCCTTTCTTCTTTTTCCTTTTCCTTCTCTTCCTTCCTTGACCTCCTCCTCCTTCC
Organism: Tricholaema leucomelas; assembly: GCA_013400475.1. Lineage (NCBI taxonomy): Eukaryota > Metazoa > Chordata > Aves > Piciformes > Lybiidae > Tricholaema lacrymosa > Tricholaema leucomelas. The sequence goes on from WAAF01015816.1 coordinate 1,144,039, forward strand.
TTCCTTTTCTTTTTCTTCTTTCCTTACCTTTATTCTGTTTCTCCTTCCTCCCCTCCTCCCCCTTCCTTCCCCCCACTTTCTCCTCCTTTCTCTCCTTACATCCTTCTCCTTTCCTTTCCCTCCTTTCTTCCCCTTCCTCCCCTCTCCTTTTCCTTCTCTTCTTTCCTTACCTTTCTTCTGTTTCTCCTTCCTCCCCTCCTCCCCCTTCCTTCCCCCCACTTTCTCCTCCTTTCTCTCCTTACATCCTTCTCCTTTCCTTTCCCTCCTTTCTTCCCCTTCCTCCCCTCTCCTTTTCCTTCTCTTCTTTCCTTACCTTTCTTCTGTTTCTCCTTCCTCCCCTCCTTCCCCTTCCTTCCTCCTACTTCTTTCTCCTTTCTCCCCTTCCTTCCTTCTCCTTTTCCTTCTCTTCTTTCCTTACCTTTATTCTGTTTCTCCTTCCTCCCCTCCTTCCCCTTCCCTCCCCCCACTTTCTCCTCCTTTCTCTCCTTACATCCTTCTCCTTTCCTTTCCCTCCTTTCTTCCCCTTCCTTCTCCTTTTCCTTCTCTTCTTTCCTTACCTCTATTCTGTTTCTCCTTCCTCCCCTCTTTCCCCTTCTTCCTTCTTCTTTCTCCTTTCTCCCCTTCCGTCCTTCTCCTTTTCCTTCTCTTCTTTCCTTACCTCTATTCTGTTTCTCCTTCCTCCCCTCCTTCCCCTTCCTCCTACTTCCTTCTCCTTTCTCCCCTTCCATCCTTCTCCTTTCCTTTGCCTCCTTTCTTCCCCTTTCTTGCTTCTCCTTTCCCTTTCCTCCTTTTCCTTCCTTCCCTTCTTTCTCCTTCCTTCCCCTTTCTTTGCCTTCTCCATCAGTGGAAATTGGCTCATATGAGAAAAAAAACCAACAAAATATCCTTGTTTCTATTCCACAACACCACTCTTGCTTTAACCCTATTCCCTTCCACAAGGACCTTGTAGGTTCAGCATCAGTTTTACTAAAAGCTACTCAGTGCCTGAGCCTTGCTCACCCGATGATGAACTTCATTTTGCCACTCTTAGCTGCCTGGATGAGGATGGGAACCAGCTGAGGGTCTCTAGGACCAAATATTCCATGGGGACGAATAGCAGTAGTGAAGAAATTGTTGGCTGGGTCATTTGCACTGAGCACTTCCTGTAGGGACAAAGAAAGATAACCAAAATCAGGAGAGAGAAAGGTCTCCCTATCCCAGAACAAGGCAGCCCTTGGGAACAGGATGCTGAGTTCCTGAAGGAAGAAGGGAGGGTGGAGGAAGGGAGGAAGGAAGATGGGAACAGCAGGAGGAGAGGTCCCCAACCTTACCAGACTTTCCCCTTTGTACTGAGCATGATGTTTATGGTCTGGAGCCAACTCAGAGCACCTGTCCTGGCTTCTGTCCCTCCCAGCTTAATCTAAAGTGCTAGTGGCCTGCAGCCCATGGCAGGCCTAGGATTCCATCCCACTGAAACCAGTACAACCAGCCACAGGAGACAACTGACTACTATGTGGAGTGCTAGAGACCTGCCCAGAAAGCAGCTTCTGGAGCAAACCATCAGCCTGCCTCAGGAGATGGACATAGGTCACCTGAGAAAGATCCAAGTGGCAGCCACCTGTCGTCCTTCTGTGTCCAGAACAACTAACCCCAGAGCTCACTGAGGGTGGGGGCTGAGTTTAGGCTGGCTTCTCTAAAACAAGGGGAATTCTTCTCTGTCAGCTGCATTCTGGCAGCCATTGATGGAAGTGACTTCCTTTGTGACCCCAAGAACGAGACATTTCATGAAGAGAGATTCTGGAGGGCAAGGGAGATCTGTTGAGTCTCGAGGGGGCCCTTGCCCTACTTCACAAGGGCAACTTGAGGCACTGAGCAAATCAACATCAACCATATGATGACGAATACCTTCTCCTGTAGGATCTTGGTCTCTGTGTAGTAGTCAATAGGCTTTTTGGCATAAGGGAGGTCTTCAGAGCCGTTTTTTATGTCTGTGCCCTCAAAAACCACGCTGGCACTGCTAGTTAACACCAGCTTCTGCAAGAGATGGGACAGACAAGGGTTGTTCAGAGCCCCAGACAAAGGGGACATTAATTACAGAGGCTGAGTGAGGACAATGATGGTGTTTAATCAACTGATTCTACAGATAATGATCTGGAGGGGGTCGAGGCAACCTCAGGGACTCTGCAGATGACAGTAAGATAGGAGGAGTGTTGGTCTGCTGGAGGGTAGGAAGGCTCTACAGAGGGATCTGCTCAGGCTGGATCAGTGGGCTGAGGTCAGTTGTATAAGGTTCAACAAGGCCAAGTGCTGAGTCCTGCACTGGGGTCACAACAGCTCCATGAATTCTCCAGGCTTGGGCCAGAGTGCCCAGTGAAACTGCCCAGTGAAAAAGGACCTGGGGATGGCAGCTGACAGCACCTGGAGATGAGCCAGCAGTGCACCCAGGTGGCCAAGAGACCAGCATGCTGGCTCAGATCAGTAACAGCATGGCCAGCAGAACCAGGACAGGGATTATCTCCCTGTACTCAGCAGCGGTGAGGCCACACACTGAATCCTGGGTTCAGTTTTGGGCCCCTCATTCCAAGAAGGACATTGAGGGGGTGCAGACAATCCAGAGAAGGGCAATGAAGCTGGTGAAGAGTCTGGAGAACAGGGCTGGTGAGGAGAAGCTGAGGGAGCTGGAGGTGTTCAGCCTGGAGAAAAGGAGGCTGAGACCTTCTGACTCTCTAAAGCTCCCTGAAAGGAGTTTGGAAGCAGGTGAAGGTTGGTCTCTCTCCTCTGTAGTACCAAGTGATAGGACAAGAGGAAATGGCCTGAAGCTGCAGTTTCAATTGAACATTAGAAGAAACTTCTTCACCGAAAGTGTTCTCAAAGACTGGAGCAGGCTCCCCAGGGAGGTGGTTGAATCCCCATCCCTGGAGGGGTTTCAGAGAGGCAGAGATGTGGTGCTGAGGTTTAGCACCAGCCTTGGCAGAGTTACAGAATGGTTGGATTCAATGATCTTCACGATCTTTTCCAACCAAAACAATTCCATGATTCCATGACTCTCTAATCAGCCACATCTAGAAGAATGTGGGCTAACAGGTGATCTAATGCAGGACATCCCTGCTCATTTCAGGGGGGTTAAACTAGATGACCTTTGGAGGTCCCTTCCAGCCCAAACCATTCCTATGATTCTATGATCTGAAGCTGCAGGTAGGAAAGCTCCCACTGCTTTAATTGACTCTGACACATTGTTTGGCACTACCTGAAGGGGATTAAAACATTTCCAGAAACATCCAGGGAAGGCAGGCAAGGGAAAAAACACCTCCAGGAAAATCAGAGAGTCCTCTTGGCTCAGCACATGCCAGCTTTTGACAGGTAATGAGTGTTTGGGAGATCTGCTCATCTTGACAATCACAGTATCGCCCAGATTAAAACCAGAAAGAGTTCTTATCTTGGGTTTTGTTGGCTAAAAATGTACCCCTGGTGGATTGAAAACAGGAAGGCAATGATGTATGTGGGAAACCAGGCCCACCTGGTTTGAAACAAGGTCTACATTGTAACACAATAGATGACTGGAGCCAAGAAGCTCCAGCCAGAGTTAGCTCCTCACTCTGACACTAAGCCAGACTAAGCCTGAAGGCCATGTGGCCTGTTCCCTACAAGTTTGTTGCACAAAGAGAGGGAACACTCAGCTTAAAACAGATTGTGGGGCTGAAGGTCTGATGTGACACATCACTCAGTTCTAAACCTTTCTCCATTTGTACATGGACACTGTGGAAGCACAGCCACAGAATGCTAGTGGCTGGAAGGGACCTTTGGAGATCATCCGGTCCAACCCCGTGCGAAAGCAGGGACACTGACAGCAGGATCACAATGGCCAGGTAGGTTTGGAAGCTCTCCAGAGAAGGAGACTCCACAACCTCTCTGGGCAGCCTGCTCCAGGCCTCCATCACTTTCATGCCAAAGAATTTTCTCCTCCTGGTCAGATGAATCCTCCTGGGTTCCAGTTTGTGCCCACTGCCCCTTGTCCTGTCACTGGACACCACTGAAAAGAGTCTGGCCCCATCCTCTTGCCCCAGTTCCTTTATCTCTTGCTGACCATTGCTCAGATCCCCTCTCAGGCTGCTCTTCTGCAGGCTCAACAGCCCCCAGGCTCTCCACCTTTGCTCCTCACAGAGATGCTCCAGTCTAGGCTGCTCTTACCTGAACTCCAGCTTCTTTGCAGGCCTCAATGACTGCTTTGGTTCCCATGAAATTCACCTTATAGAACAGGTCTTTGTTGTCACTGGAAGGTGCTGGTGACGCGCAGTGAAAAGCCACTGACACACCTTGTAAAGCTGGGAGCAAAGCCTGGAAGATACAAGGCATGAGAGAGTAGTGAAGTGACAGCAGTGAGGATTACTCAGAGAGGAAAAGGAGGAAGGAAATAAAAGTTCCTTATTGCATGGAAAAAAAATTGCTGCATTTCAAGTCACCACAGCCAGCACAGGCAAGTCCAAGCTGGTAGCTTTCTCTGATGGAGTCACTACAGCAGGTGGAGAAGGGAATCAAAGAATGGTTGAGGTTGGAAGTGAGCTCTGGAGATCAGTCTCAAAGGAAGAGCTCTAGATGTTGTCTATCTAGACCTCTGTAAGGCCTCTGACATGATCCCAAACAACGCTTTTCTCTCTAAATTGGATTTGATGTGGGACTGTTCAGGGGATAATGGATTGGTTGAATGGTTGCATCCTGAGGGTAGTGGTCAATGAACTGATGTCCAGATGGAGATCAGTGACAAGTGGTATCCCTCAGGGGTCTATACTGGGACCAGTGCTGTTCAATATCTTCATCACTGATGTAGACAGTGAGATTGAGTGAACCCTCAGCAAGCGTGCAGATGACACCCAGCTGAGTGGTGCAGGTGACGTGCCAGAGGGATGGGATCCATCCAGAGAGACCTGGACAAGCTGGGGAAGTGGGACTGTGAACCTCATGAGGTTAAACAAGGCCAAGTGCAAGGTCCTGTACTTGAGTTAGGACAACTCCTAAAGTAGTCCATCTTGGAGAAGAGAAGGCTCCAGGGAGACCTTATGGTGGCCTTTCAGGACTTCAAGGGGGCCAGACTTTTGAGCAGGGCTTGTTGTGACAGGACAAGGGGTGATGGTTTGAACTGAAAGAGGGAGCTTGAGACTGGAGAGGAGGGAGAAATGGTTGACCCTGAGGGTGGTGAGAACCTGGGCCAGGTTGCCAGAGAGGTGGCAGATGCCCAGTCCTGGCACCACTGCAGGACAGATTGGCTGGGGCTCTGAGCAACCTGCTCTAGTTGCAGATGTCCCTGCTGACTGCAGGGGATTGGACTGGATGACCTTTGAAGATTCCTTCCCACCCAAACAACTTTGGGATTGTGATATTCCTCTGTGATTCCTGTTCCTTCCATGAAGGTGAGCAGCTGGAATAGTCCAACTTCCAGGACCTTCACAACGTCCTCACTTTGTGAGGCAAAACCACACTACATCACCTCTTCTTCCCAGAGAAGAACCTGGGAACCTTCAGAGACCTGGAGGCTACCTAGAGTGAACAACTTGCAGTAGCAAGGTATGAGACTTAAAATGCCCTTAAGATAGAAAACTCAGCTGGTAGCAGGTCCAACAGCCAGCAGAGCCCCACGGCACAAAGCTCAGACATGACACTTCATACTGGTGGGGAGACATCTCCTCACAGGGCAAACAAATGCTCCTGCTGAGGCTCAGAGGCATGACTGAGTTAAGGCAGGAGGATCTAGCTGTGAGGAATGATGTGTTCTGCCCTTCTCCTGCAGCTGAGGAGAAGCAGGAGAGCAGCCACAAGCCATTACCAACAGGGACTGTAATTAGATCATTAGTGTAAAGTTGGGCTAACAGCTGCGCAGATCACACCAACAGGCTGTGCTCTGTGCAGCTTTGAGCATCTTCAGTGTTCTAGAGGAGGGTCCTACAGGAAACTGCTTAGGCTATGAGACTTCAGAAGAGGTTGAGGAGCACATCTACATACCCTTTAAAACCTTTGCAACACCTTCAGGTGGTTTACAATCAGAGCATCACAGAATGGCTTTGGTTGGAAAAGACCTTAAGGGATATAGAGCCAAACCATCAACCCAGCACTGCTAGGTCACCTCTACACCATAGCTCTTAGCACCACATCTCAATGGCTTTGAAACTTCCACCACTGCTCTGGGCAGCCTGTTCCAGGCTTTGACAACCTCAGGGAAGAAACTGTTCCTCATGTCCCACCTAAACCTCCTCTGGGGCAACTTGAGGCCATTCACGCTCGTCCTATGACTTGTTCCTTGGGAGAAGAGACCAACCCCTACCTGGCTCCAACCTCCTTTCAGGGAGTTATAGAGAGCCAGAAGGTCTCCCCTCAGCCTCCTTTTTCTCCAGGCTGAACAACCCCAGTTACCTCAGCTGCTCCTCAGCAGACCTGTCTTCTAGACACAGGACTTGGTGCTATTTGAACAAACACTTCTTTATCCTTTCCACCTGCCCATGCTATGTGTTGCTGTCACTCTGTACCTCTTTGTCACAAAGGTCTCCCAGGAAGAACTTCACTCTGTCATTGTCAAATCTCTTCTGAATATCAAACACGTTGACCTCGTAGCCCTTCTCCAGGAGCTTCTCCACCATGTGCTGGCCTAAGAATCCTGACCCACCAATCACTGTACATTTCTTACCAGCCTGCAGAGACAGGGAGAAAAGCACTTCAGCAGCAGAGATACAGCAACAGACTGACCTGAACTTCTCAAGATCACAGAATGCCAGCATGGATTGGAAAGGATCTCTGGAGATCATTCACTCCAACACCCCTGATAAAGCAGGGTCACCTACAACAGCTTGTCCAGGACCACAATGGCCAGCTGGGGGTTGGAAGCACTGCAGAGAAACTGCTCTGGGCAGCCTGCTCCAGGGCTCCAGCACTCTCAAGCCAAAGAAGTTCTTTATCATGGTCAGATGGAACCTTCTGGGTTCCAGTTTGTGCCCATAGACTCTTGTCCTATTACTGGGCATCACTAAGAAGAATCTGGCCCCATCCCCTTGCCCTCCACACTTTAGCTCTTGCTGAGCACTGAGAAGATCCCCTCTGGGGCTGCTCTTCTGCAGGCTCAACAGCCCCAGGTCTTCATGTGCTGGGATTTTGTTTTGGCAAGACTCAGCTTCACAACCCAGTGGATCCTGTAGCAGGGAAGAAAAAGAGAAACTACCTGCAACAAACCCTGCTCTGATTGCAAAGGCAACAGGATCTGCTTCAGCCACAGGACACAGGTAACTCAGGACACTCAGAGTGTCACCCTTAGTAAGGACAAAACCATTTTCAGAACATGTGAAGCTTGGGCATTTTCAGAGACATGAAAGCAAACAGGTCAAGGCAAAGATTGCCTTCTTTCAGTTGGTCATTAGTGCTTCTTTTTCTTTGAAAACAACACCCTTTTGAAATGCCTGCAGTTACTAATTAACAGATTCCAGGCTGCTCACTGGTCTAACTGGACTGAGACTGAAGATCTCCCCACCGACAAAGAAGGTATAAGCAATGAGCCTGAGGAAGCTTTTCTGCCCTGGATGGAAAAAGGTGTTCCTTGTTTTAGTTCACAAACCCCACCTCTGCAGCTGCACTTTGAGCTGAAAGGAATTTGAACCCAAGCAAGCCACGCAAAGGTGACAACTGTTCAGCAGCTTCTGGCTTTTCTACATCCTTCAACAGAGCTTCTGCTCAAAGTGCTGCTCTTTTACTCCTTACTCCTCAGCTTCCTGATCTTCTAAATGCCACCACATCCCTTCACTTTGCACCTCCTTGGGTGCTGCCTTTTCAGCTCCACTTCAAAAGGCAGTTGTTCCACTCCATCGGGATTTTTATGGTCTTCTCCTGCGCCTTCCTCACTTCTTCACTAAAAAGGGAATGCTCGAGCCGAACATTGCACTTCCATGTGCTGAACCAAAGTTCTGCAGTGGCAGAACAACGCCCTCTGCCTGGCTCCAAACAGCAGGGTTGTCTTCTCAGGCTGAATCCCAGCAAGCAGGGGGTTGAAAGGGACCTCTGGAGATCATCTAGTCTAAAGCAGGGGCAACCACAGTAACTCACCCAGGATCACAGTGTCCAGCTGGGTGTGGAAACTCTCCAGAGAAGGAGACTCCACAGCCTCTCTGGGCAGCCTGCTCCAGGGGCACAGAGAGAGTGATTTGCCGTTGGAATGGGCTGCCCAGGGAGGTGGTGGAGTCACCGTCCCTGGAGGTGCTGAAGCAAAGCCTGGATGAGGCACTTAGTGCCATGGTCTGGTTGACTGGATAGGGCTGGGTGCTAGGTTGGACTGGATGATCTTGGAGGTCTCTTCCAACCTGGTTGATTCTATTGGTGGGGTTGGGTGGATGAGTTGGACTCGATGATCTTGGAGGTCTCTTCCAATGCAGACAATTCTGTGGCTCTGTGGCTCTATTCTATTCTAACCTTTCTGGGCAGCCTGCTTCAGGTCTCCAGCACCCTCACTCCAAAGAAGTTTCTCCTCCTCTTTAGGTAGAACATCAATGAAAATGCATTTCTGCTAGACATATCTTCAGAAAGCATCTCTTAAATTACAGAATCATGGAATTGTTTTGGTTGGAACACATCTCCAAGATCATTGAGTCCAATCATCAACCTAACACCACTGTGGCCATTAAACCATGTCTCCAAGTGCCATGTCCACATGTTTCTTGGGATCCAGGGATGGTGACTTCACCACCTTCCTGGGCAGCCTGTCCCAATGCCTGACCAGTCTTGCAGGAAAGAAATTGTTCCTAATATCCCACCCAACCCTCCTCTGGCACAGTTCCAGATCATTCTCTCTCCTATCAATCCTCAACTTACCGATCTGAGGCGTGTGGCCATTTTGCAGATGGTTCTCTGCCAAGCTGATTCCTTGAAAACAAGAGAATGTTGCTTTATTCAAGTTGTAGCAATGAAGGTTTGAAGCCATTACTTTAAAGCAGAAGGATGCAGTGGGCTAACAGTCATGCAAATCATAAGAGAACAACAAGCTCTGCTCTCTGCATCTTCAAGTAGATCTCAAGTGTATCTTCAGAGTTCTAGAGGAAACCGTTAGGGGTTTCAGAAAGAAAGGCTGAACCTGTGCAATGCCTTCAGGTGGTTTCGAATGAGAGCATCACAGAATGCTTTGGCTTGGAAGTGACCTTTATGATGAATAAGTTCAACCATTAACCCAACATTGCCAAGATGCCACTAAACCATGTCCCTCAGCACCACATCTCCATGGCTTTGAAACCCCTCCAGAGGTGGGGACTCCACCACCGCTCTGGACAGCCTAGGCCAACACTTGACAATCTTTTGGGCAAAGAAATTGTTCCTCGTGTTCAAACTAAACCTCCCCTGGGGCAACTTGAAGCCACCTCCTCTTGTTCTTTGGCACAAGAGACCAACTCCCACCTGGCTCTAACCTTCTTTCAGGGAACTGCAGAGAGCCAGGTCTCCCCTCATCCTCCTTTTCTCCACACTGAGCAACCCCAGGTCCCTCAGCTGCTCCTCACCAGACCTGTTCTCCAGACCTTTCACCAGCTTCCGTGCCAGTCTGTGGACCCGCTCCAGCGTCTCAATGTCCTTCTTGGAGTGAGGGTCCCAAAACTGGCCCCAGGATCCAGGGTGTGGCCTCTCCAGTGCCCAGTACAGAGGGACAATCCCTGCCCTGGTCCTGCTGGCCACACTGTGACTGATCCAAGCCAGGATGCTGTTCAGCACACGCTGGCTCGTCTTCAGCCGCTGCTGGACCAGCCGGCTCAGGTCCCTTCCCGCTGGTTGTTCGCAGGCCTGACAGCGTCCTCCTCACCTCATTCCAGCCCCCCAGGCCCTTCCCCAGCGCCTTACCGGACCACTCCCCGCTCACCGCTCCGCCACCGCCTCAGACCCTCCTCAAACGCCCCCAGCTCGGCCCCGCCTCCGGCATCGCCGCCCACCAATCCCCGCGCACGATTCCACAGGCCCCGCCCACACAGCCGCTTCACCTCCCGCACGCCCTGGGCTGAGCATCGCGCCAGCCTCAGAGCGAGCGCTGATTGGTCGGCATCCTCCTCCCATCGACCAATGGCATGGACGAAAGGCGGAGCTGTTCTCCTTGCCCGGACCCTCCTGGTCCCGTCCCGTAGAGCTCTAAATCAATACCTACTGCTCCTGTGCTTCCAGCCCCCGGCTCGCCAGCCAATGAGAGTGAGGGTTGCCACAGCAGCGATGTAGCGGCGGTAGCCAATGGGAAGGGGCGGTATTGAGACCCGGTCTGCCGCCGGTGACACCGGAGCGAGGCAGCCGCTGCCACTGCTGTCGGTGTTAATGGGCCCTTGCCCTGCCCGGCGGGAGCGGGGCTCACCTCCTGCGCTTCTCCGCTCCCGTTTCGCGGCTCCACGGCCGCGTTGCTCCGAGGCAGGCCGCTGTAAGCCGCGGGGCCTCGGTGAGGGCTGAGGCGGCCGCTCTGCTGCGGGCCTCACCAGCCTTTCCTGGAGGTGGCCTCTGCTTCTGTGTTGCTGTGCCAAGGCCTCCAGCTTTATGAAGCCGATTTTTGGAACCACATCTCAGAGAATCAAAACGAGTCCGAAGCTGGAGGTGGACTGGGGAACAAAAGCAGGAGACCCAGGGGGCTTTCCACTTGTCTGATACAGACGGCACCAGGAACATCAGTGTGAGGGAGATAAAAGCAGGGAGTTTCCTAGTGCCTAGATTACAGCTCTGCTCAGGGAATAAAGTAATAGCAGCATAAATAGGTGTATGTCATGGAACCATAGAATTGTTGGAAGAGACCTTGAAGATACTCGAGTCCAACTATAAACCAAGCACTACCAGAGCACCACTAAACCATGTCCCTCAGCACCACATCTCCATGGCTTTGAAACCCCTCCAGGGATGGACAGCCTGGGCCAGCATTCAGCAACCCTCAAGGGGATGAAATTGTTCCTTATGTCCAACCTAAGCCTCTCCTGGGGCAACCTCTTGTCCTATCACTTGCTCCTTGAGAGAACAGACTGACCCCCACCTGGCTCCAACCTCCTTTCAGGGAGTTGTAGAGTCTCAGAAGGTCTCCCCTCAGCCTCCTCTTCCTCAGGCTGAACAACCCCAGTTCCCTCAGCTCTTCCTTACCTCACCAGACCCTTCATGAGCTTTGTTACCCTTCTCTGGACCTACCACAACCCTTCAATGTCCTTCTGGGCATGAGGGTCCCAAAATTGAACCCAGGACTCAAGGTGTAGCCTCACCAATGTTGAAATACAGTGAGACAATCCTTGCCTGTGCCTGCAGTGGAAGTTTGTAACAGCACATAGAGCTTGGCATCACTCTGCTGCTGGTGTCCTAAAGCATGCCCTAATCCAGGGTGAAAAGCAAGCAGTAGAGCAGATTCCAGCCCACATACACAGTGTCAGCTTTTATTTGGTGACAGAGCCACGTTCCTTTCTTTTGCCACTAACTGATGCCTTCTGCAAGGCAGAGAGCTACCTATGGAGCTTTGGAGGACTGGCAAAGGTGGATGTGTAAGGAGGCTCAGAAAGGTACTAATCCTGATGGTACATGTGGTGCACATCAGGTCAGCCCAGGCATGGGCTGAGGAGGGACTTTTTCAGAGGCTTGTTGTGATAGGATGAGGAGCAACGGTTTGACACTGGAGGAAGGGAGATGCAGACTGGAGGTTAGGAAGAAAACCTTTACAGTGAGGATGAGGAGGCACTGGAACAGATTGTCTTGAGAGGTTGCAGATTGTTCCTTCCCTGGAGGCGTTCAAGACCAGGTTGAATGGGGCCTTGTGCAATCTGGTCTAGGGGAACGTGTCCCTACCCATGGCAGCAGTTGGAAGTGGATGATCTTTGAGGTCACTTCCAACCCAAACCATTCTGTGATTCTGTTGTTGACATGACCCATGTAACTCCTCAGCCACTCAGGATCAAAGTTAGGAGTTGATTTGAGCCCTGTAGAGGCCTGGTTTCTGCTCAGTGCATGCCCACGCTCCAGTTACTACCACTTTGCTGTCAGAACACAACAACTCTTTGCCAGTTTTCTCTTCCATCGCTCCAGAGTTCTGCCTCCTCAGCAGGTCTGGTGAAGGGGAAGAAGTGAGTGACAGTTTGCCTGTTGACATGTGGGTGTAAAAGGAGAAGAGTGTTGAGATGGATTCTGTGGTTTTGGGACTTTCAGGCAAGCCTGACCACTTCTTGGACCATTTTCCCAATGCCATCGTAGATCTCATGAATGGGGGCATTGCACATGAAGGCACTGGTGGTCACCAGCTTGTTCTTCATGTCCACATGAACTTCAGTGACATGTTTGTTCACATGCTTGCAGCCAAGCTCCTTCATGGTCTCAGCAGTCTTGGCATAAGGCCATCTACAAGAAGAAAAGAAAATAAACCCTGTGTAGAAGCCACCATAGCACAGTGGTTTGTTGATTACAGAGGGATGGTCCCTACAGAAATCCCACTCATTAGAATCCAAACCTTTCCATGCCAGAGGAGTTTCTCTAGGACCATCAAACCAGGAAAACCTCCAGATTACAGGAAGGTAAAAATCTGAAGTAAAGCCAAAATCTTGGCATGTTCCACTACAGATGTTCCTCTCCTTAGCTCTGCCCACTCCATGCTTTGTGTTTCTCTTTCTCCATCACCTTCCTACAAGTGCCATTATTAATCCCTCTGGTGGCCTCCTTCTCAGGCAAGGGAAGGACCTATTTCTCCTTCCCAGAAATCCAAACCTCATCCTGGCTCCAGCTTTCCTCTCTTCCTCAGCAGTTCCTGCAGTCTCTTGTGCCCTCACATGGCAAAATACCCAAATTACAGAAAACTGTCAAAGAAAATCAGATTTCTTTGTGCAGAGGAACATGGAAGTGCCAAAGGGGTCATCAAAACCCCTGTTTAATTTAGCAGCCCAGGGTCATTGAACAAGTGCATGGCTGGGATCACTGCTCCTCAGAAGTAACGTTCAGATCATCATGAGACTGCAGATCTGAGTCTAGGATATCAGAGAACCACAGAATCCTCTGGGGTTGCAAAAGACCTCCAAGATCATAGAGCCCAACCATTAACCCAACACTGCCAGGTCACCACTAAACCTTGTCCCTCAGCACCACATGTCCATGGCCTTGATACCCCTCCAGGGATGAGGACTCCATCACTGCCCTGGGCAGCCTGGAGAGGCCTTGGCAACCCTCAAGGGGGAGAAATCGTTCCTCATGTTCAGCCTAAACCTCGCCTGGGACAACTTGAAGCCATCTCCTCTTGCTGTGTTACTTGTTCCTTGGGCACCTTTCAGGGAGCTGTAGAGAGCCAGAAGGTCTCCCCTCAGCCTCCTTTTCTTTAGGCTGAACAGCCCCAAGTTCCTCAGCTATGCCTCCCCAGCCCTGTTCTCCAGACCCTTCACCAGCTCCATTGCCCTTCTCTGGACCTGCTGCAGCCCCTCAATGTCCTTTGAGTGAGGGGCTCAAAACTGAACCCAGGATTTGAGGTGTGGCCTCACCAGTGCCCGTCCAGGGGGATGATCCCTGCCCTTGTCCTGCTGGCCACACTGCTGCTGATCCAGGCCAGGATGCTGGTGGCCTTCTTGGCCACTGCAGCATATTTAAGCAGGACAGTTGAAGTGTACAGGGGTATCTGGGGAGGGCACTGCTGGTTTTGTGATGTCCACAGTGTCATTTCCTAGCAGTTCACCAAGGTTACTTACTTCTCGCACTCTGTGTCATGACCCACAGTCAGCTCACAGCCCGGAAAGATCTTGGCTGCCAGCACTGGGGAGATGCAGCAGAGGCCAATGGGCTTGTTGGCAGCATGGAATGCCTTCAGGACACTCTCCACCTCTTGTGAGATGATGCAGTTCTTGCCTTGGGTAGCCCAAGTACTCAGGTTTTTAGCCACTCCAAAGCCACCTGGGAACAGGGAAATAGGTTAGACCAGAAGGTTAGTCCTGCTTCAGGGCAAGACTTCATTCAGGTATGACTTAGCAGGATGCTCACATGGGTTTGGTGGGTGGCAGCAGTTGTCCAGTGCTGCTCACAGAATGCTTTAGTTTGGGAGGGTTCTTTCAAGCTCCTCTAGTCCCAACTTTGCTGCCGTGGGCAGGGATACCTCCCACTAGAGCAAGTTGCTCTAGGCCTTGATCACCTCCAGGGTGGGGGCATCCATAACCTCACTGGGTAACCTGTTCCAGTCTCTCACCACTCTCACTGCCCCATATCTAAGCTCTTCCAGGGAAGCCATCCTACCTGGAATGATGAGAGCATCCAGCCCCTTGACATCCAACTCAGCAAGGTCCTTGATATTCCCTCTGGCTATTCTGGCACTTTCAACCAGCACATTGCGCTTCTCCTGAGTTGGCTGGCCTTTCACATGGTCCACCACATGCATCTGGTCAACATTGGGAGCATAAACCTCTGCCTGGGGAGGAAAAGAAAAGCTCCAGTGTCCTCCAGTCAGTATCCTAAATGCATTCAAGATCATCAGGAGTGAACGAAAGTGCTTTAGGAGCTGGGAAAGAACTTTGCTGGTCAATGTGGTGACCTTCAGGTCCACCTGTATCTAATACTGGCTGCAGGAAGGTTCTTGTCATAGGCAGGAAAAAGAAAGGTTAGTCAGAGAATCATCATAGAATGGCTTGGGTTGGAAGGGACCTTAAAGATCATCCAGTTCCAAGCTCCCTGCTGTGGGTACCTCCCACTGGACCAGGTTGCTCAAAGCCTCGTCCAGTTTGACCTTGAATGTTACCAAAGAGGAGGCATCCCCAACCTCCCTGGGCAACCTGTTCAGTGTTTCACCATCCTCAGAGTAAAGAACTTCTTCCTAATGTCCAATCTAAATCTGCCCTGCTCTAGTTTCAAACCACTGCCCCTTTACAGGTCTTTGGTGGCTTCTGCACAGGAATATTGATCCTGACCTTCAAGGAATAAGTTGGGTGGTGACAACAAAGCCCACTCTGCTTATTTTGGTGGGCTAAATGTTGGAGAGGGAGCAGTGATTCCTTCCTTGGGAAACCAGATGTCCCAAGAGACACTGGTGAAGCCATTTCTCAAAGTTTTCCATCCACTTGCATCTCCAGCCCTGCCCCAGCTGCCCTCACAAACAGTCATCCCCTTATGGATGGTGACTACCCAGCAAGCTGCTGCCAAATCCACACCTCCCACAAAAACAGGACTTGGAGTTTCTTCTCACCAGCCTCTATTTTCCCCAAACCAGAAAGTTTTTTTCTCTGGAAGATGACTCTTCCCTTCCTTCTGAGCTATTTCAAAGTGACATGCAGAAATTAATAATGGAGAAGAGTGGCAAACATACGCATGGCAGATTCTGGGGACTCCACAACATTTTCAGTTCTGGTCCACCCAATTGAAGAAGGTTGTTAAAGTGACCAGAGGAGGACAACAAAGGTGGTGGAAAGGCTGGAAGGAGGAGCAGCTGAGGGCTCTGAGCTTGTCCAGTTTGGAGAAAAGAAGGCTGAGGGGTGACAGTTTGCTGAGGAGTGGACCTGAAGAGGGAGGTGCTGAGCTCTTCTCCCTGAGGTGGTAATGGGACACGTGGGGATGGCTCAGAACTGCATCAGAGGAGGTTCAGACTGGCCATTAAGAAGCAGATCTGTAGCGAGAGAGTGGTCAGACACTGAAACAGGTGTTCTGGAGAGATGTTTTATGTCCCAAGGGCTGGCAGAGGCATTTGGATAATTCCCTTAATAACCTACTTTAACTTTTGGGCAGCCCTGGAGTGGTCAGGGAGTTGGACCAGATCAGTACTGTAGGTCCATTGCAACTGGAATTTTATTCTGTGCTACTTCTGATCTGCTGAGGCAAGATCAAAGTCAAGCATGACCAAAAATTAGAAGTGGGGGGGGGTGCCTGTTGAAGTAACATCTGAGTTCCCTCCACAAGAGGTCCCTACTGGTCAAGGGATGAGTGTGGGTCAGTGCTTCAAGCCCACCAGTTGAGGGTTACGGCAGGAGGCAAGCGACTCCAGCAGCTCAAGGAGAGAAGAGGAAAGGCTTTGGACAAATCTCATCTCGAAGCCGACTCTGAAGGCTTTGAGACTAGGTGAGCTGGCTCCACAGCAGGTGTCCCTCACTGCTGTGCCTTTGCGTTTAGTGGAGCAGTTCCATTGCCAGGAGAAGGGCTCTGAGCCAGATTTGTGGAGGTTCAGAGCTGAGGGTAACAGCAGATAGAGCTTCTCTCCTCCTCTGGCAGTCTCACAGCATGGCTGTTGTGACTAATGGCACATTAAAGCTTGAGAGCCATGGATTTCACCCCAGTCCAAGCTCAACTCACAAGGAGTGGTTTATTTTCCCTTCTAATCTTCGTAAGTTCCTCAATACTTCGTTTCAAGCATCCAAATCTAGGAAGAGTCTTAAGCAGAGCAGGCAAAGCAGAAAAGAGGAAGTGCAAGCCAAAAAAAAGACCAGAGAAGGTACCTAGGAAAGTTTGATTCAGAGTTTGGATTCTCTCAGGGTGAAGTAGAAAGAAAGAAATCCTTTGGTGGAGCAGAGCTGCAAGAGTCCAGCAGAGAGTTCTCCAGGCTGGCTGGAGCAGGTCCTGTTCTGTGCTGCTTGCTCTACCTCCAGTTAGAGCTTCAGCAGCAGTGAGGAGCTTGTGATTTGTCCAGCAAGCTCCAAAGTTCCTGAGATGCCTTCTGCAGAAGGGAGATACAAAAAAGCAGCTCCTGAGATACCTTCTAGCAGGAGCGTGCTAAGGTGCCTCTTACCTGTGTGCCGTTTAGCAGCAGCGAGGAGCTTGGTTTGCCCAGCAAGCTCCAAAGCTCCTGAGATACCTCCCACAGGAAGGAAAGATCAAAAAGCAGCTCCCGAGGTACCTTTTGCAGAAGGGGGAGAGCCAAAAAGCAGCTCCTGAGGTACCTTTTGCAGAAGGGAGAAGAGCAAAATGCAGCTCCTGAGGTACCTTTTGCCGGAGGGGGGGAGGGGTGCAATAAGCAGAGCAAAAGGAGGCAAAGATTATAGACAGAAGGCTGCCAAGGTGGCTCTTACCTGTGCCCCCTCCCTGCTGAGATGCACCAGCACAGCAGAAGACTCATGGATCTCGCTCCCGTCGTACACCCCGCAGCCAGCCAGCACCACAGCCACTCTCTTCCCCATGGTCAGAAGCAGAGCAGGAGGACTCCCGAGAGAGCTCCAAATTGTTATGCCCCTCTGTTCCCTGCCTGGAGGCTTTTATAGCTGTGTCCCTCCCCCAGAAGCAGGTGGGGCCAGGAGGGTTGGGCTGAGTTTCTTCCTGGCAAGAAGGGTTTCTCCCCGGTACTACAGGCAGGGCACAGAATTACTCTTTGTTTCCTCAAGCCTTGCAGCTCTTCTTCCCAGCACGTTGTCTCCAGAGCATCCCAGCTGACAGGACTTGCTCAGCACAGTAGCTGTGTTTTTCCTTCTCAGTTGTCCATTTTGCCTTCTGCTTCAGACTGAAGCACCAAGGGCTTTGTACAGGAGGTGGTACCAAAGGAAGCCCTCCCACAGCAAGTGTTCAAGCCAGGGCTCTCCTCTCTGTGCTCCCTTTAACAACCTCAGTCTTTTAACTCCAAGATTTCTGCTCTTAAGTGTTCTTCCTCTCATCCCATCTCTCAAGACCAGATATTTTGCACTCAGTTGTGGTTGATTGTTTCCTGGCCTTTGGGTGCTGAGGTTAGAAATTAGTCTTTTGATTCTTCATCTGCAGCAGAATTTCTCCATCTGCCAGGAAGGTGTTGCCAGGAGTTGGCAAAACTCTGACCTCTGTAGAGGCAGCAAGATCAAAATGTTGGAGCAGATGATCCTTGGGGGTCAACCTGGCATTCTGTGATTCTGTAATTCACACCTTGTTGATGCAGACACTTCTCCTTGTCCATAATGAGCCTCCTACCCCAAAAAGGACATTGAGGGCCTGGAGCAGGTCCAGAGAAGGACAATGAAGCTGGTGAAGGATCTGGAGAAGAGGTCTGGAGAGAAGCAGCTGAGGGAGCTGGGAGCATTTAGTCTGGAGAAAAGGAGGCTGAGGGGAGACTTCTGGATCTCTACAGCTTCCTCAAAGGAGGTTGGAGTCAGATCAGTGTTGATCTCTTCTCCCAGTGAAGGGAGCTTCCTCAAAGGAGGTTGGAGTCAGATCAGTGTTGATCTCTTCTCCCAGTGAAGGTCTACTCTGTCCTCCAGCCCTGGCTGTGGGAGCAACACTTGCAAGGGAGCACGAGAGTTGGATCTGCCAAGAGGAAGACCATAGCTTGCTGCTGTAGGCCTTCTGCAGGGGCATCCTCGACCAGGCCAGTAACAGTCATGTGAAGCTCTTCACATTTTATCTTGCCAAGAGGCTGAGTGGGGAGTTTACTTTAAGTGGGTCTGATGGGAACAGGAGCTGAGGTCTGCATTGGCACAGGTCCTGCACCGCCCCATTGTGCAGAACCCAAACGATGGAGGAATGTACCTAAGTGCTGGCAATTGTTGCTGCTATCTCTGTAGTCCTGCTGGCAACATTATTGCTCCTACAGACCAGGATGCTGTTGGCCTTCTTGGCCACCACATGATCCTGAGGACAGTGTCTGCTGGTAGAGACCTTTATGTCCTGATCGCATGTGAGAAGCAGTAGGGAGCTGTGAGTAGGTCCCTCACCTGCTCACAGGTTATAGCAGCCATCACAGCCAGAACTGACACACACTTCTCCTGGAAAGCCAGCAAGGTTCCTCCAGACTGAGCCTCACACTGATGTTCTCCAGGCTGTGTGTTCACCTTGACACTTCCCTCATGGAAGCCACAGAGGAGAAGTGGATTGTGTTTGGAGTGACTGGATTAGATAAGTGTGAAGTGACCCATGGAGATAAGTCCCCTTTAAGGAGATGGTGCTGGCTCTGCCCTGGGTTAGCACAGAAGGTGCCAGGCATTCATACCTGTTGCAGGGACAAACAGCAGGACCACAGGCCAGTGCTGGGAGAAATAACTGGTCCCCAAGGAGCTCCTGGGCTTGCAGAGTGCTTGTTTGCTCCAGCAAGATGGATTCTTTCAAACCCTCTGTTTTAACCAGTGCCATTTCTTCACTGACAGGAGCAAGCAATGAGAGCCCTAAGTCCATGCTGTTCCTCTGAAGTGTCTTCTCAAGCAAGGGTTAACCAACAGGTTGAAGGTTGGACTTGATGATCTGAAAGGTCTCTTCCAACTGAAACAATTCTCCAATTCTAACAGTAAAACAAAGAGGGGGTGGGGGAAAGCAACCAGCAGCCCAAGGTGACTCACAGACCAAAATTTCTTGCAGCCAAGGAGCTCTCGTTTGCATTGCCTCCCTCGTGTGGAGAGGAACACTGACAGAAGCTGTTTGTAGGGAAAAAGGGGTGGAGAGCAGGGAGGACCTCAGGCCAGCAGAGCAGCTTTGGCTATAAAGAGCTAGGGAGGAAAGAGAGGCAGCACTTGAGCCACAGCAGCTCTGAGGAGGACTCTGCCATGGCAGACAGAAGAGCTGAGTCACTGCATTCCTCCATAGGGCTCCTGGGCATTTCCTCAGGTAGGGATCAACTCCTCTTGGCATGGCAGGGTGGGGTTGGGATAGGCTTTCATGGACAACTGCCTTTTCAGAGGGGGTTTAAAGGTGTTGATGCTGATTCTTCTTTGCCTGGGTGAAGCTTTTCAATCCAGAGATCCCTGTGCCTGTGTTAGCTGCCAACAAAATATTTGTCTTGGCTTTGAAGTGCTGGCCTGAAGTTTGGTACTCAGTCCATGCTGGGTGGGGAGCAAATCCAAACTTTTTGGTATTTCATTTCCATAACTGATCTTTATTTGGCTGCTCTTTCCTCTCTTTTCCCTCTCCCTGCTCTCTTTGCTGTTTTCATGCCCTTTCATCTGCTCCTTCTGTGAAAAGAGGCAAATCTAATCTGTTTCATCTTTCTGAGTGCTGCCCACGGTCATTTTTAGGGTGATTTTCTGTAGTCACAAGGCTGATGTGATCACAGAATCACAGTATGGCAGAGGTTGGAAAGGACATCTGGAGATCATCCAGTCCAACCCCCTGCTAAGGCAGGCTCACCCACTGCAGCTTGCCCAAGATCACAATGGCCAGGTGGCTTTGGAAATTCTCCAGAGATGGAAACTCCACAACCTCTCTGGGCAGCCTGCTCCAGGCCCTTGAATTAGCAAAAGTTCTCTTCATGGTTAGATGGAACTTCCTATGCTCAAGTTTGTTCCTATTACCTCTTGTCCTGTCACTGTGCACCACTGAAAAAACAAAGCCTGGTCCCATCCTCCTGACATCCACCCCTCAAGCACTGATCAGCATTGACAAGATCCCCCCTCAGCCTAAAAAGCCCCAATTCTCTCAGTCTTTTCTCCTCACAGAGATCTTCCAGTCCCCTCAGCACCTATGGAGCCCTTTGCTGTGCCCTCTCCACCAAGTCCCTGTCATTCTGTGATGTGCTGGACATGTTGTCTCTCTGCCTGTTGGGTGGTTGGAGTTGGAGAGCTGATTTTTAGCTTTCAGCTGACAACAGGGGACCACTTTCAAACCTGATTAACTCCAAGTTTCTTAAAACTAGGCAATCAAACTAAAAAAAAGGTGAGACCTTGGGCACTAACCAAGCTGTAATACTCCCTTCCCAGCTTCTTCAGTTTCATTGCTTACTGTTCTTTTTCTCTCTGCACCCTGCCCTCTGGTTCTCTCCTGGGTTTTGGGGCACCCTTCACAAGCTCTTTCTCCTGTCCCACCTCTCCTCTCACTTCACAGGATCACTCTTGCTGGCTGTGCACTTCTACAGTTTGCCCAGAGCAGCCCCTCTGATCCCCAGCACCACTCTTGGAGTCCTCCTCTTGATGTTATCATCTCTTCTGGCATATGCAGGTAAGATTCAGAGTGTGGCCAGCTTCAAGGCCTCCTCCTCTAGCTTCACATCTGTTCAGGTTGCTTTGCCAACAGGTTGATACAAACATGGCCACCAGACAAGTGATATGGGAGTGGTGAGGCACTGGAACAGGCTGCCCAGAGAATTTGTGGAGGTTCCAAGCCTGAAAGTGTTCAAAGCCAGGTTGGATGTGGCCTTGAGCAAGCTGGTCTAGTAGGAGGTGTCCCTGGCCACAGCAGGGAGGTTGGAACTAGATGATCATTAAGGTCCCTTCCAACCCAAACCATCCTATGAATCTGTGTTCTCTCTCTCAAAGTGCAGACAGAAGGGCAACATTTTCCTCTGTAGGCAACCAAAGGCATCAATGTTACCTTTGAATCAAATCCTTCACCAGCATCTCTGAGAATTTTAACATAGAACTATAGAATCATTCAGGTTGAAAGAGACCTCCAAGATCATGAATCCAACCCTGCCAAGTCACCACTAAGCCACCTCCCTCAGCACTACATCTCCATGGCTCTGAAAGCCCTCCAGGGAGCAGGACTCCACCACTACCCCAGGCAGCCTGTTTCAGGTCTTGACAAACAGGATACCAAAAATATCTTCTTCAGAAAGAATGAGTTTTGCAACTCCTATGTCCTGTCTTCTGAGGAGACCAATTATTTATGAGGATCATCTATAAGGATCTAGCAGCTTGTAGGTCAAGCATTGGAGCTGCCAGCTTATATCAAGGTCAAACCAAACCATCAGGCAACCCAAAAGAAGAAGGTGTCAGGACCTGTTTTGCTGTAATACATTATGGTATCATTGAGTCTTGTAGGCATCATGGGCACCTCAGCTTCATCTGGGCAAGGTCTGGTACTTAGTTGAAGGAATTCAAGTCCTTTGAGCTCACCTCAAGAATTCTGGTGAGTACAAAGTGTTGGCTGATAGAATCTTTGTGGTTATGACTACAGAGTGTACTGGGACATGGTGCAAGCCTGCCCAAACTCATGATGGCTTTGTCTAGCGTCATGCAGGACCTCTGCATCTCCATGCTAGCACAATGACCATGCTTCCAGCATGCAGCTTCCTGTCCTAGCCACCACTGTCAGAGTCAGAGAGCCATAAAATGGTTTGGTTTGGAAGGGACCTTAAAGATCAGCTAGTTCCAACCTCCTTGCCATGGGCAGGGACATCTCCCACTAGCCCAGGTTGCTCGAGGCTTCATCTAGCCTGGTCTTGAACACCTCCAGGGAGAGGACATCTACAGCCTCCCTGGGCAACCTGTTCCAGTGTCTCACCACACTTACTGTAAAGAATTTGTTCCTAATCCCCAGCCTAAATCTCCTCCCTTCCAGCTCAGAACCATTGTCTCCCATCCTAGCACTCCCAGCCTTTGTAAAAAGTCCCTCCCCAGCTTTCTTGTGGCTCCCTTCACGTACTGGAAGGCTGCTCTAAGATCTCCTTGGAGCCTTCTCTTCTCCAAGCTGAACAGCCCCAACTCTCTGCTTGTCCCCATAGGGAAACTGCTCCAGCCATCTGACCATCTTTGTGGCCTGCTCTGGACCTACTCCATAACCTACTGTCTCAGAATCACAGTCCTGTCTCTGTTGTCCTTTGTTTCACAGGAATTTGTAGGAGCCCAAGAAATTCCTCCTTGTTCTTGACTCTCTGCTTGACCATCTCAGCGTTCTGGTGTGGCTATGGAGTGCTCTTCATCCTGGAAGGGCAAGGAGTTTTGAGTGCCACTGGTGATTTCTGCAATGCCTTGGTGCCTGCCCTGGTCACCTTCACTTTAGCACTGCTGCTTGTTGCAGTGGTGGGCTTCCTTTGCAGAGAGGTCATCCTAGCTCTGATTGCTTCTGCTATCTCTCTTGCCAGTGCTCATGAATTTGCCATGTGTTCCAGCTCAACTTTTGGTTCCTCTGCTGTGGCTTGCAATTACATGGTCATCTGCTTGGTTGGTGGCTATTTTGCCCTGGGAAGGATCCTCTGTTTCCTAAGCAAAGAGAGAATTGTCCTTCCTGGCACAGGTCTGGCCAAGAAGAAGATCCCTGAACAGCTTCAGTCCACCAGTGGCAGCATGAATCGTTTTGCAGTCACTGCTCTGATCCTGAACATGCTCTCTGCCAGTGTCTTTGGCTGTAGGCTCCTGGGAGTCACTGGCAAACTGTTCACTGGCCAAGTGCCCTGGCTGTGGGCAGCTGGGGTCTACCAGCTTGGCATCTGCATTCTGTCGTACCGAGCAATGGATGTACTCATGGCCACCTTCTTCGGTTTCACTTCCATCCTGAAGTTTGCTGGAGGCTATTGCCTTCTGTACCTGATCTGGCAGCCAGAGGAACCATCTTTCCCTACTCCATTCCTGGTGGCTTTCTCCGTCCTCTTTGTTGTCTTGGCTCTTTTCCTGACTCTGAAGAGCCCGGTGGATGGCCTCTATTTGCTGTTTTATGTGGCCTACTGCATTGCATTAGCTTGCTGTCCCAAGGGATTTTTTGAAGGAGGACCCCAGGGTGTGGATGTGGCCATCTTTGTGTCTTCAGCCTTGATGACTCTTGTTCACCTGTACAACGTGGCCTTGGCAAGTGCCAAGATGCCAGTGGGGAGGGGAGCTGCGAAGGCTCTGCTTGCTCGCAGCAGGCTGCTGAAGCTGCGTGAAGGAGCAGACCTTCATGCTCCCTACCTTGGCTATTCCAAGTATGCAGATGCAGAAGTCCTGGGCTATGCATGCAGTGTCCTTGCTTCTTTTGCTATAACAAGGACAGGAGACCCCCAGGCTCCACTTGCTACTGTTGTAATTCCATGGGTGGTGGTAGCCGGTGGGATCCTCAAGCTTCTAGGTGGCTCAGTGGCCTTTGCCCGGGGTAAAACCTTGGAGAGCAGTGCTTTCATTCTCTATGCTGTCATGTGGATCATCTGGGGCTTGACCAGATATGGTGGCCTCTATGGCACTACCAGAAGCTTCCACACAGCTGTAGGCATCATTGCCTTCATGCTCTTCAATGGCTTCATTGTCTTCTGCACTCTCTTCTTAAACATTGCCTGGTTCCTTTACTCCCTCACCTTCTTGCTGATCTCGGTCAGCTTCTTGCTGGATGCCATCCACGCTCTTCCAGCTGGCTATGACATTGCTGCTACTCTCATCTTTGGCCTGGTCAGCTTTTACTGCTTCCTCTCTGCCCTTTTCAACAGCACCTTTGAGGGTTCTTGCTTACCAATGGGCAGGCCCATTGTGCAGCTCAGTGGTGGTGGGGGAGGAACCACCAAGTGCCCTCACCTGCCTGCCAGGAAAGCTTCCTCAGTCAAGAGAATTGCAGGTAAGGACATGGTGTTGGGGTGGAGGGTGAACTCTGGGGGGAAAGGGAGCAGATTATGAGAATCCTAATGCAATGGTGTAACCCATGATCATCTGGAGCTGGGCTAAGGTACATGAGTCCTTAGAAACTACATAGACTATGGGGGAAATTAGACCTGTTCACAGGATCCAAGCCTGGTGGGAAGAGACCTCTGGAGATCATCCTGCCCAAGCAGGGGCATCCGCAGCAGCTTGCCCAGGATCACAATGTCAGCTGGGTTTGGAAGCTCCCCAGAGAAGGAGACTCCACAAC
Source organism: Tricholaema leucomelas (assembly GCA_013400475.1). Lineage (NCBI taxonomy): Eukaryota > Metazoa > Chordata > Aves > Piciformes > Lybiidae > Tricholaema lacrymosa > Tricholaema leucomelas. The sequence goes on from WAAF01015816.1 coordinate 1,168,384, forward strand.
CTGCTCCAGGGCTCCAGCACCCTCACAACAGAGAAGTTTTTCTTCATTTCCAAACAGAACCTCCTGAGTTGTGTCCGTTGCCTCTTGTCCTGTCACTGGGCACCACTGAGAAGAGTCTGTCCCCAACCTCTTGCCCCCTGCCCTTTAGCTCTTGCTGAGCATTGTCCAGGCTCAGCAGCCCCAGGGGTCTCAGCCTTTGCTCCTCACAGAGATGCTCCAGACCCCTCTCCATTTCTTTTAGCATAGCTGGGTTCAGCAGTGACTTTGCTGCCGTCCCTCCTGTGTCGCATCCCTCCCTACTCACCCAGTCTGAGATACAGCAACCCTCCAGACTGGGGCTACCACCCACAGTTTTGTACAGAGAAAGGGCAAACACACAGCACTTGCTCTCTCCACGGGGCTGAATGTCTTCTGGCCCTGATGGAGGTGGCTCAGAGCTCCCTTAAAGGCCAGAGCCCCTCTTGGATGAGTGCTAGAAAATTCCCCACCAGAGGAAGTGCAACATCAGTTGGGAACAGGAGAGGAGAGCACTGGGTTGGCTTTTGTGTCCATGATGGCTTCTCTGTGAGTTCCAGCCCCCCACTTTTAGTCACTCAAGAGGTTCTGCCCTGTCACCCTGCCAACAGATATCCTGAAGAGCGGAGGGACGTGTGGCATCCCCACAGACACTGTCTACGTGCTCGTGGCAGCCTGTCACCGGCCTGACGCTGTGGAGAAGGCTCACCAGTAAGTGTCTGTCTTGCTTGCTCCAGTGAGGGCTTCCTTGGCTAATCTGAGTTGTACAATCACAGCGTTGCTTTGCTTGGAGCAGACCTCTAAGATCATCCAGTCCAACCATCAGCCTAACACCACCATGGCCATTAAATCATGTCCCCCAGGTGCCATGTCCACACATTTCTTGAACACCCCCAGGGATGGTGACTCCACCTGGGCAGCCTGTTCCAGTGCCTGACCACGCTTGCAGGAAAGAATTTTTCCCTAATCTCCAGCCTAAAGCTCCCCATGACACAATTCCTTGCCATTTCCAATTGCCTTATCACCTGTTACTAGAGAGACCAACCCCCTCCTGGCTGAAACCTCCTTTCAGGGACTTGTAGACAGCAGTGAGGTCTCCTCTCAGCCTAGGCTGAACCCCAGTTCCCTCAACTATGCCTCGTATGACTTGTTCCCCAGACCCTTCACCAGCTTTGTTGCCTCTAGAACTGGTAACTGCTGTTGAGTGCTACCTATAGCTTAGCCTTCATGAGGAGAACAAAGTGATGAGCCTGGAGGAGAAGATCTGAATGAGGAAAGGAGTCAATTGAGCTAGACTTGTCTTCTAGGGTGTTGAAGGCTTCTGGCAAGTGACGGAGCTTGGATTTCGGAAACCCAAACAAGTGGCAAGCTGGGGAGGGAATTGTCCATAATTGTAGGTGCTTATTGGTCCAACCAAAATCCTCTTGTGTTTGACAAAACCCTCTAAGAGGCCAAAACCCCCTAAGAGGCCAAAACCCCTCATACTGGTGAGGGTTCCTCAGACCTTGGGCAGCTGGATCTTGTGCCCATCACTGCACCAGAAACCAAGCCCATGGTTTGGAGTAGATGTTCTTGATTGGGAACAGGCAAGAATGTCCCTTCTATTTGAGTCCTCTGTTGAACAGTCCTGCTCTTAGCCCAGACTGCAGAGCCTGCAGACCTTGTCCTAACCCTGGGCCTCACCTCAGCTTGGAAACAAATCCCCATCTTATTTCCAGGCTCCTTTTTCTCCCCTCCTTTCCAGGTCCAAGCGCCAGGCTCAGGATCGTCCCATGTCAGTCTGGATCTCTAGCCTGAAGCAGCTGGAACCTGCCAAGCATTTGTTCACTCCCCTCCTCTGGGACTTCATGGAGGCTGCCTGGCCATCTCCTATTAGCTTGGTGGTTCCCAGAGGTAAGGAAATGTTGTTGCTTCCAAGTTCTCTGGAGAGCTTTGGCTTTGAAATTCCAACTTGAAGTCATAGAATTGGGTTGGGTTGGAAGAGACCTCTAACATCATAGAGTCCAAGCATTGACCTAACACTACCATGGCCCTTAAACCATGTCCTAAAGTGCCACATGTACAGGTGGTTTTGAAGACAAAAAAAGTCATAGAATCCTAGAATGGTTTGGGTTAGAAAGGACCTTAAAGATCATCCAGTTCTAACCCCCTGCCCTGGGCAAGGACACCTCCCACTGGCCCAAGTTGCTCAAGGCCTCATCCAGCCTGGCTTCAAACACCTCCAGGGAGGAGGCATCCACAACTTCCCTGAGCAACCTATTCCAGTGTCTCCCCCACCCTCACTGTAAATAATAAACACCCTCAGGTGACCTCTTCCTTGTGCAGGTGACTGGGTGGACTTCCTGGGCATGAGGGACTCTGCTAAATACGTGGGCACCCCTCAGAGCATCGCCATTCGCATCCCTGACTGCTCTGTCACCACACACCTCATCGACATGGTGAGTGACACCTGCCCCAGCACTGCTGGGGGACACAGCTTGCCTTCTGATGGCATCAAGCACCAGCTGCCAGCTCCTCTGGCTTGCTGGAGGGGATGGTGAGGTGTTGGATATTCCACAGGGAATGAAAAACGGTCCTACCATTTGTCAGTGGTGTGTAGCTGGAGCACTAAGCACTGTGAGGATGCAAATGCCAGTTGTTATATCATCACATGGATGATCTCTTAGTGGCAGCACAAAACACAGAGCTCATGGAGGAAGCTATGGCCCTTGTTGAATCTGCTATTCTTAAAACAGGATTGTGTATTGCACTTGAAAAGGTTCAAAAGACTCCCCCGTGGAGACACTTGGGATGGAAAATCAGGAGTCAAACAATTGTACCACAGAGGCTGCAAATTAGTGACAAAGTAGAAACACTTCAGGTGTTCAGAAGTTGTTAGGGACTATCAATTGGGTTAGACCTGTGTTAGGAATCTCTGACTCTGACTTGTCTCCTTTCTTTGAACTTCTAAAAGGAGATGCAGTGAGGGGCTGGAGCTCTCTGCCAACCCTCTTGGGATGTCATCTCTCCTCTCTTCCTTCTTGTCTCAGCGAGGTGAAGGTTGTAGAATGTTCAGAGAGGTTTGGGGAGGGAAGAGTGACTGAAATGAGTTAAAATGAGTAACTCCTGCACAAAAAAATGCCATGATGAAGGAGGTGGGGGGTGATGCAGGCAGCTTGAAGCTGATGTTATGGCAGAAAAGAGATTCAAAGGAGGAACTACCAGCTCAGAAAGGCACAACAGAGGCACTTAACTGACACCTGGTCTGGTTCCCTACACAGAACTCTTGTGCTACAAGCGTGGGCTTACCTAAAGCCAGAACAAATGTAGAAGGTCCAGGGGAACTCTGCATGTTCCCCTCAGCTCTAGCACAGACAGTGCAGGCCTGTGGCAATTTCTGTTGCTGGAAAACCAAATGTTCTTTCCTACTCCACACCAGTAAACCTCAATAACCCCCAATTCAACACTCACACACACGTTTGGTGGGGCTGTAGTTGCTTCCATGAATCTCCTTGAGTGGGTCACTCTGAGTTTTCTTTGGAGTCACAAAGACTCATGAATGAACTTCAGTGTCCAACTCACTTGCTTTATGCAGCAAAACCTGCTGTTATTCCCCTCTTTCTGTCACCAGGTTGGCCCCATCGTGGTCACATCAGCCAACCCAACTGGAGAGGCAGATACCACACACCACAACCAAGTGTATGCCAAGCTGGGAGATAAGGTAACTTCATTCTGGTGACCTGGCAGTGCTGGGTTAAGGGTTGGACTTGATGATCTTAAAGGTGTCTTCCAGCCTCAGCAATTCCATGACTCTATCAGAGCTGCCCTTGCTGTGCTGCTGACCTTCACCCACCTCTCACTCTCTTTGCTGTTTTTGGATCAACTCCTTCCAAATCCAGCCCTCAGTGTCAGTGCAGTGGGGCAGGAGGGAGCAGAGGTGTTTTGATGATGATTACCTGCTGTTGGAAACTGCCTTCTCTATCCCCAAAGGCCTGAAGGCAACTCTATGTGACCCTCTGCTGCTTTCCAGGTGGATGCAGTCCTTTGTGATGGGCCTTCTCCAGAGAACATTGCCTCCACCGTGGTGGACTGCACCAAAATTGACAGCGGAAACATTGGATTCTTCAGAGTTGGGATCATCCCCAAGGCACAGGTAAACCCCATCCTGATTTTCTTGCTTCCATCTCTGTTCAGTGGGTTTCAAACTGGGAGGGGGGTTCCCAGTTCAAGAAGGACTTGAAGACATCTCTGATAACATGAGGAGATCAGATAAGGTAGTGTGAAAGAGCACAAAACCAGAGCTCTGCGGTGTCTGTGTCCTGATCTTGCCTCCTGACCTCTGTGGCACCTCTCTGTGCTAAGGAAAATGACAGGTGGGACTGATTAATGCATGGGAAGAGCTCTGAGATCCAAGGGCATGGATCTCCTTGGAGCAAGCTCTCCATTTACACCTCCCAGAGACCACTGAGCAAAGACCAGAATCATAGAATGGTTTTGGTTGGAAGAGACCTTTAAGATCAAGTCCAAGTCTTAACCCAGCACTGCCAGGTCACCACCAAACCATGTCCCTCGAGCACCATATCTCTACAGCTTTGAAACCCCTGGGCCAGGCCTGGACAACCCTTCTGGGGAAGAAGTTGTTTCTCATGTCCAACCTAAACCTCTCCTGGGGCAACTTGATGCTATTTCCTTTTGTCCTGTTGCTTCTTCCTTGAGAGAAGAGACCAAGCCCCTTCTGGCTCCAGCCTCCTTTCAGGGCAGCTGTAGAGGGTGAGTGTGACCCCAGGCAGCTTGAAGGAGAACAGGACATAATTAAAGACCTGGAAAAAGAAAATCAGTGCTCTCCTCTAACTACTAACCCACTCACAGCAGTGTTTACTCCTTCCAGGTGCTGCAGATCCTGGAGCAGGTGCAGAAGAAGCACTCCTTGGTTCCTAGCAGTGGTCCTTGCACCACCAAAGGCCAGGGAGAACATCTGAACCACAGCCATGCTGTGCCTAACGGGGTGGGTTTGGCTGCCTTGGAAGAGACCACCCCAGCTCAGGCCCCTGATGATGGGCAGGAGAACTACACTCGGCTCTGACTCTGGTGCAGGTCAAACAGTTCCATCCTCCCCAGGAAAATGTTGGATGGGCAATGACAAACTGGGGAATGGGAGAAGAGTCCCAGCTCCAGAGGTGACTTCTTCATCTTTCTGTGGGTACTGCTAAAACATCCCAGTGCAGAGCTGGTGTCAGCCAGAGCCACCCAGAGGTAAAATATTCACTTATGGACACTGCCAGCTCGCACTGAGGATCAGACACGACCAAAGGAGGTGTTGTGTTGGAGACAGATGTCCCAGAGCTTTGCTCTTGTCACTGAGACTTAATAACTTTGGGTTGGGCCACAACCTGAGGGTTTCAATAGTCACACATTGAGAGGGAAAGCACTGCAAGAAAATTGAAGTAGGGGAGGGAGAAGGGAGGATCTACTCAGGTGGACACTGTGGACCGTGTTGGGAGGCCTCAGAAGCTTCAGCCTGGAGTTGATCAGCTGAGTCCAGTGCTGGAGCCCTCAGCACAGCAGAGACATGGACCTGTTAGAGCAGGGCCAGAGAAGGCCACAGCAACGATGGGAGGGATGGGAGCTCTCTGACGTGAGGCCAGGCTGAGACAGTTGAGGTTGTTCGGCCTGGAGAAGGCTCCAAGGAGAGCCTTCTGGTGGCCTTGAAGGACTTCAAAGAGCCAGAAGAAAGCTGGGGACAGACTCTTGATCAGGACCTGTTGTGACAGGACAAGGGATGATGGTTTGAACTCAACAAGGGAGAAATGTTTGACACTGAGGGTGAGAGCCTGGCCCAGGTTGTCCAGAGAGGTGGGAGATGCCTCTTCCCTGGCACCATTACAGGTCAGGTTGTCTGGAGCTCTGAACAACCTGCTGTAGTTGCAGGTGTCCCTGCTGGCTACAGACATTGGACTAGATGACTTTTAGTAGTCCTTTCCCACCCAAACCAGTCTGGAATTCTATGATCTAACTTCTGATCTTGTCAAAATGGAGGCCACAGAACCCAACATCACCAAGAACTGCCATTAGCTGAGACACCATTTCCTCTATTTCACAGTCAGGGTGGACTTACTCCTAACTCCCACAACATCTCCTTAGAAGCTGTGGAGCATTCTGGAGGACCCTCCTTTCCCACATTCTCTTCTGCAGAGTCTCCATTTCAGGAGAACCACCTGCACTGCCTTTGAGGGTGCTAGAAGCTGGTCTCTTCCCTGACAGCATAACCACATCTCATGGTACCTTTCCTCCAGGCTGCAGATGTAGTGCTGAGTAGTAGCTGCTGACCAGGAGGAGGTGGTAAGAACTTTCACACCAACATGAGGAGTTGTCCTTGCTGTTAGTGGCTTGTTTGACCTCTGAAAACTGTTGATCTTATTGTCACCTGAGTCAGGTGCAAGGTGCTGACCCAGCTTCAGCTGAAACCAGTGAGCTGCTGCCTTGGTTTCACCTGGAGTCCTGCTGAAACATAAATGCTGTGCAGTCAGAGGAGCTCAACCTCTACCACCTAGGGCTGCAACCAGGTCTTCTCAAGCTTATTCTCACAGAGCTGGCTCTCTTCCTGCAGAGAAAGAAAACTCCAGGTCGTTGAGCCTGGGGCAATGATTTTTGCTGTCTACTTACTGTACCTCTTGGGGGTTTTCTTCAAACTGGGTTTTAGAAAGCAATAAAATATTTCCAATGAGTTGTCTGTCACGTGGGACCCTGCTGGCATCTGCAGCATCACAGAAGGTCTTTGGAAGGTGTTTGGATGAGCAGCCTGGGGACATGGTTTAAGAGCTGTGCACAGGGAGATGTTAGCTTGTGGCTGGACTTGATCTTCTTAAGGTCTTTTCCAACGAGGATGTTTCTGTGATCACCTCCTAGGAGGTGTTCAAGGCCAGATTGGATGAGGTCTTGATCAGTCTGGTCTAATTGAAGGTGTCCCTGCCCATGACAGAGGGGTGGGAACTGGATGATCTTGAAAGTCCCTTCCAACCCAACCCAGTCTACAAACCTGGAAAAGTCCTGGTGGATCAAAAGGGTTGTGGATTTCAGCATGTTCCTGGCCATGGAGAATGGATCTTAGTAGAGGGAATCAAATGGTATCATTTCCCAGGGTGAGAAAGAGAAGCTGCAGCACCTCTCCTACAAGGACAGGCTGAGGGAGCTGGGGCTGTCCAGGCTGGAGAAGAGAAGGCTCTGGGGGGACCATCTTGAGGCCTTCCAGTACCTGAAGGGGGCTACAGGAAGACTGGGGAGGAACTGTTTAGAAGGGCCTGTGGTGATAGGACTGAAAGTGGAGCAGGGTGGGTTTAGATTGGATGTCAGGAGGATGTTCTTCACAATGAGGGTGGTGGAACACTGGGACAGGCTGTCTGGGGATGTAGTGGAGCCCTCATCCCTGAAGACATTCAAGGTGAAGCTTGATGGGGCCCTGAGCAACCCGATCTAGTTGGAGATGTCCCTGCTGAGAGCAGAGCGGTTGGACAGGATGAGGTTCCAGGCTCCCTTCCAACCTGATGCATTCAATGGTAAGATGCCACACCTGGCTCTGTCCTCTCTTGTGCCCTCTCCATGGTGCCTACAGAAGGTTCTGATCACAGGATCAGGACATGGGGAGAACATGCTGGGGAACCACTTCTCCCTCTCCCAAGTGAAGTGCAAGGAGAGGGGATAGCTCAGGTCAGTCCTTGTTTTACACCAGCCACAACTCTCCTGTGGGCAAGCGAACCAGACAGCAAGAGTCTGGGGAGGGGAAGGTGTGAATGGGGTGGGTCAGGGGCATCAAGGCCAACACACTGCTAATATTCCAGAGTTCTCCCAGCCTTCAAGGTAAGCAAAACACCTGGAGAAGTGGAAAAGGAGGAAAAGCCTCAGTTGGAAGTGGCAAATCCAAACCACGTCGATATGAAAGCAGTGGTGAAAAGGGTGATGAGACTGTAACAGGCTGCCCAGGGAAATCTTGGGTGCCCCCTGCCTAGAAGCGCTCAAGGCCAGGTTGGATGAAGCCTTGAGCAACTTGGTCTAGAGGAGATGTCCCTGTCCATGGCAGGGGGGTCAGAACTAGGTGATCTTTAAGGTCCCTTCCAACCCAAACCATTTTATACACCTATGAAACGTTTGGGACAAAGCTGTGGTGGTTTTGCAGCTTCTCTTCTGCAAGAGCACAGATCAAATCCATCTGCAGGTGCTGGTGAGGCTGCATCACCTCTTTTCATCACTCCAACTGTAGGGTTTGATCAAAGAATGTTGTTCAGCCTTCCTCTGTGTGATGGTTTGGGTGTTCCCTGCCCCCTCCCACCCCTACTCTTTGGAAAATCGCAGAATCATAGAATGGTTTAGGTTGGAAGGGACCTCAAGGATCATCCAGCTCCAACCCCCTGCCATAGGCAGGGACACCTCCCACTAGAGCAGGCTGCTCAAGGCCTCATCCAGCCTGGCCTTAAATGCCTCCAGGGAGGAAGCATCCACANCCAGCAGTTCCATGTCCTAAAATCCCCCAGACTAGACTGAGCAGCTGTGGGGGGCTGCATGCAGCTCTGTATTTACAGCTTAGCACAAAGAGCAGGCAGGTATTTACAACATCCACAGAAATAGACAAGGTAAAAGGTAATACAGAAACACAACAGCCCTCCCAGAAACCTGAGTCCCCAGGAGGGGCTCCCAACCACCCTTCCACCTTCTCCCACCCCTCTACCTTACCCCAAGCTTTGCCTTACGCTTAAGGTAGTTTGGAGGGTTGGCCAGGTGGGTTAGGAAGCAGATGGATTAGTCAGGCAGGTTAAAGAGAGAAGTGCAGCCCAAAAGGCCCAGAGAGAGACTCTGTTATCTGTATTTATGTTCTTGTTCTTACAACTCTCAGCAAGCCTATGAGTGAAGTAGCCATCACCATTTGTTCCTTTCCACAGCCTGTAATCTAATTCTTCTCACCAGAATATTCCAGCTAGCTTCAAACTAGCATACTCTGAGGAGGCTTTCACTGAGCCCTTCTGGTTCTCTCCATCTCCTGTTTTGCTTCATGGCAAGGAATTGCTCCACAGTAGTGTCCGGATGAGTGAGACAGAAGGGGCCATGAGGTCCTCAGACCTCCATCGCAGGAGAGATTTGCAATGCCTGAGGAAAATCCAAGGCTTGGGAGAAAGGCTAATTTTTTGGTTGCATTGTCAAGGACTTGGAGGCCCTCAGGCTTGAAAGGTCACCCTGGGAGACAAAACAATCTCATGAATGGGCCTCTTTGTGAAATGGGCACCGCTTAAATCTCACTGGGGTTGCAAACAACCCGAGAAGAAGAACTGTCCCACCTTGATGTTGCCCTTTGTGGAGCCCAGACATACTGTGTCAGTGCTAAAAAAAAGGGCAAAAAGAATGGAAAATCGAGTGGTGGCTTTGCCAGTGGCAGGAAGCAGCCAGCTCACCCTCCTGAGAATAGAGCTGGGCCATAGGAACAGGAACTGACTCAACGGCATCTTCCAGGGTGCGTGTTGGTCTAGTGGGTGGACCCCATGCCAGAGTGGGTAGAGTGGTTCAGAGAGGAAGGGCGGCAGCGCGGCCACCTCTTGAGTGGCACCAGCTGAGAAGACATGGGCAGAGTCACCAGTGTCCCTTGACCACCTCCAGCTTAAGGAAACACCAGAACTGGAGGATCTGGAGCTATGGAGCCTTCTTCTCTGTGGCTCCTGCAATATGAAAGTCAAAGTCTGCTCTTTGACCACCTCCAGCTTAAGGAGACAGCAGAACTGGAGGATCTGGAGCTATGGAGCCTTCTCCTCTTTGGCTCCTGCAATATGAAAGTCAAAGTCTGCTCTTTGACCACCTCCAGCTTAAGGAGACACCAGAACTGGGGTCTCTGTAGCTACGAATCCTTCTCCTCTTTGGCTCCTGCAATATGGAAGTCAGAGTGCCCATAGGTTGGGTTGGGACATGGTGGTCTTAGGTTGGCTGTGGGACTTGATGATCTGAGAAGTCTTTTCTAAGCCAAGCAATTCTATGATTCTGTGAGGTGTGGAGGAAAAGGCAGAAGCTTAATTGAGTGCTCATCAATCAGAGCACCTTTGTCTTGGTGCTGTTGAGGGCACAGCATCTGCAGACACAGCCCATGGTGGAATTCTGTCATACTCACCTTGCTGCATTCTTCCTGGTGCTCTTTAGCATCAAGGGCCTGGGGTTGTTGCCACAAAAGGACCAGATAGTCTGGTTTGCTGCTTTTGGGGGAAATACCAAGAACATCAAAGAAACAGCAGGTTTCAAACCCTGGGCCAAGGTCTTCACCTGCTCCACACAACACAACTGGGATTTACACACCTGAGAGCTGGGCTGTGCTGCCCAGCCAAGAGCTGGCCAACCCCTAACAGCCTGCAGCCTTATGGGAGTCCTCATCATTAGTGCTGGTTCTAACTTGGAATCAGTTGGGCTGGAAGAGACCTTTGAGATCTTCAAGTCCAACCACAAACCCAGCAGATCCAGGTCACCACCAAACCATGTCCCTCAGCACCACATCTCCATGACTTTGAAACCCCTCCAGGGATGGGGACTCCACCACTGCCCTGGCAGCCTGGGTCAGGCCTGGAGAACCTTTTTGGGGAAGAAATTGTTCCTCATGCCCAACCTAAACTTCCCCTGGTGTAACTTAAGGCTGTTTCTTCTTGCCCTGTTGCTTGTTCCTTGGGAGAAGAGACCGACCTCCACCTGGCTCCAGCCTCCTTAGCTCTGTTGGGGTTGTCTTTTGCTTTGGGTCTTCCTCACTGTTAATTCATGATGCAGCTGACATTGTCTGTTGTGGACCAGCACTCAGAGACTACCCACACAGGGAATGAAATCAATTGTGTAAAACAATCTTGGGGGGGAAAGCAGGGGTCTGGAAAATCCTTTTCTGGAGGCATTTAGCAACATTAATTTCCAGATGTGGCTCCATCACATTCTCCTTTTCTGCCCCTCTTAGAAAACCATCTGATGGCTCCAAGACTTTCATCTCTTTATATCCACCACAGTCACAACTGGAGCTGGAAGGGCTCCATAGTAGCTGTATCCCTGAGCTGGATGGGTTGGTTCATCAGACCACTGTCATGCCATGGCAGGTGGCATCTCACTGCCAGCAGAGCTCAGTTAATAACCAACCACGTGTTTGAGGGTTGAGTTCAGCTTGGTGGCTCCATGGTGTGTGTTTGTGGACTTTGATGGAGGCAGTGCTGCTCTGTCAGTGGTGGTGCCCAAACTTATTCTCTGTTGAGATCCAGCATGTGATGCTTGTGCATAAAGACAGCCAGGCCCAGGATGCAGTTCTCCACACTGGCTCCTGTGTCAGCACTCAGGGGATCCCACTGCAGTACTGCCAAGGGTCCCCAGCTCCTCAGCCCCATGGACTGGATGGAGTAACCCCAAAATCCCAGCATGATGGGGGTTGGAAGAGACCTCTGGAGATCAGCTAGTTCAACCTCCTTGCTGCAGCAGGGTCACCCAGAAGACAAGCAGAGAGAACTGCAGAGCAGTCAGGTCAAAGGGTCATGTTGGGGGGCTGGATGGGGAGGTCTGTCCTGTAGGTCTAGTTCAGGCCTGCCTCTGGCCATGCTCCAGCAGCCATAATGAATACCTCAGCTGGAGAGGCTCAGGTAGGTCCTGTGAGAACCTTTTCATCCCTCCTGGAAAACGCAAAGCTCTTGCCCGTGTTGTTATCTATCAACCTCTTCCTAGATACCAAAAGAGCAGGAGTTGCAGCAAATTCTTCTGCTCTGCCCATGGGATGGATGTCAGGGTTCAGATGGTTATCCTGAGAGAGACATAGCTGTGGGACAGAAACACTGCAGCCCCTGAGGGACCAGGCACCCTTAAGGACCCTCATCTTCTCCAGGTGCTGCTGCAGAAAACTCTTTGCCCACCTCACAAGATCTTGGCTCTGGGGTGCTCAAGATGTGATCAAATGTTGAGCACTGGAACAGGCTTCCCAGAGAGGTTGTGGGGTCTCCTTCTCTGCAGCCTTTCCAGGCCTGTCTGGATGTGCTCCTCTGTGATCTGTGTTAGATAGGATTGTCCTGCTCTGGCAGGGGGGTTGGACTCGATGATCTCCTTGGGTCCCTTCCAACCCCTAACATCCTATGGTCTGTGATCACATCCTCAGTTTAGGGACATTCTCCCCCCTGAGCACCTCTGTCCACTCAGCAGGACACGTGGACCTTTCCTGGTGAGATGTTTACTGCTGAGTTTGGGCCACTAACCAGCTCTGAATCCCACCTGTGATGTGACAGCCAGGACGGGAGGGTCTGCAACAACCTTCCTCCTGGGACCAGACCGCTGCTGCACACCAAAGAATTGCTCTTTGGTCAGTGCTCACAACCAGTTCCTCACTCTCATGGGTTCTGCCATGGCCTCCTGCAGTCAGTGGCAACAGCCTAAGTGAGCAGCCTGTGCCCCAAGTGTCCTCTCACTGCTCTTTTCCTAAGAAGCTGAAGGATGGCTCAGGCCCAGCAGCACAGACTCTGCCCCTGACCAAGCTCAGCTCACCTCTTCAGAATCCTCATCAGTTCCCTAACAGCCTCTGGCATCACTTCCCCTGCAACTTTGCTAAGGTCTATCTTCTCCCACAACAGGTTATCAGATCTTCCATGGCCCAAGGGGCACCACAGCCCCTGTCCTCCTTCTTATCACTCCCTACAAATGCTCCAGGCCTTTCTTGCTGGTGGCTGCCAGAAGCCCTGCTCCCTTGCAAAATAACCCAAGTCCTAACTGGTACTGGAAGAGTCTCTGGTGGGGTGTAGAAATGGCAGCAGAGGTGGAGGAGGAATAAGGCAGGAGCAGACATAGCAGCTTGCTGCAGTTCCAAGCATGAATCTCAGAATCCCAGAAGGGACCACTGGTGTTCATCCTGAGATCATCCAGTCCAACCCCTCTGCTCAAGCAGGGGCACCCACAGCAGCTTGCCCAGGATCACAATGCCCAGCTGGGTTTGGAAGCTCTCCAGAGAGGGAGACTGCACAGCCTCCCTGGGCAGCCTGCTCCAGGCCTCCAGCACTTTCACACCAAAGAATTTTCTCCTCCTATTCAGGTGGAACCTCCTGGGTTCCACTTTGTGCCCATTGCCCCTTGTCCCATCCCTGGGCACCACTGAGAAGAGTCTGGCCCTGTCCTCTTGCCCCCCACCCTTTAGCTATTGCTGAGCATTGTTCAGATCCCTTCTCAGACTGCTCTCCTCCGGGCTCAGCAGCCCCAAGACTCTCAGCCTTTGCTCCTCACAGAGATGCTCCAAGTCCCTCAGCATCTTTGAAGCCTCCCCTGGACTCTCTCCAGCTGTTCCCTGTTTCTCTTGAACTGAGGAGCCCAGAACTGGACACAGAACTCCAGATGTGGGCTCCTTAGAGCAGAGTAGAGGGAGAGTGGAACCTGCCTTGAGCTGCTGACCACACTCTTCTTCATGCACCCCAGGAGACCATTGGACCTCTTGGCCAGAGGAGCACATTGCTGGCTCCTGGGGAACTGGACAGTGAGTGTCAGGCTAAGAAATTTTGGTTATGGTGGGTTTTTTCCTCCTGCAGCATTCAGTTTTTGCTTTCTCGTTGAGTACACCACAGAAATTCCATACATGCAGAGAAGATTCTCCACCTTTCCATCTCCAGCTCCTACCCTGCCCATACCTGCAGACAGTTAATTGATTTCTAGGGGCTCTGCCCTTAGGTGACTCTCTGCAGGTTGTCAAAGCAAATACCATTCATGGCTCCCCATGAGTGAAAGCCTCCTCTGAAGCCGAGAGGCTCCTGTTACCCTCTTAACTTGCTCCATTTCCAACCTGAAGTGCAGAGGTTTCTATAGCTCTGAGGTTGCAAAATAGGCTCATTTTTAACCCCTGATTTTCCAGTTACCAAGATGCTCTTGAGTGCTTCCCTCAAGGACTGAGACATCCCATCTAGGTTCACCTGCCAGACAGCAGCAGCAGAAGGTAAGAACTGCTCCTTCTGTGTTGGCCCACAACTCCCACCAGACACTTTTCCATCCAGGCCAAATCCTGGGCACTTGGTTATGTGATCAAAGCAGATCATTAAGGTTGGAAAAGACCTCTAAGAACATGAACACCAACCCTTGACCCAACACCACCATGACCATTAAACCAGGTCTCAAAGTGTCATGTCTACGAGACCATGAAAGCATAGAATTGATGGGTTGGAGAACACCTCTGAGATGATCGAGTCCAACCACCAACCTATGACCACCATGGCCAGTAAATCATGTCCCAGAGTGCCATGTCTACAAGCTGAAGGACTCCACATCCCTCCCTGGATCTGAGAAGTCCTGTGCCACCACCGTGGAGGTGATCTAGCAGACCCACAGCACAGAGGTGACAAGTCAAGAAGGGACCTTCTGCGTTTGCTTCCTTCCAGCAGTTTGTGGCCAACAGCAAGAAACCTCCTTGGCTTGGAAAGCTCAAGGAGCTGTTCAGGTATTAAAACATGAGAGAAGCTCCATGTTGTGGGGCTTCAACACATGCTTAAAGTTAAGCCTTTGCTGGATGGTGGTGGACCTCAGCTGGCACCAAAATGTGCTTGTTGAATAAGTGCCTCATTGTGCTGGAGCTTGCAGGAGGTTGAACAACTCTGCTTTACTCTCATAACTAGGGGTTAGTGGTGATTTCCTCACTCACCTCATCGGGCTGATGAAGCAATCTCATCCATTTAGCTGGGCATTTAACCCAAATTTCACTTAAAGGCTCTGTGGTGGCACCTGCAGCTGGGATCAGCAGAGAAGCAGCAGAGTTCTATTGCACTGGCTTATGGATGACTTTGTCCTGTGCCTTACTGGGTCCAGGCCAGAGAGGAACATGGTGTTTGAAAAGCCCTTCAGAAATCCCCACAGCAACTTTCAGTTTACCCAATCTCCTCTGCTTTCCTGCTCCCCTCTCAGATGGTCCAACTCACCTTGGCAATGTGGTGCTGCTGACCTTCCTCTTCTGCCAGGTGCAGGTGACCTGTATCATGGAACAGAATCATAGAATCACAGAATCAGCCAGGTGGGAAGAGACCTCCAAGGTCATCCAGTCCAACCTAGCACCCAGCCCTAGACCATGGCACTAAGTGCCCCAGCCAGGCTTTGCTTCAACACCTCCAGGCACGGCGACNAGCACCTCAACATCTCTCTTGAACTGAGGAGCCCAGAACTGGACACAGCACTCGAGGTGTGGCCTGAGCAGTGCTGAGCACAGGGGCAGAATAACCTCCCTTGTCCTGCTGCCCACACTGCTCCTGATACATGAATGGTTTGGGTTGAAAGGACCTTCAAAGCTCATCTAATCTACCCCCCTGCAGTCAGCAGGGGCAGCTGCAACTAGAGCAGGTTGTTCAGAGCTCCAGATAACCTGACCTGCAGTGGTTCCAGGGATGGAGCAGCTACCACCTCTCTGGACAACCTGGGCCAGGCTCTCACCACCTTCAGTGTCAAACACTTCTCCCTTCTTTGCAGTCTGAATCTCCCTCTTTTAGTTCAAACCATCCCCCCTTGTCCTGTTACAGCAGGCCCTGCTCAAAAGTCTATCCCCAGCTTCCTGACTGGTCCCATGAAAGGCCACCAGAAGGTCTCCCTGGAGCCTTCTCTTCTCCAGGGTGCACAACCCCAACTCTCTCAGCCTGGCTTCACAACAGAGAGCTTCCATCATTGCTGTGGCCTCCCCTGGCCCTGCTCCAACAGCTCTATGTCTCTGCTGTGCTGAGGGCTCTAAAGCTGACCCCAGCAGTTCAAGTAGGGTCTCAGCAGAGGGGCAGGATCCCCTCCCTACACCTGCTGCCCACCCTGCTTTGGATTGCAAAGCCATGGAGACATGGTGCTGGGGACATGTTTTAGTGGTGACCTGACAGTGCTGGGTTGAGGGTTGGACTCCATCATCTGAAAGATCTTCTCTAACCTAAAGGATTCTGTGATTCAGTGGTGTTTGCTCCAGCTCTGCAGGCAACAAGGGAGGAGGGACAGAACGTTATGGGGATGATGAGGATGTGCTGTCCAGGGAGGACCAGGAGCCCTTGACACATGGGCTGGTCATATAGGTACCGCCCTGGCTGGTGTCTCAGCAAGGCAGAGTACGTGCTTGTGTGGAGAGAAGGTCCCAGTGTGTGCTGGGGCTTGTTCAGCTGGGGTAAGGTATGTGCAGGGAGGAGAAGATGACTTCACTGCACTTACAGATGCTGGCACAGGCTGGAAAACCACAGGAGGCTGGGAATGCCCGAGCGGAACGAGCAGCGACTGCCCTCAGCCCAGCAGCAGAGCCTGCAGGTGGGTTTGCAAGGTCAGGAGGCTGCAGGGTGAAGGAGGACCTGTGTCCAGACCCCAGCAAGGGCTGCCAAAGGGGGTTGAATTGGGAATTTGGGGAGCTGCTGGAGTCAAACAACATCCTTTGCCCAGGGCTGGAGCCAAAGCTGCTATTTATGGTGACTTCTGAGTGCAGAGTAAACAGCAGGTCACAGCTCCTGGAGGTTCTGCTGGACAACAAGCCCAGAGCCAAAGCAAGCTGAGCATGGTTAAAAGTGGACTTTGTGTTTACGTGTCAGTGAGGAAGTGTGGGAGGAATCCAGCCCCAGAAGCTCCCAGGTTTGGCTGCTCACATGCCAGCGTCTGGAGGGAATGAGCTGCTGCCTGAGTATGCAGAGGGGGATGTGGTTTGAGGGAGAAGTTCATCTCCAAGACAGAAAGGTGCTCCAAAACAATGATAAGGAAGAAGGGACTCGTCCCCTGGGTGCTGGGAGGTGATACTGGGAGCAATCTCCCTGCCCAGAGCAGGGGGGGGAGGAGAAAGAGCAGCTGGAGGGAACTGGCAGGGATCTGCTGCTTGGACACTGCCTCCAGGACAGGAAAAAACATTACAGGAGCCCTCCAAACCTGCAAGGCACAGCTCAGAGGTCTGAAGGCAGCCTCTTGCTTTCAGACACCGAATCATTGTCACCTTGGTTGAGGTTTGTCTTTACTAAGAGTGAATTTCCCCCATCCCTGACTCCCCAGCAGCTCTTATTGCTTTCAGGAGAGGAAAGTTCTGCTCTCTGCTGCTGGCAGACCACACTGGGTAACACAGGTCTATGTGGTTGAGGGACCACTGCAGAGGGTATTCCATGTGTGGAGATGGCTCCAGCAGCTGCCATCTTGGACCCACATCAGCCTCTGCACGAGCTGGGCTGCCCAGGATCAGCTGGGAGCTCACCTTGGCCGAGCAGGGAATGGCTGTGAAGATGCCAGGGAAGGCCAAGGGGTGAGCTCCTTGCTGTAACCCTCTGTCAGAACCTCACCTTCTGAGATCTGTTCCTTCCTCCAGCGTCAACCATGAGGCCTCCCAACTGCTGCAGGGCAAACAGCTTGGTGGAAACCAAATGACACTCAAACCCATCCCTGATGTTCCAAGCCCAGGGTTTATTGAGTGGACTTTAGAAGCTGAAAAGGCACATTTCTGAGTGTGGTGGAAGGGGAGGGAGAAGAACCATGGCATTCACAGGTCAAGGCTTTCAGGAGCCTCTGGGAATTCCTGCCAGAGGGCATCATCAGCTGGTCCTGCTGGTGCTCTGTGGGCACATCTCCCAGTGCTTTCAGCCACTTCACTGGACACAAACAATAAATAGCCACAGGAAGCTCCCCAGGGAGGGATTCATGGCAAGTGCTGCTGCTTCCCAAGGAGATGAGGCTTGATTAGAGAAGTTATGATTCCAGAAGGCCACCTGCTCCAGTGAGGCATGGGGTGTGCCATGTCCCCCAGTGGGGCGAGATGTTGATGCTTTGCTTGGAGAAGTTTCCTTTGGGTTCAGACTGCTCTGCTCTTCACCCTCTCAAATATCTGCATCACCTTACCTGCTGGAATGCAGCCTTCCCTCACGATGGTGATGCCACCTTCCCAGGGGGAGAAAAAGAGAGCTAGGGTGATCCTCAAAGGGTGAAGGAAAGGGATGGGGATATGCTCTGCCCTACTCTATTCTGTCCTAGGGAGGCAACAGCTGGAGTCCTGGGTCCAGTTCTGGGCTCTTCAGTTCAAGAGAGACAGGGAACTGCTGGAGAGAGTCCAAGGGAGGCTCCAAAGATGCTGAGGGGCCTGGAGCATCTCTGTGAGGAGCAAAGGCTGAGAGCTCTGGGGCTGCTGAGCCTGGAGGAGAGCAGCCTGAGAGGGGATCTGAGCAATGCTCAGCAACAGCTAAAGGGTGGGGAGCAAGAGGATGGGACCAGACTCTTCTCAGTGGTGCCCAGTGGTCCCTTCCAACCCCCATCACACTGGGATTATGTGATAAAGGAACATCTTGGACCAGTAAAGCCATCCAAATGTTCAGGACTTCCAAATAACCAAGTTTTGTAGCAGGAGGTCCAGAAACCCTCAGAAATCAAACCCATCAACCAACACTGACCTCACACTTCATTCAAGAGTTTAGTTTTCCACTCAGATGACAACCCAGACCCAACTAACAACACCTTGGCTTGTGCTCTTACGTCGCTGTGGATGAGCTCCTGCAACACCTTCTGCTGGTGGTCTGCAAGGAGCACACACCCTTCCTTTCAGAAGCATCCACCCTCCCACTTGGAGCCTTTTTGCTCTTGTAAGGCAGATTTTGCTTGCACAACCCTGCTTCTCCTTACTGCCTTGTTCTTTGTCAACACAGAGGTCCTCCAAGGACATCTTTTGTTTGTTCCTTCTTCATCAACATGTTTGCAAATGTCCAGGCACTCAAGAGCTGTTACTCTTGGAGCACACTGTGCTGCCAGCCCTGATGCTATTGAGAGGGATGGAAAGATCCCAGGAAAACGGAGTTGCTGACATGGAAAAGGTGGTTCTTACACTCACTTTCATCAATCTTTGTGCAGTTGACCACAGTGGATGCCACCACCTCATCAGATTCACCATCGCAGAGCACACCCTCCAGCTTGTGGCCAAGGCGTCTGTAGGAGAGGGGGGGAGGGAAAAGACACAGCACCACATGGAGCTTCATGTTGCATCAGGATGAAGTTAGCCTCAGCTCTGGGCATCAAGCTGTGGTCTGCACACCAGCTGAACTTGCTGCCAGCCACCTGGACAGTGGTCTGTGTTGGCAGAGGGCTGCCAGTGTGTGAGTTACTCACGAGATGACCATGTCGTGGTGGGTGCTGTCAACTTCTCCACTAGGGTTAGCAGATGTGATTGCCAATGGTCCTGTCATGTCAATGAGGTGCACCAGGACAGTCAGGTCAGGCACTCTGATCATGATGCTGTCCTGAGTTCCCACGCGGCTGTAGCCTGCTCCAACCCCTGGGAAGATAGAGAGGACACTGGCAGAGGCCAGGCTGTGCAGTATCTGGAGTGGCATCAGAGGGAGAGTTTCTTTGCAGGTGACCCAAACAAAATCTTGAGTCACTTTGCATAGCTCCAGGAAAGTGTCTCGACCAGAAGACCACAAGAGCAGTCCAAAATCCTGCAGCACTTTAGGACTGACTGCAGCAGGAAGAGATGAGCAGCTGGGGATCAAGTGTAGGTGCCTTCATGGACAGAGGAGCTGCCTGTGTCACCAAATCCCAGAATCTCAGCATGGTGGGGTTGGGAGGGACCTCTGGGGATCACTCAGTCTGACCCTCTGCTAAAGCAGCTTGCCCAGGATCACAGTGGCCAGCTGGGTTTGGAAGCTCTCCAGAGGAGGAGGCTCCACAACCTCTCTGGGCAGCCTGCTCCAGGCCTCCAGCACTCTCTTGCCAAAGAAGTTTCTTGTCCTGCTCAGATGGAACCTCCTGGGTTCCGCTTTGTGTCCTTTGCCCCTTGTCCTGTCCTTGGGCTCCACTGAAGAGTGAAAGATCACAGTTCTATCACAGTCTACCTTCTTCAGCCCTCTGCCTCGCCTCCTACCCTCCATCTCACCCTTCTGTATGTCAACTCCTCCTGGTTCTTCGGTCTCTAACACCCTCCTTGATTTGCAGGAGCCAGGTTTGAATCATGATGTCCTGACTCTGTCCAGAGGCAATGAGAAGGATGCCCCTGAGAACCCCACCTCCCCAGGACCTCTCCTCTGTCTTTCACTCTGCACCCAGAGGTTGCTCATTTCTAGCTAAGAGCTGTGGGCTGGAAGAGGTGAAGCTGCCTTCCTTCAGCTCTGAGCTAAAGCAATCGTTGTGCTGGGTCGTGCCAGCCATGGGTCATCCCAGCTCAACAACAGCCTCTGCTCAACCTTCTCCCAGGTCTGTAAGAGCTCCACAGATGATTTGAAATGGACACCAGCTGTTCCCACTGACATCCAAAAGCTTGTGTGGAAAACCTGAAAGAGGGACAGAAGGTCCATCCTGGTCATCTCACCTAACTTCTTCAGCCACTCTCCTTTCTTGATGATGCAGCCAATGCCACCAGGGTAGACATGTTCCATGAATTCCCAAAGCAGGGGGCTGATGGGGGGAGCAGCAGCTCGCAGCTGGTCCAGGTTGGAAATGAAGATGCAGATGGGCTTCTCCTGGGGCCTGTCCTACACAAAACAGAGAGAGAGGGGAAGGGGAAATGCAGATGAAGAAGGGAAGTTTGGGTTGAGAAGATCAAACTCCACTGGAATCGTGCTTTGTGTGCTTGCCAGGGACCAGGAGCTCCAAACAAGCTCGATGTTCAATCTGCACAACCTGCACTTGGGATCTGCTCTTGGAGTCTTGTTGGGGTGCATCCAGATCTCCTGGTTTGGACACAACCGATGGAGGGACAGTGAAGATCTGCTCATTATTGGTGCTTGTAGCATCTCATACACCCGGGAACTGATTTTGTTCTAACCTAGGGTGGTGTAAATCCCCCACCAGGTCATGACAGGATAATAAAAGGAGAGTCAACCTCCCTGGAAGTCAACATCTGGATTGATGGGCCAGGACCAGTGGTATTGAGTTCAACAAAGCCGACACTTGGGTCACAACAACCACATGAATACTACAGACTTGGGGCAGAGTGGCTGGAAAGTTGATGATGGAGAAGAATCCAGCGTGGGGGGTGGTTGAAAGCCAGCTGAAGATGAGTCAGCCTGTGCCCAGGTGGTCAAGAAGGCCACCAGCATCCTGGCTTGGATCAACAATTGTGTCACCAGCAGGACCAGGACAGGGGTTGTCCTCCTGTAACAGGCACTGGTGAGCCCAGACCTTGAATCCTGGGGTCAGTTTTGAGCTCCTCATTTCAAGAAGGACATTGAGGGGCTGGAGGGGGTCCAGAGAAAGACAACAAAGCTGGTGAAGGGTCTGGAGAACAGGGCTGGTGAGGAGCAGCTGAGGGAGCTGGGGTTGTTCAGCCTGGAGAAAAGGAGGCTGAGGGGAGACTTTCCGGCTCTCTACAGCTCCCTGAAAGGAGGTTGGAGCTCGATGGGGGGGGGTTGACCTCTTCTCCCAAGGAGCAAGGGACAGGATGGAAGGAAATGGCCTCAGGATGCCCCAGGGGAAGTTTATGTTGGACATGAGGAACAATTTCTGCAGGAGGTTGCCAGGTTGTCAAGGCCTGGCCCAGGTTACCCAGAGCAGTGGTGGATTCCCCATCCCTGGAGGGCTTTCAGAGTCCTGGAGATGTGGTGCTGAGGGCCGTGGTTTGGTGGTGACCTGGCAGTGCTTAGATTTGATGATCTTGGACATCTTTTCCAAACAAAACCAGGCTGTGGTTCTGCCTGCATGGCTACCACTGCAGGGTTATTTTGGTGCTTTGCAACAAGCTCACTCTAAAGCGAGCAGAGAGCTATGGAGGGAAAACAAAGAGAGCTCCCAAAGTGGTGTCATTTCAGTCCTCCACTGACATCAGTTTCAGCTGGGCCAAGTGACTCAGGAACTGGGCACGTATTTACATTCTGTTTATGTGATCTCATGGCCAGAGAAGGTCAACCTTGGCAGGGTGGCAGGCCAGAAGAGTCTGCCTTTGTGGTTGATGTTCACACCAAGAGCCAGCTGAGATAGTCTGTTGTGCTTGACTTCTCCAGCCTAGCCAGGAAATTGCCTCATGGAGAAGAGACAGGGCCAGGCTGCAGAAGTTGTACTGAAGGTGCAAATGTTAGGCCTGAGTCCAGCACTGAAGGTCTCCAAAAGTCTGGAGATGTTTAGACCTGGGATTCTGATTCAGCACTTTGGGAGTCAGGGAGGACAAACACAGGCTTGAACCCACTTGTGACCAGAGTGGGAGCTGTTCCAGTTTAGGTTTGGACTTTGCCCCTCCACTGCCCCAGGGCCAGAGCAGTTGATAGAACTATTATAGAATCATTTAGGATGGAGAAGACCTTCAAGATCATCAAGTCTAACCATCATCATAGAATGCTTCAGGTTGGAAGGGATCCTCAAAGGTCATCTTGTCCAACCCTCTGCAGTCAGCAGGGACATCTCCAACTAGATCAGGTTGCTCAGGACCCCATCAGGTTTGACCTTGAATGTCTCCAGGGTTGGAGCCTCAACCACATCTCTGTGCGTTATGCTCTACCCCAGGTTCCTCAGCTCAGAAAATGCCCAAATCCCAGGATGGTGAAGGTTGGAAAGGACCTCTGGGAGATCATCCACTCCAATTCTCCTGCTCAAGCAGGGTCACCCACAGCAACTTGCCCAGGATCACAATGTCCAGCTGGGGTTGGAATCTCCCCAGAGCCACCTCTCTGTGCAGCCTGCTCCAGGTCCCTGCTGGTCTGTGATGTTTTGGTGGGGCTGCTTATAAGCTCTACCCATGGTCAGGTTTTGAGTCTCAGGACAACTCGAAACAAGGAGCTCCAATTTCTGCTTCCATACAGAACTCCCCAGCAGGAGATAAACAGGATCCAAGGGAGATGATAAGAGCCTTGGGTTCACACCTTGATTCTGTAGACCTTCTCGATGGCTTGAGGGTGTTTGCAGGAGGCTGCCAGGGCATACACAGTGTCTGTTGGGACCCCACACACTGCTCCTGTGTTCAGCAGGTCAGCAATGGTCCTCAGACCACTTGTACAGTGGGACCTGGGGCAGACGCAGGGTGGAGGATCTTCGGTGTCCTTCTTCAAGCGCTCGACCTGGCAATAATCAGGAGGCAGCAAACCCATTATGGTGGGAATAAAGAACCATCTGAAACACAGGGGGGGATTATTATGCAATGAAGTAGCTTTGTGGAAGATCCAAACCTGGAACTGCTCAAAGCCAGGATGGATGTGCCCTTCAGCAATGTGGTCTAGTAGGAGGTGTCCCTGCCTGTGGCAGGGCTTTGGAACTAGGTGGCCTTGAAGGTTCCTTCCAACCCAACCCATTCCATGATTCTGATTCTGTGCACCCAGTGGAAGTATCTCACTGTGCCACGCTGCCTTGGTAGTCCAAGGGTGGAAGAACCTCTTCTGGGGATACTTCACCTAAAGTAGGTGAGATGAACTACAAGGCAGAAGATCTAAGTTTCATCCCAGTAATAATGTCAGAGACAAGCTCAGGCATGGGCACCTGAACCTCAGATCACAGGAGATCCATCCCACCCAGCACAGTGATTCCTGCCTGGAGAAACAACTGCTCTCCAAAATCACCTAAGGAAGCTGCTAGGGAATCTTCAATCCAAAGGAACTTGAGGAAGTTCAAGTTTCAAAGGGCTTCCTCATGGTAATAAGCACTGGCTTGGTGGAAATGTTTGTCCTCAGCAGGAACTGGAGGTGTCAGGTCAATCAGCCTGGTTAAGTGGAACCACCCTGGTCAGACATACTAGACAGGAGAAGTTTGAAGTTAACAGATACCATGGGGAGCTCTTGCTGTCCACTTTGGGAGACTAAACTCCCTGCCCTCAAGGTTATGGCCTTCAGAACTTCAGCAGATCAACAGCTCTTGGGTTGGAGGTGGCTGATTCCACAGAACTGTGGAGATGAGTCTTTTGGAGTGAGGTGGGAGGTTTCCAAATGCCCCTGCCCTTCCTCCAAGCTTCCACACATGCTCATAATGGAGGAGGTCTTGTGACTGGGATTTTGAGTGGCACTAGAGGTAGATGACCTTCAAAGGTCCCTTCCAACCCAAACCATTCCATGATTCTATGATTCAAAAGAAGGACTGGACATCTGGACTCCCTTAGGTAAGACCAAAGACTTCAGCATAACCCTCTTGATGAGGCCCTGAGCAACCTAATCTAGTTGGGGCTGTCCCTGCTCACTGCGGGGAGGTTGGACAAAGTGACCCTCAGGGATCCCTTCCAACTTGATGCATTCTATGATCCTCCTGCTCAGGTAAGCTAGACCACAATGCAACAAATCTTACTGTGAACAGGGGAGGTCCCATCATCATGAGGTCCTTCCCAAACATGCTGTTTGCCAGTGATGCTGTTGCTCCATAGAAGCAGATGATACTGAAGATGCTGAGCATCACAGCTGGGAAAAAAAAAAACAAACAACAACAGAGTCAAAGGCAGGAAGGGTGAGGACAAAGTTGTGTTTTCTTCTGTGTCTCATGACTTCCCAGCACTGCAAACTTACTTCAGCCCTTCCTGGCGTGCAACAAGAGAGCCAGTGGCATCCTGGCCTGCATCAGGAATGGTGTGGCCAGCAGGAGCAGGGAGGTCATTCTGCCCCTGTACTCTGCACTGGTTAGACCACACCTTGAGTACTGTGTCCAGTTCTGGGCCCCCCAGTTTAAGAGGGACATTGAGATGCTTGAACGTGTCCAGAGAAGGGCAACGAGGCTGGTGAGAGGCCTCGAGCACAGCCCTACGAGGAGAGGCTGAGGGAGCTGGGATTGTTTAGCCTGGAGAAGAGGAGGCTCAGGGCAGACCTTATTGCTGTCTACAACTACCTGAGGGGTGGTTGTAGCCAGGAGGAGGTTGCTCTCTTCTCTCAGGCAGCCAGCACCAGAACAAGAGGACACAGCCTCAGGCTGCGCCAGGGGAAATTTAGGCTTGAGGTGAGGAGAAAGTTCTTCACTGAGAGAGTCATTGGACACTGGAATGGGCTGCCCAGGGAGGTGGTGGAGTCGCTGTCCCTGGGGCTGTTCAAGGCAGGATTGGACGTGGCACTTGGTGCCATGGTCTAGCCTTGAGCTCTGTGGTAAAGGGTTGGACTTGATGATCTGTGAGGTCTCTTCCAACCTTGGTGATACTGTGAGACTGTGAGACTGTGATACTGTAACATTTGTGGGTCTACAAGGCCAAGGTGTTTCCAGGCTTGTTGACTTGGGCACCTTTGGCCACATGGCTTTTTTCTTTTGGGCTCCTGGTGGAAAACCTTCTACAAAGCTAAATCTTGCTAAACCACTCTGTGTAATTGCAAATGAAATGCTCACTTCCTACAGAGCCAAAGCTTCAGCAGAACTACAACACTGGCAGCGTATTTAGTCCATCTCAAGTCTTTGCTCACTGAATGGCTGTTAGAAAGTAGGACTAAGTAGGACTCCAGAACCTCAAGAGGTTCAGCAGTGTCACCAAAATGCTCAAGGACCTGGAGATGATATGAGGAAAGGTTTCCTCCTTCAGTCATGAAGTCAAACCATGCATCAGGAAGAAATTCTTTACAGTGAGACACAGCAACAGGTTGCCCAGGGAGGTTCCAGATGCCTGCAGGTCTTCAAGGCGAGGTTGGGTAAGGACTTAAGCAACATGGTCTAGTGGGGGTGTTCCCACCCATGGCAGAGGGTGGAACTAGATGATCTTTAAGGTCCTTTCCAACCTAAAACCACTCCATGAATCTACAAACCACTCTTTTAGAGCAAGATAACACAATCTTCTTGCTTGCTTCCATACTGAGCTTGCACAGAACATTGCTCTCCAACTGGGACCTACTCACTGCATTGTGTGGGTGGAGGTTTGAGGACCAAGTTCACCTAAAACTCACTTTCAAACAGCAGTGGGAGGTTCTCCAGCGTGCAAAGCAGCAAACAAACAGCCAAGAGCTCCATGGCAAGGGTCATGCAGAGAAGCACCACATTCAGAGAGGAAGCTGTGAAAGGGAACACAAACAAGAGGGACCACATCAGAGAAGGACTCATGAAAATGTATGAGAAACAGCAACCCAGCCTTGTTTGGTTAAACTGGGCAGTCCCTCATCTGACTCCCATGCTCATGGAGGAACAGAGAGGTCCAGCCATGGTTTGTTCAGTCCCCGGCTTGCAGGCGAGGAGCTGCCAAGCCCTTCCTCTGCCAGCACACTCTGCTTGCATGGAAAACACTTCTTGGGCAGCCAAGAAGATTCTGAGTCCAGCAGCTGGGCTGGAGGGTGGCTTTGGAGATCTGCCAGTGGCCCTGTCCCTCTTACAGTCACCTTAACTGAACCCTTTGATTTGCTTTGACATGTTTGTCCTTTCCCTCCTGACTCTTTCTTCTATAGCCCAGCTCAGCTCCTGTTACAGGCTGTGGGCAAAACATCTCAGTTCTCACTTCATCTCAACAGAGCCAGCTGAGGCTCCCTCCTTTGTGCACCTCCACCACAGTGACCACAGAGGCCATTTGTGACCCGACCCCAAATACCCCTCAATGAGCTGGTGGCGCTGAGACTTACCTAAGACCATTAAAAACGCATTGAGCACCAGAAAGGCGACAGAACCAGCAGTGAATCCTTCACTCTTCCCCACAGTGATGGGCACCGAGTGGCCTGAAACGGGACCAGCAGTTTGGTTGTGAGCAAACCATGAGGAGCAGCCTAACAGAAGCATGACCTAACTGCATGATGACTACAGCTGCAGCTAACTGCTGGTGACCACTGTAAAGAAAAGCTCCCAGATGGAAGCCTGCTGCTTCTGCACCGCCAAGCGTTTGAGCTATTAACTGAAGTACTGGCGGTGGCTGTCCAAAGGAGCTGAGGGTTTTAACTCCAGCTTGTTAAACAAGGTCTGGCTGAGAACATCAGCAGCTTCCTCTTAAGCAATGGCTTTCACTCTCCCTGCAGGTGCTCCTTTTACTAGGACCTGGCACAGAGGCTGCATGGACATGCTGTCCACCTGGAGCCCTAGAAAGCTGTTTAAAGTCCAGGCTCATCATGCTCAGATCTTCTTTCATGGCTCTGACCAACTAGGATAAAAGTTTCCAGGCTTCTGAAGGACAAATCCAGAAGCTGGAGTCTTCCAATGCCTCAAAAGCATCTCCTGAACTGGTTTTCTGAGTTGACAGCCCAAGTGCTGTCTCGTAACAGTTCAATGGGGAAAGCTTGACCTGTGTTGGAGTCAAAGACACAACTTGGATGCCTTAAGCTGTGAGAACACCAAGTGAGTGCAGCAAGGACAACCAATTACTTGAGTACAAGCTGAAATGTTTGGTCATTATCTTTCTATGAGGAGGAATATTGGTAAGCTTGGGGTCATCAAATCTCCTGGGAGAAGGAATTTCATTGGAGAAGACAATTGGAAATGTTCTTAAACTGTCCCCCTTTTTTTTTTTGAGTAGCAAAACCCCAGTCCTGACCTGGCCTTACCTGCAAACCTAATCCAGGTCCATGCTCCCCAGAAGGCAGCATAGCAGAATGGAAGGGTGCAACCAAACCTTCTCCCTCCTTGAACCTGGATCCTGCAGACGTAGAGCTGCATGATGGCTCCTGGGATAAGCACGGAGGGCATGGAGAGCTGCTGGCTGCTGAGGCCACTGAGGCTACCCTGGATGGCAGAGGCTGCAGCCAGCCCATTGCAGATGTAGAACAAGGCATCTGGTACTTCAGCTTTGGTCCCGCCTGGGGAATCCTTGGACCTAGTGATGAAGATTTTGGCAGCCATCAGCGTGGTTTGAAGAGCTGAGCTGGACATAGCCTGGCCACCAACTGGAATCAAAGCCTTCTCCCCAATGGAGTTGATGAGGCTGGCGAAGGTGGCGTACATTGAGAGCGCGGTGCAGAGGCTGCAGGCAGCCCCAAGGACCAGGTGAGCACCTGCCGGTGGGATCTGACGGATGGAGGCGGTGGTGAGGATGATGAAGGAGGCATTTTGCAGCATCTCCAGGGTATCTTTATGTGTTGACATTAGAAAGAGCATGCAGGCAACGGCCAGGAAGAACCACCCTCCAAACATTTCCAGCCTGCTCTCCTGAGCTCTGGCCAACCCTAGGAGGGTGGTGAGTGTAAACTCTTCCCAAGATGTCACCAGCCAGTAGAGGCTGTGGACACCAAACTTGGTCGTGTGGTAGACATCCTGCCTGAGATAGCTGTAGAAGCTGGCCAGCAGCTGGCAGCCAGAGATGATGGATATCCATGCTGCTCCCACACAGAAGGTCTTCATGTAGCCAAAGAAGTAAAAAGCAAACAAAAAGGCGGCGACGGTGTCGCAGATGTTGCCGAGGGCCATGGGCTCAGCATACTTGGTGTTCTTCTTCTTTTCTTCTCCAATGGCCTTGGAAGAGCTCTTCTGCGCTGAGCCCAGCAGCAGGACATTGAAGAGAGGATGGCCAAAGCCTGGCAGGACATACCGCTGCGTGATGCCCTTGAAGAGGAGAGCCACCGCTCCGTACAACCCACAGGTGACAATGACAAGCTCTATGGCGCCTGACACCACCAGAGCCCACTGGCCAAACAGGGCAACTGCTTCAAACACCAGGGCGAGAGCGATGGCCCCGAAGATGAAGGGCATGATGTAGTTCACTGTGGCTGAGCAGAAGGAGAGGATGAAAGAGATGGAAATGTAGGCCACCAGGCCGGCCACCGCGCTTTGGCTGGCAGAGAGGTGGGCCGTGCTGGTGGGCAGGAGGTGGCTGGCGTTCCCCGAGGGCGCCGTTGCGTTCTGCAGGGAGAGATGAGCGGCCGCTATGACGCGCGTCGCCCCGTAGCTGCTCCACAGCGCCGAGAAGGTCAGAAAGGCTGCACCTCCAAGGTGGTCATACTTCCTGAAGGCAAGAAATCCTGCCAGGAGCTGGACAAAGCCTCCAATCAGGACCAGGTGGACACCTGAGAGACACACAAGGAGGTCAGGTAGGAAGCGAGTCGCGAAAAGGCTTGAGTGGCAAGAAGCAGAGATGGCTCCCCAAACTTTGAGGGACACTCCACCTCAAGTCCCACAGCCTCCTGGGGTGGCCAGCCCTACAGTGTCTGTCTCCCTCTCTCTTCCCACCTTGATGACAAATTTTGGTGCTGAGCCTTGGTGGGTGGTGCTGGGCCCCTTGTTAGGCTCATTCCAGTGAGCAGGCTCAGGAGCAGTTGGATCTATGAAAGTAGAGGTTTGGTGCTTAGGGGCATGACTTAGTGGTGACCTGGCAGTGCTGGTTCAATGGCTGCACTCGATTTTAAAGGCCTCTTCCAATCAAAACCATTCTAGAATTTTATGGTTAGGACCAGTAGGTTCCTGGTGGAGTTGCTGAGGATGAAGAAGCAGCCATCCTCACAGATCTTCTCCACATTGGAGAAAGCCCACATTCCCCCACCCACCCCACCAATGCTGTCCATGAGCCCATGGATGACTCTTGAGGAGTCAGTCCTGTCCAGTTCCCTCAGTTGAAGTTCACCTCTGACCAGCAGCTCCAGTATCCACCCATGAGCACCATCATGGATTGAATGGATCAAATAGGAATGCATTGGAGCTGGAAGAGGGGAGATTTAGGCTGGAGATTAGGAAGAACTTGTTTAATGTGAGAGTTCTGAGACACTGGGACAGGGTGATTGGGAATGCATTGGAGCTGCAAGAGGGGAGATTTAGGCTGGAGATAAGGAAGAAGTTGTTTAATGTGAGAGTTCTGAGACACTGGGATAGGGTGATTGGGAATGCATTGGAGCTGCAAGAGGGGAGATTTAGGCTGGAGATAAGGAAGAACTTGTTTAATGTGAGAGTTCTGAGACACTGGGATAGGGTGATTGGGAATGCATTGGAGCTGCAAGAGGGGAGATTTAGGCTGGAGATAAGGAAGAACTTGTTTAATGTGAGAGTTCTGAGACACTGGGATAGGATGCTCAGGGAGGTCATGGATGCCCTCTCTCTGGATGCATTCAAGGCCAGGTTAGATGTGAACTTGAGCAACCAGGTTTAGTAGGTGGAGTCCCTGCCCATGGCAGAGGGGTTAGAACTAGATGATGATTAAGGTCCCTTCCAAGCCAAACCATCCTATGAATCTATGAATCACTCACCTGCAAGGATGTCCTCTGCTGCCTGTGGCCTGAGGCCAGTGTGCAGCACGGTGAAGTTCTGCAGGCCGAGAAGGAAGGCGCTGACCACGTTGGCCAGGAGCCCCAGCACCGCCGGCTCGCTGTAGAAGACAGCGGCGAAACCCACGGCGCTCGCCATGCCCCTTCCAGACAAAACAAGAGCGTTGGTGGTTGTCCCCACAACCTCCCTGTCTAGACCAGTGCTGCCTTGGCTTGGGCACTTGGCCAGCCTTCAGAGCCATGCCCCTTCTCTGAGGAGAGGGGAGAAACTGGTGACAGGCTCAGGTGTTTCCACGGTGCCTCCTCGCTCCTGGTTCCAGACAAAGGCTCGATTCAAAGCAGGACTTTAGGTGCCTACTTTCCGGAGCCCCATCCAGAAAAAACACACACGACCTTGTTTAGGAGACAAGGACTTCTGGCAAAAACATCTTGAGGTGCCCCAAAGCTCTGCAGGTGGTGGGGATGGTTCCTGCCTCCTCTTCTCCAAGCTGCTGGAGATGGTGAGGAATGAATAAACCCAACACAAACCAACAAACATTCAGACAAATCCCACAAGGTTTGGTTTTTTTTTTTTTTCCTTCCCCCCCTTTTTTTTTTTCTTTTGAGCCATTCCAGGTCATTTCTTATCCACTCTTGCAGACAAACAGGCAGGCAGAGCTCACACAGCCTCCCAGATGGAATTTTCCAGCTCCATCCCTTTCTTCAAATCCCTAGTGACTAAACAGTCTATTTTCCAACCCTTCATACTTCGCCCATGAACTCGTCTGTTTGCAGGCAGCCCCCACGTTTGCACTCCTGGGGACCATCAGTTGGAGTCTGCTCTCTGGAGGAGGGTTTGGGTTTTGGTTTGGTTGGTTGAGGTGGTTTTTTTTTGCTCAGGGAAGACAGATGAAAATAAACCAGCAATGGTCTTGTTGTTTTGGTATTTTTAAATCATTTGATGACCTGAAAGAGCTGGAAAGGGAGCAAGTGATGTAGTCTGTCCTCAGCCATTCCAAAAGAAAAAAAAAGCCTTTTGGACAGGAGAGGAAGCTCAGGGAGCTACTGTCGATATCAGAAGTGAGGAGGAGCGAACGAGCACCACCCAGTGAAGACAGAGGCTTGGGAACGTTAAGGAACCTAAAGCCCAGTGTCTCCTCTGAAATATTACATGGACATTGTCCACATGTCAATGGCCTCTGGACTCTTGCCCCACTAAAACCCCCAAAATTTCCTTCTCTGATGGAGTTTTTGCACAAGTGAAGAGTGCTGAGCTGACAAATCTACTCCTGCAGCTCTGAATTGCTTCAGCCACTCAAGTTCTGGTGAAATATAAGAAGGGTAGAAACTTCCAAGGGAATTTGCTCCTGAGTAACCTGGTCTAGTGAAGAGTGACCCTGCCCGTGGCAGGGGGGGTTAGAACTTCCTCATCTTTAAGATCTCTCCCAACCCAAAGCATTCTATGAATCTATGAACATTTGGGGGGCAATTAATTCATTTGATTATTTGGTGATGCTAAAGGTTTGGTTCCTTGGTTCAGAAAGAGAGATGCACCGAGTCGTGGTCCTACAGGAGGAACACTCTTTTAGCATCAGTGCCCTCTCTATAAGCCACTGATTTGAATAGGTCTGCCCAAGGAGGTGGTGGTGTTACCATCCCTGGAGGTGTTCAAGAAATGTGTGGCCATGGCACTTAGGGATGTGCTTTAATGCCTGTGGTGGTCTTTGGATGATGGTTGGACTCAATGATCTTAAATGTCTTTTCCAACCCAAACAGTTCTTTGATTCTGTGACTTGAAGGAGGCCCTAAGCAATGATAGAACCTTAGGAGGAGCTGAGCATGTACCTGTGGAGTCCACGAGCTTGTCTCTTCTTATTTCATTTCCCTGCCTCTCAGCTATAAACAAGCAGTTTAGTTTAAATGGTTGTACTTGGAGGTGGGCCACAATCTTAAGTTCCTCCAGGTGTTTTGCTCTGAAACAGCTCAGATGGTGACTTTCTAGGCATGCTGCAACAAGCCCCTGGTTTGGGGCAGTCTCTAGAGGAGGAAGAGATGGGTTTGTGGAGGAAGATGTGTTGGCCAGATGACTACTTGACTCTCAGCAAGGGTTTCCAGTGTGCCCAGGCCCCTGCGTAACGAGCTGTGCAGGGGGGTTGGGAGCCTGCAGCGTAGAGCTTGGGTTTGTGAATCACAAAGGTTGGAAAAGACCTCTAAGATCATCCAGTCCAACCATCACCCCAAGCCCACCGTGCCCACTAAACCATGGCCCAAAGTGCCATGCCCATGTGCTTTTTAAACACCTCCAGGGATGGTGACTCTGCCACCTCCCTGGGCAGCCTGTTCCACTGTTTGACCATTAAGAAAGGTCTAGAGACACAACTAAGAGGGCTGGTGGCCCCTGCTTGCAGCACAATCCTTCAGAGGACATCTGAGAAGAGGGAAGAGAAACACCGAAATATGCTGTAGAGAGGTGAAAAGGGAAAGGCTGTGAGAAGATTTAGACCGAGGTAAGGAAAAGGAGGAGGCTGAAGGAGTTTCCTGTAGGAGCAGAAGGGTTTAAAGTCAGCTGCAGATCTGCTCTGCTCACACCTGCCCACAGCATTCCCTGTCTTGAGACCTCTTCCTCATTGCTTTGCCTCCTCTATTCCTTGAAGCATCAAACACTGAATCTTCTCCAGTTATGGTCTTAGGGGCAGCAGCACTAAAGATGCCATAAGCTACACCAAGACCTGGAGGAACCAAGGTGTGTGTGGAAGCACTCAGAGGTGCTTCCTGTTCCGAGAATGCCTGATCCGTGGTTGTCCCTGGGACAAAACCTCTCATCCCTCTTGTCACTGTCCTCCTCATGCAGTCACTGCCTCTGGCACATCCCAGGGACCTGTTTCTCCACATCACTTCTGAAAACAGATAAGGTGACAGCTCTGCTCCCTGCAGCACAGCCAGGAGGGGCCCTGCACCAAGTCTTTGCTTTGCAGGTCTGCAAGCTGAGCCACCTCAGGTGGGACTGAAGTGAAGTAGCTCTTTGGGCAGAGAAGGTACAGGTGATGTAGGACAGTGTGGGAGCAGAGAAATCCATGAATTGTCCCTTCCTGCCCTGACAGTGTTACTGTACAGAAAACCGCGAGGATGGAGACGAAACACCTGGAGACATGGGGTGCTGCCAGACCTCTCAAAGAGCTGATGGGACAGCCTGGGGTGATCCTCCCCTCACACAAATTCCTCACGCATCAAGGGTGGAGCCAAATCCACGCCCTCCCTCGCCCAGCCTCCTCCATCTCCTTCCCTTTTCCTGCTTCTCCCTGATATTCTCCATCCTGTGGTTTACAAGGATGATTCGTGAGGTCCTCCTTCACCCTGGCTCTTTTCCCCTCAGTGTGACCTCTGAGCCGTGCCCACGTGGCCAGCTTACAGACTCTGGACATCTTTCCCTTTAAATGTGGCCAGGCTGGATGGAGCTTTGAGCAGCTTGGTCTAGTGGAAAATGTCCCTGCCCACGGCAGAGGGGTTGGAATTCGGTGATCTGTAAGGTCTCTCCCAGCCCAACCATTCTGTGATTCTACATTCACTGCCTTGCTGACTACAGCTTCTCTTCACCCCTTCCAGAGAAGGTCATTCTCTCTGCACTCCCTTTCCATGCTGGGCTCTGCAGGGATCACCACAAGCATCTGCTTTGCCTTGATGGCTGCTGCTTGTGCTTCACCTTGACCGATAGTAATAGGACAAGGCTGCTGCATGGACATAGCCTCCCTGGGAGGTTGGAGCAAGGCTCAGCATGCCCTGGGTCACAGGTCTGAATATCAAAATGGGACATTTTCAGACATCCCTGGTGGCATTTTGCAATTAGCTTTCTACCTTAGTAATGAGAACAAATGCTCATAGAGGTCCGAGGAAATCCTGCACATCTCGAGAGGAGCACATGAAGAGCACCAAGAGCAGCTCTTTGGGGACGAGCACCCAGCAAGATGCACACTACCACCAGAAGAAATCTCACAGCCTTGCCTCTCCTTGGCAGAAAAGCAGCTGGGAGTTGCCTGAGATACATTTTGATGCTCACATTGACTAAAGCACTTTGTAATTAGTAGAGGTTTAGAATTATTTCAGAGCTTAGGATTAATACCAAACCTAATTATAGAATCACTACGGATGGAAAAGACCTCTAAGATCATCAAGTCCAACCTTTAGCCTACCATGGCCATTAAACCATGTCCCCAAGTTGTGGCAGAACACACCAAGTGCCATGTCCACATGTTTCTTGAACACCTCCAGGGCTGAGGACTCCACCACCTCCCTGGGCAGCCTGTTCCAATGCCTGACCACTCTATCAACAAAGAAAACTTTCCTAATAGCCAACCTGATACTTAGCAGAAAGCTCAGGCTGGGTCTAGAGACAAGGTGAGTCCCAGCACACTGCTACTCTACACAAAAGAAGAGGCAGCATGTGAAGTGTCCCCAGTTTGCATGGCTGGGCAAAGCAAACAGCCACAGCATTCCCCTAAATCCAAGCATTCCTTTGGGAATGTCCCAATGTCTCCTGGAATCTCTCTGCAGCTTCACCTCTTCACTAACACTTCCCTGACCCGGCAGCAGCAGCACAGAGCGGAGCACTGAGAAGAAGGAGAGCCAAGGAAAGATCCAGCCACGCTGAATGGATTCCAGAAAAGCATCAAAGCAAAGCCACCAGTGCCACATTCTCCCTCTGCAGCCTGGATTTACCTGGTTTGGTGACACTGCAGCTCAATGGGAGGATGCTCTTGTCCCTCTCATTTCCTGGTGAGGACCAGTTTTATAGTCCTCCTTTGGAGGAGGAGCCTGGGGCCAGTTGCTTCACACATTGGCACCTGGGGCATTTTGGAGACAGGAATTCCCTTGGACTTTGTCAGTTATCATCCTGAATTGTTTAATTTTT
Organism: Tricholaema leucomelas; assembly: GCA_013400475.1. Classification (NCBI taxonomy): domain Eukaryota; kingdom Metazoa; phylum Chordata; class Aves; order Piciformes; family Lybiidae; genus Tricholaema lacrymosa; species Tricholaema leucomelas. The sequence continues at coordinate 1,203,202 of WAAF01015816.1, forward strand.
TCCCCCTTATTTCCTGAAACCGAGGGGGGGGAGGGGGTCTCTTCTGTTCAGCAGAGCAACAACCACCCCTCCTCATCTATTCCCCCCACCCTCTCCTTCCCCAGGGGCTGATGTCATCACACTTAACAAATTCAGTTGCACCAAAAAAACACAAAACAAAAAAGCAAATTGCCTTTCAGGAGCATATATAAACCCTGCCACCAAAGCACCTTGCAGACACCACCTCTGCTCTCTCATCCCTCCAATCAAGTCACCCAACGCTGGGGACGAAGAGCTGGGAGCAGCCACCGGCATGGTCTACTTAACCTTGCAGGTAACTACCATTGCATGGACCAACCCTACCCAGCTCTGAGCTTTCCTTTTCCACTTTTAGGAGATAAGAAAACATTTTTTCCAGGTGGTTCCTTGCTTTCCTTTTCTATTTCGAGGAGAGAAAGTCCTTTTCCAGGTGGTTCTTCACTTTTCCACTTTAAGGAGAGAAAATCCTTTCCCAGGTGGTTCCTCACTTTCCTTTTCCACCTTAAGGAGAGAAAGTCCTTTCCCAGGTGGTTCCTCACTTTTCCACTTCAAGGAGATAGTAATTTTCTGTGTGGTTCCTCAATTGGTCCAGATGATTATAACATGAGATGATGACTTGCCCCCAAACAACTAAAATCAGGTGGCTTCACCCACACTTTGCTCATAGCTACTAACCTGCTCCTTGCATGCCTGTGCCTGTTCTGTACCCCAAGGAGATGTTTTGTACGTTCCCGCAGCAGGGGGGTGTTGTTGTTGGGATCTTCTGCGCCGTTCTTTTCTGCTGCTATTCCCTCTGAGCTGGTTCTGCTCACAGCTGTGGGAGGATTTCATGGTCTGAGGAGGCTGTGCTGCCTGTCCTACTGTACTGTTTGACTTCCCTGGCTGTTCTTGGCACCTCTGCTGGACTCAGCTCTGGAAAATATGATTGCTTTTCTTCTCTCTCCTTTCAATCTGTAGTTTAATCCTGTCGTTTGATCTGCGAGGTGGCTAACGATGCCACTTTAGAGGCACAACCAGTAAAACAGCTCTGAAATAGTTCAAGCAGCTCTGGTGACCAATGTTCTGTTTCCCCCCCACCCTCTCTCTCTCTCTCTCTCTCTCTGTGTCTCTTCTCCAGAAATCCCAGAAGGTCTTGGCAACCTCCCGGCAACTTCACAAAACTGCTGCTCACGGTTCGTATCCCTCTGCAGAACAGCATTCCCTGTCTCCTCCTAAAGGACATCCCAACATAATTCAGTTCATTGCTAGGAAGAAAAACCCAAACCAAAAATAAAACAACCTCACCCCAAGCTCTGGGCTTAGGGCAGTGAGAGAAACCAGACTGCTGAAGGAGAAGGCGTGCTTTAGGGGGATGGGGTCTTGCGGTGGTGCTTGCCCTCCACTGCTAAAAACAAGGAGAGAAGCTTCAAGTGGGGGGAAAATGTTGATGGCTAAGCCAGGGCTAAACCATAACCTTCCACTGGTTCAGAAGCAGGCTTTCCAAATTCTGCCTCTTTGATGTGAGACATTGAAACTGTAGCTACCAGCAGACTGCTCAGATCCTCCAATTCTTTGTTGTTAGATCTGTAAAGGTCCCTTCCAACCCAAACCATTCTATGATTCCATGATCCTAGGACTCTGTAGTTCCATAATTCTATGATTGTATGGTTCTATGGCTCCACAAATCTGTGATTCCATGATTCTGTGATCCTGTGAGTCTCTGATCTTCTGGTTCTCTCACACATCTGCTCCTGCTGTTAGCACTGTTCAAAGGGACTCGGTGTTCTGGGTGAAGACTCACAATATCCTAGCTGAAGGAAGGACTCTCCATGTTCTGGGTGAAGGAAAGACTCACAATATCCTAGGTGAAGGAAGGACTCTCAGTGTTCTGGGTGAAGGAAAGACTCACAATATCCTAGCTGAAGAAAGGACTCTCCATGTTCTGGGTGAAGGAAAGACTCACAATATCCTAGGTGAAGGAAGGACTCTCCATGTTCTGGGTGAAGGAAAGACTCACAATATCCTAGGTGAAGGAAGGACTCTCCATGTTCTGGGTGAAGGAAAGACTCACAATATCCTAGGTGAAGGAAGGACTCTCCATGTTCTGGGTGAAGGAAAGACTCACAATATCCTAGCTGAAGAAAGGACTCTCCATGTTCTGGGTGAAGGAAAGACTCACAATATCCTAGGTGAAGGAAGGACTCTCCATGTTCTGGGTGAAGGAAAGACTCACAATATCCTAGCTGAAGAAAGGACTCTCCATGTTCTGGGTGAAGGAAAGACTCACAATATCCTAGGTGAAGGAAGGACTCTCCATGTTCTGGGTGAAGGAAAGACTCACAATATCCTAGCTGAAGAAAGGACTCTCCATGTTCTGGGTGAAGGAAAGACTCACAATATCCTAGGTGAAGGAAGGACTCTCCATGTTCTGGGTGAAGGAAAGACTCACAATATCCTAGCTGAAGAAAGGACTCTCCATGTTCTGGGTGAAGGAAAGACTCACAATATCCTAGGTGAAGGAAGGACTCTCCATGTTCTGGGTGAAGGAAAGACTCACAATATCCTAGCTGAAGAAAGGACTCTCCATGTTCTGGGTGAAGGAAAGACTCACAATATCCTAGGTGAGGGAAGGACTCTCCATGTTCTGGGTGAAGACTCACAATATCCTAGGTGAAGGAAGGACTCTCAATGTTCTAGGTGAAGACTCACAATATCCTAGGTGAAGGACTCTCAGTGTTCTGGGTGAAGACTCACAATATCCTAGGTGAGGGAAGGACTCTCCATGTTCTGGGTGAAGACTCACAATATCCTAGGTGAAGGAAGGACTCTCAATGCTCTGGGTAAAGACTTGCAATATCCTAGGTGAAGGGAGGACTTTCAGTGTTCTGAGTGAAGGAAAGACTCACAATATCCTAGATGAAGAAAGCACTTTCAATGTTCTGGGTGAAGGAGAGACTCACAATATCCTAAGTGAAGGAAGGACTCTCAGTGTTCTGAGTGCAGGTTCTCTGAGCAGATTCCCCTCTAGCCTCTCCAGCCCAGTTCGGCTTCACTGTTTCCTTCTCCTCGAGGTGCTCAGAGTCTTCCTCTGTGAGGAAGCTCTTGAGGAGGACACTGATTTTCAGCAGCAGCAGCCTTCTGCTGAGCTGTGTGGGTTCCTACAGAGATGCATTTTACAGAGCTGCTGCAAGGGGTGGATTTGGTCCCTGTGAGTCATGGTGATGATGACATTCTCAGCTGTGTTTACAAGTGGTTTTTAGACTCCTGGGCTCTAGGTGAGTCCAAATACATTGGCGAGCAAAGTGTGAGTCAGTTGGCATGACATTTAGAGTGCAAGGGAAATGAGGGAAGGGTCATTATTTTTATTAGTAGGTAATTGGCTTCTTTTCTGGTTTAAAAACACAAAGGGTCATCTGTACCTGCTGGTCTTGAGGAGCTTTCACATCGGATGTTGAAACAAAGGGGGTTTGTTTCCTTGCTTCGCTCGTCCTGAGTTATTCATGTGCTGAGCTTCTTAAAATCAGAGAATTGCTTGGGTTGGAAAAGACCTCTAAGGTCATCCAGTCCAACCATCAACCCAACACCACCATGGCCATTAAACTATGTCCCCAGGTGCCGTGGCCACACGTTCTTTGAACACCTCCAGGGATGGGGACTCCAGCCTGTTCCAGTGCCTGACCACTCTTGCAGCAAAGAAAATCTAAGCCTCCCCTGGAGCAACTTCAGGCCATGTCCTCTCTTTCTGTCACCTCATCTCAGTTTTACCTGCCTGATCCTGCTCTCTTTGTCTGCCTTTGCCCATCCACAAATTCAGTGAGACCAGATGGTGAGGAACCTGTGAGCCACCAGCACGTGGCCCGCATGTCTCTACCCTCTTCCCTCTCTCTTGATGCTACAGTGGTGGCCAGGAGCACTCCAGAGGAGACTGTGACTGGCAGCTTTGCCTCCTTCATCCATGCAGTCCGACCAGAGCACTTGTCTAAGACTGTTTGTCACAGAAGCAAGAGGATGATCCTGGACAGCATTGGGGTTGGCCTTGTGGGCAGCACCACACCTGTCTTCGATATTGCTCTGCAGTACTGCCGGGTAGGAACAGCCCCACTTTAACTGGTGGTGACATTGCCCCACCTCGGTGTCACCACCACAACCACCTCCATGACCTTCCCCCCACCTCCACCACACCCGTTGCCACCACCACCATCCCAACCACTACAACCATCCCCACCACCAGCCTCACCACCACCCTGACCATCATCACCAAGGCTTTATTTAGTGGCTGGCATTGGACTTTGCCCTGCAGTAGAAGGATGCTCTGGCAGCACACACTCAGTGCTTCACCCAAGGTCTTCACCTGCCTGTCCCTCCCTTTGACAGGAGCTCTACTCTCCAGTTGCTGTCAGCTCTGTCTATGGCAAGCCAGGTGTGAAGCTGTCCCCAACACTGGCTGCCTTCACCAACGGAGTGGCGGTAAGGCAAGGCTCTTCCGGGAGATGCTCTGCTTGGCGGTGCCTTCAAAGACAACAGTTAGTACTACAGGAAGCAGATGGGTGACTGGGAGGGGAAATGGAGGGCCCAGGGGGAAGAAGTCCTTTAAAGGGACCAAACATGCACCATGGTTCACTTGGTGGATGTTCATAAAACAGTCAGTCACAGAATCACAGGGCAATAGGGGTTGGAAGGGACCTCTGCAGGTCACTGAGTCCAAGGCCCCTGCCAAACTGCCTGATCACTCTTTTGGTAGAGAAACTGTTCCTCATATCCAATTTGTTGTAGACAACAGATATCAGCAAGGACCCCAAGTTCCCTCAGCTTCCAGCCCCTCCCACCAGCATGTCCTTGCCTCCACTTCTCTGACAGACTCACTCCATGGACTTCGATGATACCTGGCACCCTGCTACTCACCCCTCAGGAGCTGTTCTGCCAGCTCTTCTGGCAGCTTCCCAGATGTTACCTGCAGGCACAAAACCCAATGGCATGGACTTCTTGCTGGCCTTTAATGTGGGCCTGGAAGTTCAAGGAAGGCTCATGCATTTCTCCACTGAGGCTCACAACATCCCAAGAAGGTAAACCTCTTTTTCTTCACCCAGCAGAAAGAGGGCTGCTGAGGCTCTTCTGGTCTGCTCAAGGTTTCAACCACTTGGGATCAGGACAGAGCCCTACTGAGAGCCAGATGCCAGTTCTAGCATAGCTGGTGAGGAACCATATATTCATTTGGTGGCCTCCAATGGTCCTGCCTCAGAAAGAGCCACCAAGAGGACTACCACTGAGTTTGCAGTGTGATCATCATGAGCAAGGGCTGTTGTGAGAGGACAAGGGCTGACAGTCTGAACTCAAAGAGGGAGAACCAGACTGAAGAGAAGGGAGGAATATTTGACATTGAGGATGGTGAGAGCCTGTCTTAGGTTCCCAGAGAAGTGGGAGATGGAGGTGCCCCATTCCTGGAAGCATTGCAGGTCAGGCCCTCTGTGGCTCTGAGCAACCTGCTCTAGTTGCAGATGTCGCTGCTGACGGCAGGGGGTTGAACCTGCTGACCTTTCCACCCAAACTGCTCTGTGATTCCATGATTCAAGATTGCTTTCTGGAGATGTTGAACTCACTCACTGACTCCAGTGAGGCCACAAGCAGACACTTGGGTTTTGACACTTGGCTACATTTAGAGTGTAGAACGCAGAGTGAGTCCCACCTGCACCAGAGCCATGAGGAATCGCCAGTGGCTGACTTGGCTGCTCATTCCCATTCCCATTGGGCAGGCCTGGTAGACGAGGCCCTTGGGTGCTGCTAAGGTGAGGTTCTTGAGATGCTCACACCTGCCATTTTCCTCCCAGGTTCCACCCTCCCTCGGTGGTGGGGACCATGGGCAGTGCTGCAGCCACCGCCAAGCTGCTGTCCCTCAGCATGGCCCAGTGCACCCACGCCCTGGGTATTGCCGCATCGCTGGCAGGGGCACCCATGGCCAACGCTGCCACCCAAGCCAAGCCACTGCACATTGGCAATGCCACCCGCCTGGGCTTCGAGGCAGCTCTGCTGGCCGCCCGAGGGATGGAGGCCAACCCCTTAATCCTGGATGAGATCCCTGGCTGCTCTGGATTCAGCGTCTTCTACAGCGTCTATCAACCCAAAGCACTCTCCACACCAAGTGAGCAGCATGAGTTCCTCCTGGAGAAGCAGGATATTGCTTTCAAGAGGTTCCCAGCCCACCTGGGGATGCACTGGGTGGTGGATGCTGCCCTGTCTGTCCGGAACCTCTTCATCAACTACGCAGGGTCCTTCTCTCCCTCCTTGATCCGCACCATCGTGCTGAAGATCCCAGTGTCCAAGTACATCAACCGGCCCTTCCCCAGCTCAGAGCACCAGGCCAGGCACTCTTTCCAGTTCAACGCCTGTGCTGCCCTGCTGGATGGTGAGATGGGGCTCAGCTCCTTCGCGGAGACCAGCATCCACCGGCAGGAGCTGAGGGAGCTGCTGGACAAAGTGGTGGTGGAGCACCCTGAAGACAATGTGGCCAACTTCGATAAGATGTATGGAGAGGTCGCGCTGCTCCTGCACAGCGGAGATGTCCTGACCGGCAAATGTGACACTTTCTACGGCCACTGGAGGAAGCCTCTGAGCAAAGAATCGCTCCTGAAGAAGTTTCGATCCAATGCCTCTCACGTGCTCCCAGAGGAAAAAATAGAAACCATCATCACCATGGTGGACAACCTGGAGAACCTGTCAGACAGCTCCCAGCTGGCATGCAGCCTCTGATGGAACAGCGAGTCCCCTGGGGTAGCTGAGAGACTTGTCCTGGTGAAACTCTGATTCCTTTCTTCATTGGTGCTTTACTATTGATTTCTAACGACAGGAAAGTTCCCACCCCATGAAGTCAAAGTAGATGCTTCGATACCAGAGGAGTCATAGAATCATAGAATCAACCAGGCTGGAAGAGAGCTCCAAGCTCATCCAGTCCAACCCAGCACCCAGCCCTACCCAGCCAACCAGACCATGGCACTAAGTGCCTCATCCAGGCTTTGCTTCAACACCTCCAGGCATGGCGACTCCACCACCTCCCTGGGCAGCCCATTCCAATGCCAATCACTCTCTCTGCCAACAACTTCCTCCTAACATCCAGCCTAGACCTCCCCTGGCACAGCTTGAGACTGTGTCCCCTTCTCCTGTTGCTGGTTGCCTGGCAGAAGAGACCAACCCCACCTGGCTACAAGTGCAAAGGGCCTTAGTCCATAAGACAGGAGATGTCTCTGTGGCAGCAATTGGCACACAGATGGAATTTCAGCTCATGGTTGATGCTGGGTAGCTGAAGAGCCACCACAAACAAAGAAAGAAAACAATCCCATGGGAATCTCTGAGGATCCCGAGGGGTCCTCTGGAAGCTTGGGTCCTCAGGAGGAATTGTCTCTAGATGATTTTGGAAGTTGCATTCAAAGCTTTTTTTCTGTGCAGAGCCACCAAGTCTGGAGAGAGGAGGAAGTTCAACTGCCAAGAGTGTGCTTTTCTCAGTGCTCTTCTGGGTGCTTTTCAGATGGTTGGTTGGTCATGCTGGCCAGATGGACAACCCAGCAGTGACTGCAGACTGCTCTGCCTGCAAAACTGTCAAGCAGAGAGGGATGTTTTTTCTCTCCCAGTAAAGCCTCCTGGTTCCCCAGCCCTTGGGAAGTGTTTGTCACCTTTCTGCCAGTTCAAGGATCCTTAAAACCTTTTGTCTCATCTGAACAAAAAGCAGTGGTCAGGTGAAGAAGTTACCATCAGTCCTACACCCACAACCCATGCGGCCCATGAGGGATCCCTGCCAGCACTAGGGCTGGGCCACATCACCTCTCCTGGCTTAGCCCAGGCATATCCTCAGAGCTGGCTCACCAGAGGTGGTCTCTATAGTTGGTGCAGAGATGGGCATCTCTGGATGAAGACCTGGGCACAGGCACACTGTGAGTGACATTGGAAGAGGAGGGACAGCTGACTGAGGCTCAGCTCTTATCTGGTCTGGGATAAAACTGGTACTTGTGCTCCAACAAAAGGCCTCCTCACCCTGTGTCCTTTCTGAGCATTGAGGTGGAGAGCCATTGCCCTGGACATCAGCCAGACACTGTGACTGCTGACCCAAAAGACTTGCTTCCGTGGTGATGATGGTGTAGGAATGGAACCTGTTGCTGGAGGGAGGGTGGGTTGAGCCAGGCAAGAGGGAATGTGGGCTGGTTCCTCTTCAGCTTGCTGGTAGTAGTCTATGCAGAGAACTTCCCAGCCAGAGCCAAACTGTTTGCCCACTCTCCTACTGTCCATCATGTCCACACTGAATCTTTCTGAATAAAGAACTGAAGGAAATTGATTTTCTGCATTAAGACTTCGTGCTGCATGCTGTAAACCATCAGGTTTTCAATTTGATTCTGAGGTTACCCAATGAAGGCTGTCCCAGGAGGTGGGAACCCAGTAGAGGCTGGGACACTGCTAGCTAGAAGGCTGGCCTGTGGCCAGTGACTTCTCCAAAGCCACAGATTTACACGGAGCACTTCAGGCTCTTGCTTGTCCTGATGAGAACAGCAGGTGCTGCCCAGCAAAACCTGGCTGTGGTTGAACATGATCTCTCAACAAAGAGAAGTCACCTTCTGCTTCACAGAAGCTCAGAATGCCTGCATGGTGGGCATTGGAAGAGACCTCTGGAGATCATCCAGTCCAACCCCCTGCTCAAGCAGGAGCACCCACAGCAGCTTGCCCAGAAGTCTAGGTGCAGCTGGAAGCACTCCAGAGAAGGAGGCTCCATAACCTCTCTGGGCAGTCTGCTCCAATACCCTCACACCAAAAAAAACTTTCTCCTGTTCAGATGGAACCTCCTGGGTTCCACTTTGTCCTGTCCCTGGGCACTGAGAAGAGTCTGACCCCAGCCTCTTGCACCTCACCCTCTTGTCCTGTCCCTGGGCACTGAGAAGAGTCTGGCCCCAGCCTCTTGCACCTCACCCTCTTGTCCTGTCCCTGGGCACTGAGAAGAGTCTGACCCCAGCCTCTTGCACCTCACCCTCTTGTCCTGTCCCTGGGCACTGAGAAGAGTCTGGCCCCAACCTCTTGCACCTCACCCTCTTGTCCTGTCCCTGGGCACTGAGAAGAGTCTGGCCCCAGCCTCTTGCACCTCACCCTTTAGCTCATGCTGAGCACTGATCAGATTCCCTCTTAGGCTGCTCTTCTGCAGGCTTAACACCCCCAGGGCTCTCAGCCTTTGCTCCCCACGGAGATGCTCCAGGGCCCTCAGCATCTTTGGAGCCTCCATTGGACTCTCCCCAGCACTTCTCTGTTTCTCTTGAACTGGGATGCCCAGAACCATGTCTCATCATAGCTAAACCTCTAAAATGAAACAAAACTGCTTCAAGGGCTCAAAGCAATGAAGTTTCTCCTCACGTTCAAACAGCATCTCCTGGGTTCCAGTTTGTGCCTCTTGCACCTTGTCTTTCCCTGAGCACCAGGGGCTACAGAGGTGCCTCAGATGTGTTTCATTCATTTCCTCTAAACACACAGGGCCCTGACAACACCTCCAGCATCCCAGCCCAGGGAAGTGTCTCACTCCTTCTTTCCGGTCTCAAACAGCAGATGTGTCACACCCTTAGGGAATTAGGAGGCCCAAACCCCTGGCAAGGGCAGTGAAGCTTTAAAAGAGCCAAGGGAATAAATGGTCTGTGTGAAATCAGAGACCAGCCCGTGTGACACGGAGGGTTCAGTGATTAATATGGTGTCACCAAAGTCCCTGACTTCTCTTCCCTGGATGAATAAGAACAGAAGCACTGTCCTTCATGCTGCTGCTGTTCCAAGGTAAATGGCACTGAAAATTAAGAGAAGGAAATGTTTCTCCCCAAAAGTATTTATGGTAGGAACTCAATGATTGTAAGAACACTTCCAGTACAGAGCCAGGCTTGGTCTGGGTTAGTAATCAACCAAAAACTGAAACCTCAAGCCAGAAATTCATGGAACTGTAAACTCACAACATTCTTTTGGCTGGAAAACACCTTTCAATTTGTCAAGTCTAAGCCTTAACCCAGCACTGCCAGGTCACCACCAAACCCTGTCCTTCAGCACCACATCTACATGGCTTTGAAACTCATCCAAGCATGGGGACACTGACACTGCCCTGGGCAGCCTGGGCCAGGCCTTGACAGCTCTCAAGGGGAAGAAATTGCTCCTCGTGTCCACCCTGAATCTCCCTTGGGGCAATTAGAGCCTGTTTCATCTTGCCCTGTCTCTTGTTCCTTGGGAGAAGAGACCAACCCCCAGCTGTACCCAGTGTCCTTTCAGAGAGTCTCCCCTCTCCCCCTCTCAGAAGGCATCCTCCCAGTCTGCTTTTCCCCAGGCTGAAGAACCTCAGTTCCTTGGGCTGCTCCTCACCAACCCTGCTCTCCAGACCCTTCATCAGCTCTGTTGCCCTTCCTGGACCTACTCCATCACTTCAATGTCATGAATTTGGATAGAAGCTGTGTCCACACAATGGTCACCCACTCACTGCTAACTCGAGTCAGGAGTTTGTTCCGTGGGTGAAAGGCTCCACTGATGCAAGCTCTTGGCCAAGGAGAAGCCCTGGCCCGTGGAGAGCAGTGGGAAAGGTGAGGCAGGACTAGTGGGAGCAGCATTGACCTTCTCCCATGGGCAAGACCCACCCATGGGACGGGACCCACCGTTGGGGGTCAGGACCTGACCCCTCTTGCAGCACCCTGGACGACAACTGGCAGCCCCACCCTCCTTGGGGTCCCACTCTGGGGGTCCCTCCTCGGGCTCCATTCCCAAGATGAAGGTTCTGAGATGTCTGTGGCTTTGTGCCATGACATCTCTGGTCCTGAATCCCTAATGTGATTCCATCTCAGCTGGAAGCAGCTAGGGCCACCAGCAGCAGCAGCAGCTGGTGACAACCTGAAGTTGTTTAGGGCTTGGCATTTTGTCATGCCATGGAAAACATTGGATTTCCTGGGAAATGGGAAAAATACAAGGAAAAAAAGGGGTAGAAGAGTACACCTCAGGAATCATCTCCATCTTAGAGGAGATCTCGAGATTTTGGACTGCAGAGGTCAGAAGAGACCTCTCTGCCTCCCAGCCCTTCTTCACGTTGCTACCACAGCGTGGCCAGCAGGGGAACTTCTCCTCTTAGAGAACCCCGAGTCCTTCCTCAGTGCCTTCTTGCTTCTTAGAACCTTAGACTTAGAGAACCCCGAGTCCTTCCTCAGTGCCTTCTTGCTTCTTAGAACCTTAGACCTATTTGGCTTGGAAGAGACCTTTCAGATGATCAGGACCAATCATTACCCTGGCACTGCCAGGGCACCACCAAACCATGTCCCTCAGCTCCACATTTTCTTGGCTTTGACACCCCTCTGGGGATGGAGACTCCACTGCTGCCCTGGGTAGCCTGGGCCAGGCTTTGACAACTCTTTTTGGGAAGGAACTGTTTGGGGGATTGTTTTTTATTAATTGATGACAGAACTCCTATTCCTATGGCTGGGAGTTTTGTTTGCCATACAAAAGCTCCAACTTGTAAGATGAGCCACACCAGAAGTGTGGCTTCTTCTGGCAAATGGGCAGGGTACAGGTGGTGGTCAGGGTCCACCTCTGTTGGCTGCAGCCACATCTTTTCAGTACTTGGAAACTTCAATCAGGTTCCCATCAGGGTCTCGGAAGTAGATGGAAGTTATTGGACCCATGGCACCGGTTCTGTCCACAGGACCTTCTTCAACAGTCACCCCACAGGCCTGGGAGGAGACATAAGAACAGGGCTTTGATGCTTCAGGTAGTCCTGTGTGCTCTTCAGCCCAGCCCTGGGAACACGAGCTGTTGGAAGGACAGTTCTGGCATTGCTCAAGACACAGGAGGCTCTGGCTTCGTGCATCTTGGGCATCACACTGCCCTGGGGACGCTCTATGCCTTCCTCACCTTCAGATGATCCAGCAGCTGATCCAGGGCCACTTCTGTGATAAGGCAGAGATCTGCAGAGCCAGGGACTGGGCACCGAGCCTTGGGTTCCAGCTCCTTCCCAGCCTCATGCAGGTTGAACTTCTGGTTGCCAAAGTGCAGAGCTTTGCGATTCCCCTGTCCCAAAGGACAGACTCAAAGTGTGATGGCACCAACAGGGCTGGAAGCCTTCAGCAGCTACTCATTTGTGTAGTCCTCACAGTCCTGAGGACCTGAGTGTAGCCCTGCTAACTCTGAGCTCTTGCTATGGACAAGAACTGAGCCCTGCAAGGCTCCCCTGACATCCCTCAAGATGCAGTGCAACCCAAGAACCTCCTACAGCCTACATGCAGCTACAGAGTGAAGTAAGCCCTCAGTTTGGAGCATTCTGGCCTAGAACTGCAACTGAAGGTCCCTTAGACCCCAGCTAAGCCTGTGCCCCACATTACCTTGAAAGTCACCACCTGCATGCCCAAGACTTTGGTATAAAAGGCCACAGTGTCCTCAATGCTCTTCACAGTCAACACGAGGTGGTCCAGGCGCTGGATGAAACACGGGGGTGGACTCACCTGCTTCTCCTTCCAGGACATTATCTCAGGGCTGGGAACCAGAACATGAAGTTTAAGAGCATCCAAATATGCAAGGAAATGGTCCAGGTATTGGACCTGGAGAATGTGAATGGAAATCAAAGAGGTTTTCTTTTGGCCTGCAGGTGGCACAAGTACAGAAGCAATAAATTCTCTTTTCCTAAGGGCTTCAGACCCTTGTCTTGCTCTGGTGGAACCAGAGCATTCCAGAGCCCCTGATTAGGGCCAGCTCTGGAGGCTCAGCTGGGTGACCTTGCTGTGAGGGCTGATGTCACCGAGAGGATGAGCTCCTAATGCACAAACCCCTGTGTGCACCATACAGGGACCAGATGTGTGATCCTTCCTTCCTTCCCTCTCTGGTCTCTTCCCAGCCTCCTTCCTGTCCAGATGTGGATGTCACCCAGGTCCAACAAAGACAAAGGGTCAAGACAAGGTGAACCCTGACAGTCTGGTGGGAAATATCTCTGGGGCAAAGAATATTCCTAGGAGAAGGTGGCACTGGGGCTGAAGCAGCTGCTTGGTGTCCCCATGGAAAAGGGCTGCATCATTCCCCTTCCAGGAAGGACACAGAATCCCTTCTGCTGCCTCTGTAATGTAGATGTAGAACATGGGCCATAAGTTGACACCAGCAGGCAGAGGCTGAGGCTGATGCCAGAGGTTTAAAGAGCTGTAGCATGGAGGTCTGGAGAACTCAGTAGCCTGGTGTTATGGTGCTTCTTCTCCTGAGTGTTTTGTGGTGGGTTCATGTCCTCTGGCACTGCTCTCCTGCAGCACAATGACTGACAAGGGAAGATCTAAAATTGCAGCTGACCCAGGAGCAAGTTCAGCATGGGACCAGAGTTGTTTTTACCAGGGTATCTGCTGACAGTGGGCAGAGGAGTTTGCTTGGACCAGGACTTCATAGTCCTTAAGCCCAAGCTGGGATTGTAGCATGGCTTGGACTGTGGCCAGTGACTGCATCAGTTATGGGGTGAAGCAGTTATCAGAGCAGCAGAAAGTCCCTGGTCCTCCTTCCTGCAAATGGTGTTTGCTGTTTATAATCACACAATGCTTTGGCTTGGAAAAGACCTTTAAGATCATCAAGCCCAACCCTTGACCCAGCACTGCCATGTCACCAACAAACCATGGCCCTCAGCACCACATCTCCACGGCTTTGAAACCCCTCCAGGCATGGGGACTCCGCTTCTAGCCTGGGCCAGGCCTTGACAGGGAAGAAATTGTTCCTAATGTCCAACCTAAACTTCCCCATGTGCAGCTGGAGGCCTTTTTCCCTTGTTCTATCACTTGTTCTTCAGGAGAGGAGATGAATCCCCACCTGACTCCAAACTCCTTTCAGGTTTAACAACCTCACCCCAAGCAATCTGGTCCTTCTGCAAAGCCCTTCCCACCCAGGAAGTCTTCCTGGCTGCTGCCAAGTTGCAGAGCCCTCCCAGGGCAGAGCCTGTAGCTCCCAGCCTTCTCCTCTCACACCCACACCTCAGCAAAGCACGAGGAGATCAGAGTGCATGAAATCATCTGAGTACCTGCGAGAGAGGACCAAGAGCTTGGACAGTCTGCTGCCAGATGGTTCCCTTATGACTGTCCCCTTCCTGCAGCCTGAAGTTGGCCTGTGGGATCAGCAACACCACAGGAAGGAGGGTGAAAAGCCAAGGAGATTAGAAACCAGAGCTGCTAGCAGAGCTGTACCTTGACCCGAAGGATGTAGAAGTCCAACTACTTGGAGCTGCTCCAAAACCAAAGCCAGAGTCTGGATATTTTAACCACTTAATCTCTATCCAAGCACAGCTGAGGATGGTGCTCAGACTGGGGTGACTTACTGGTAAGAAGTAGCAAGGATGGCCCTGGAGAAGAGGAGCTGTGGCAAGCAGCTGCTGTAGGTTCCCCACCTCCCTGGCAGCAGGCAGATTGCCAGTTGGCCTCTGCCCCTGAGATTATTTTCTACCAGTCAGTACGCTGAGGTCTCGCTGCCCTGTCAGGCAACTGCTGTGTCTGGGAGCACTGCAAGGTACCAGCAGTAAAAGCTGGATGAGATGTAGGTGCCAGGCTACCAGCCAATACAGAATCATGGCATCATTTCAGCTGGAAAAGACCTTTAAGCTCATGGAGTCCAAACATTTCACCCAGCACTGCCAGGTCACCACCAAACTGTGGTCCTCAGCACCACAGCTCAATGGCTTTGAAAGCCCTCCAGGGATGGGGACTCCATCGCTCCTCTGGGCAGCCTGAACAAGGGCTTGACAGCCCTTCAAGGGGAAGAAATTGTTCCTAATGTCCAACCTAAACTTCTCCTAGTACAGCTGGAGGCTGTTTCCTCTTGTCCTATCGCTTGTTTCTTGGGAGAAGAGACCAACCCCCCAAAGGCAAGAGCTCCACAGCTGTGCAGTGGGGCTGGCAGACAGAGGGACAAGTAGCAGGTGGACCTCCCAAACCTCATGTCCTGGGGAAAAAAAATCCTCCTGGCTTGTCTTTACTAACTCTCCAAAGCTGCTCCCCTGGGTGCAAGCAATAGCAACAGGGATGCTAACATCTGACAGAGCTTTCAGGGCATTAATTGGCCTTAATGCCCCTCCTCAGCCTCGTCTTGGGGCTCCCAGCCACACCGATGAGCCCTGAGGATATTTAATCTCTTCTCAGGGCTTTCACTCCATAAATGGGTGTTGGTTTAGAATCATAGAATCAAGCAGGTTGGAAGAGAGCTCCAAGATCATCCAGCCCAACCTAGCACCCAGCCCTATCCAGTCAACTAGACCATGGCACTAAGTGCCTCATCCAGGCTTTGCTTCAACACCTCCAAGCACGGCGACTCCACCACCTCCCTGGGCAGCCCATTCCAATGCCAATCACTCTCTCTGGCAACAACTTCCTCCTAACATCCAGCCTAGACCTCCCCCAGCAAAACTTGAGACTTGTTCTATTGCTGCTTGCCTGGGAGAAGAGACCAACCCCACCTGGCTACAGCCTCCCTTCAGGTAGCTGTAGCCAGCAATGAGGTCTGCCCTGAGCCTCCTCTTCTGCAGGCTGCACACCCCCAGCTCCCTCAGCCTCTCCTCATAGGGTTTGTGTTTAGAAGTGCTGGTTTTCAGCCTGCAGCTGGATGTGCTTCTAACTGCTCAATAACCCTGCAGGTCTCTCCTGGTTCTTAACCCTGTGCCATCACGATGGACCTGGTTGTTATTCTGTGCTGAACTCAGGAGTTCAGGATTTCCACATTTCTGGAGAGAAGGTTGTCATGGACATTTTCTTAGCCCCATGATGATCATCCCAAGATACAGAAGGCACATTTTTGACAACACAAATGTTGTAGCAGGTTGTGATGTTTCTAGAGAAGATGCTTCATGAAGGTGGACACAAACCAGTTTGGGATCTGCTCCACTCCAGTGGAGCAAATCCTTTGTTCACTTAGAGATTTCCAGCTGTCTCCACTGGAGAGCTGGTGGAGCACTGGGGCATGTTCTGACACCTGGGTATAGCAATTGTCCATGTGTTTGAGTGTCTCAACAGGTGTGCTAAACCTCTTGTTTCAGCACAGGGTCACTGGGAAACCCGAGAGGAGATCAGAAGGAGAAAGCTCCTAAAGGGAAGACACTTTTCACTGCCCAGCTGTGGTGGGAAACGACCTTCTGAAGAGGTTAAGAACCTGCTCTTGCTGCCCTTTGGCAGCCACTTGAGGTTTAGGAGGGTTTTTTACTGCTTGCCTAATGGCTTCTTGGAGCAGAGATGCCATAGTTTGGGTCTAAAAGCTCCACTTCCCAAAGGGAGATCCAAGACCAAGCAGACAGGGGCACTTTGATGTTAAGTTCAGGATGAGACCCTCACGTATCAGCCTTCAGCTTGGGAAGGGGTTTAAGCTGGGCTTCTTGAAGGTGTAACTGCCAAAGAGGGCTCCTGAGCAGCTTCCAACCACCATTCAGAGAGGGTTGCCTCTACATGTTGCACTGAGTGATGGAGTTGAAGTAGCTCAGCAAGTCCTCCAAGGTGAAGTCCATGGTGATCCCTGTCCCTGCGTAGCAGCACTGAATCAGATGCTCAAACTGCTGGTACTGACGTATGAGCTCCTGCTGCATGGCTTGCCACACCACCTGGGGAGAAACAGACCAGCAGGTCCCTTCAGCCCATGGCAGCTGGACATGCTGCTCTGCACCCCCCACAACACCATGCTGTTAGACCCAGACCCCTTTACCTGCAGAAGGTTTTCCTCTGGGGAGAGATACTTCTGGGTTGTCCTGTAGAGGGTCTCAAGGGCTCTTTTCACCTCCTGGCCAGGGTATTTCTCAATGACCTTCCTCAGCTCTTGCTTGCTGTATGCTAGCTGGAAGTTGACCTCTTCTTCTTTCACCCCTTGAGCCACACAAGCTTTCACCCCTTCAAAGAAGTGCTGGGAAGGCAAGGAGACAGTCACTGAGGAGCTTTCCTAAGGTGGACTCCCATGTCATGGTCGAAACCTGACTGCTTTCCCCAACTGCCCTCCCAGTTCTAAGTGAGAATGAAGTGATGGAGGTTGATTATCCCCCGGGAAAGCAGAACTTGGAGGAATTTCATCAGTTCTTTCCCCTCCCTACTCAGTGAGCAACATCTCCAAGGGTCATAATGGGACTTGTAGAGAAAGCACTCCTGGCCCTTGGTGCTTCACACAGCTTTGCTCAATACAAGAGGTTTGGAGGCAGAGGTTGGATTGGGGGACATGGGAATCTGAAGCAAAACTCCTGTATTCTCAGTTCTTTCAGGATGCCATCTCAAACAAGAAAGGTTGGTCTGGAGGGAGGGGGTTCAAAAGGAGCATACATCCCACCCTAAGCATGGCTGATGCTTGGGAGCCCAGAACTATGCCAACCCGAGGAGTGCAGACCTCAGCTGGCTTTCAGAAGACTGCCAGAGGCAGTGTAGCTCCACAAAAAACTAGGTGCTGACACATTTTCTTCTGCATGAGCTTTTCAGGCACAGAGTTGGTCAGGAAGGGACCTCAGGAGGTCTCTTGTTCAACCTCTTGCTCACATGGGGTTCAACAATGAATTCCAACAGGGGATGCTGAGGCATTTCTCAAGGTAGGTCTTGAAAACCTTTAAGGATGAAGGCTCTGCAGCCTCTCTGGCCAAGCCATTCCAAGGCTTTAGTATCCTTATGGACTGCCCAGGGAGGTGCTGGAGTTGCTGTCTCTGGAGGTGTTGAAGCAAAGCCTGGATGAAGCACTTAGTGCCATGGTCTGGTTGATTGGACAGGGCTGGGTGCTAGGTTGGACTGGCTGAGCCTGGAGCTCTCTTCCAACCTGGTTGATTCTATGAGCCTATGATTTTTTTCCCCCTTCTGTCCAGCTGGGATCTTCCATTTGACACTTCCTGACTGTTGTCTCTCTCTATCCTGCAGTGCACCTCAGTAACCTTCTAGGGAAGGTGGCTTCTAGGTGCCCCAGAAATTGTTTCTTCTCCAGGCTGACCAAATCTAGCTCCTTTAGCCTCTCCTCACCATGCTGGTGGCCTTTGCCTAGTTTAGTAAGACCTCTTAGCAGGGGTAGATGAGCAACCCATCTCTGTCTCTGCCACAGCTGGATGTGGTGTTCCACATCTGGTTAAGTAAAGGCTCCTCTCCACTTTTCTGTACCTGCAACCCAAAAATCTTCTGTCTTGGGTATTTCCACTGGGGAGCAATACCCCAGATCCCAGGGATTTTGGGACAGGAAGAGGTTTCTCAATGTATAAGCTGATTTCATGGCCAGAAATAGGCCCTAACATTGCTTAAGCCCCTTTGCATCATCTCTTGACGTTTGTGATCTGTCCTCAAACCTCAAGAGGTACATAGACTGCTGGAGGAGGCCATCTCAGGACTCTGGAAGTCCCAGAGCAGAATTCAATCCAAGTATCCTCATATTTGACATGCTTTGCTTTGTTGTGAGCTGTGAAATGATATCTTCCCTCCCAGCAGAAGACTTTGAGGCCATCAACACAGCAGGCTTGCAGGTAGGATGAGATACCAGGCTGATCTTCTAGGCGAGCCTACAAGATGTTTGACAGTGAAGACTGGAAACAAACTGAAAGGAGCAGGCTCCATAAATAATTCAGGCTGCTCCCAGTCTGGGAGATGTTTTAGACCAGAGAGGAGTGGAGTAAGGAGGGCTCTGAGGAGCCATCATCTCTGGGAGGAAGAGGGCTGTCTGTTGGAGTTAGCGAAGCCGGATGCTCTTAGCTCAGTTAACAGAGCAGCCCCTGGGGAAGGGTGAAGCAGTGTTGGGCTGATGCAGCCAGACAGCCATGCACAGACAAGCCAGCATCTGCCAGGCACAGGCACGCAACCCAGAGTGGGCTCTGAACAGGTTCTCAGGCCACCACACAGTGGCTGAGCCCAGCATGGCGTCAGAGAGTGGTTTCAGTTGGGAAAAGACCTTTCAAGGTGACCCCAGCCACCAACCCAACACCACCGTGGCCACCAAACCGTGTCCCAGAGGGTCATCTCCACACATTTCCTCAACACCTCCAGGAATGGTGACTCCAACTCCTCCCTGGGCAGCCTGTCCCAATGTCTGACCACTCTTACAGGAAAGGAATTGTTCCTCCTGTCCAACCTAAGCCTCCTCTGATGCAGCTTGAGGTTGTTTCCTCTTTTGTCCCAAGGAACAAGTGGCAGGGCAACACAACCCCCTCGCTGGCTGCAATCTCCTTCCAGGGGATTGCAGAGGGCCAGAAGGTCTCTTCCCTCAGTGTCCTTTTCTTCAGGCTGAACAACTCCAGGTCTCTCACCTGCTCCTCTCCAGAACCATCACCAGATTCGTTGTCCTCCTGTGGACCTGCTCCAGTCCCTCAATGTCCTTCTTGGAGTGAGAGGCCCAAAACTGAGTCCAGGATTCAAGATGTGGCCTCGCCAGGTGTGGACAATCCCTGCCCTGGCCTTGCTGGCCACACTATTGTTAATCCAAGCCAGGATGCTGGTGGCCTTCTTGGCCACCTGGGCACACCCTGGCTCATCTTGTCAACCAAAACCTGGAGGGGTCCTTTCCCACTGGGCAGTTTCCATCCCTTCTTCCCCAAGCCCAGAACCTTCATGGGGTGGTTGTGATCCAAGTGCAGGACCCAGCACTTTGTCTTGTTAAGCCTTGGCACATTGATTCAGCCTGGCCAGATCCCTCTGCAGAGCCTTCCTATCTTTGAGTAGATCAACAGTCCCACCCAGTTTGGTGTCACCTCTCATGCCTTTGAGCCACGGGCTGTGCTTTGTGGTGAAGCCCAGGCAGAAGTGGTCAGAGGAGGGGTGGCAGCACTGGGGACGTGACAACAAACCAATATGATGCCAGACTGGATTTGGGGAGGAGTGTTTTGAGCATCAGTGAACTGAGAAGTGCAGTTGCCCTTCAAGACACAGGCAAGGATCTGTTTTATCCTGTACTCACATGGAGCTTCTCCAGTGGCTGGCCCAGGTTCTGGATGATGTATTTCTCCATGTGCTCACTGTACCTCTGCTCGGCTTCTTTCTTCACACCCTCCAGGCAGAGGATCTCCTTTTGGCACAGGAAGCGGTGAATGTGGTGGAAATTTTCCATCATGACCATATCTGTGCTCACCTTCAGGTTTGCTGAGGACAGGCTGTTGACTTAAAAGACAGAAAGCAAAGAGAAGCCCCTGCAGGCTGGGTCTGGAAGGACATGAGATGCAGATGCCCTCAGGCTTTGGTCACCAGTGGAAAGTTTAATCAAGAGCTCTGGAGAGCACCATCAAATCATAGAATGGTTGTGGTCAGAAGAGATGTTTAAGATCATGGAGTCCAACCCTTAACCCAGCACTGCCAGGTCACCACCAAACCATGGCCCTCAGCACCACATCTCCATGGCTTAGAAACCTCTCCAGGGACGGGGACTCCACTTCTGCCCTGGGCCAGCCTGGACAACCCTTGTGTTTTGCAACCAGCAGCCTTTGTACTCACTGCTGCTGAGGACACTTCTGGCCAGCCTGAGGTGTGCTTTGTCCAGCTCCCTTCTCCACCTTGCTGTCCTGTACACCTCCTCAGAGAAGTTCACAAACTCCTCAAAGATGCTGACAGAGGGCAGGATCCCTCCTTTCATCTTGCTGGGCATCTTTGCCTTCTCCATCTCTGTGCACAAGGTCCCCTGGCAATGACACACAAGAAGACACAGTGCTCAGATAGGATGTGGCCCCAGCCTGTGATGCACCAAGGCCAGGCAAGATGCAATTCTGTTGTGTGGGCCAACTTCTCCATCCCTGGGGAGGTCCCTGAGCTTCCTTGTTTGAGGCTGGGCACTAAACTACGCTAGATGGCCTCACCAGAGCTCAGCACAGGGGGACAATCTCTGCCTTGATCCCGCTGGCCACACCATTTGTGATCCAGCCAGGATGCTGGTGGTCTTCTCAGCCACCTGGACACACACTGCCTTGTCTTCAGCCAGCTGTCAACCTGCATCTCCAGGTTGTTCTGCACCAAGCAATTTCCCAGCCACCCTGCCCCAAGTATGGAGCCTTCATGGGGTTGTTGTGACCCAAGGGGGTCAGATGCTCAGAGGGCTGGAGCACCTCTCCTGTGGAGACAGACTGAGAGAGTTGGGGCTGTTCAGTCTGGAGAGGAGATGGCTCCAAGGAGACCTTATTGTGGCCTTCCAAGATCTGAAGGGGCCTACAAGAAAGTTGCTGAGGGACTTTTTAGGGTATCTGGTGGTGATAGGATTAGAGGCAATGGAGCAAAATTAGGAGTGGGTAGATTCAGACTGGATGTTAGGAAGAAGTTCTTCAGCATGAGGGTGCTGAGACACTGACACAAGTTGCCCAGGGAGGAAGCCTCATCCCTGGTTGTTTTTAGGGCCAGTCTGGATGTGTCTCTGAGCAACCAGATCTAGTATGAAGTGTCCCTGCCTGTGGCAGGAGGGCTGGAGCTAGATGACCCTTGAGGTCCCTTCCAGCCCTGACAATTGTATGATTCTATGAAGTGCAGGACCCAGAACTTGGCCTTGTTAATGACTTGACCTATCTGTCCAGCCTGTCCAGATCTCTTTGCAGAGCCTTCCTACCCTCCAGCAGATCAACCCTCCCACTCAGTTAGGTGTCATCTGCTCATCATTCAGGTCTTGGTCTAATTTCTCTTGCCACTCACAATGCATCTTTTGAAGTTGCTCTTGGCCAGCAGCAGCAGGTTGCCCAGGATGGTGCTGAGGAAGGGTGAGTGGAGAGCTGAGGAAGAGCCCCACTCCTCCAAGATGAAGTCATTCAAGGTAACCAGGACCTGCAAGCAGCTGAATGGGTGGACCTTACTGCAGACATCTAGAAGTCCTCTCAGCTCTGCTTCCAGGCAGCTGAAGATCTCACTCAACAACTGCATGGGAGCTTCTTCCAGTCTGCAAAACAAAACAAAATGGTGATTAAATGGGGAGGGCCCTGGGCCCCGTGGCCATCTGCAGGGCCTTCTGTCTGTATCACTTGGCTCATCCTTCAGCTCTTCCCCATCTCTGCATGCAGAAGGAGCAGCCAAATGACAGCTTCAGTGGGTCTGTGCTGACATTGAAGGGGTTCCTGTTCCACAGCCTATTTCTGCTTTAGGACACTGATAATGATTGGCCCCTCCTTGGAAGTAGTCAAGGTCCAGGTTGGATGGGGCCTGGAGCAACCTGGTCTAGTGGAAGGTGTCCCTGCTCATGGCAGGGGAGTTGGACCTAGATCATCACTAAGGTCCCTTCCAGTCCAAACCCTTGTGTGCCAATAAGGGAAGAGAACTGACCCAGCCAGGCTTCTCTGTGAAACACAAGCATCACTTTCTGATCCACCCTGGAGCAGACCCAGAACCAGTAGGCTCTGCTCCTCCTCTCTGCATACTCAGCAATGATGCCTCCTGGTTTTGTTGGCTATGCAGGGTGCAAGCCTCGGACCACTTGGTAGACATCAAGTTGGTCAATAGAGTGGGGGCAAAATACCTCTATCAGTTCTTCAGGAAGTCCATGTAGGACACTCCAGACCACAACCTTGTGAGAGCAGCCATATGCATCTCATCATCAGTTTCATGGTCATGGTGGTTGGGTCAAGGTGGTCAATGGAGTGGGGGGAAAATGCCTCTATCAGTTCTTCAGGAAGTCCATGTAGGACACTCCAGACCACAACCTTGTGTGGGCAGCCATATGCATCTCATCATCAGTTTAGTGGTCATGGTGGTTGGGGTAAGGTTGGACTCAATGATCCTGAAGGTCTTTTCCAGCATTAATGATTCTGTGATCACCCACGTACTGGCTCTGAGGCTTGGGGCAAAGGAGGTCCCCTGGAGATGCCATGCTGCCTTCTCCTGTAGTGGCAGGTGCCTGAAAGAGAGAATGGGAGTGGAACAATGATACCTGGCCTTGGTCAGAGAGGAGAACTTGGGCTTCGTTCCTGCTGCCTCGCACTTTACGCCCTTCCCCAGAAGGGTGGTGAGACATGGGGCAGTTTGCTCAGAGAAGCTGTGGATGCCCCCTCCCTGGAGGTGTTCAAGGCCAGGTTGGATGAGGCCTTGTGCAACTTGGTCTAGTGGAAGGTGTCACAACCCATAGCAGGGGGGTTGGAGCTAAGTGACCCCTTCTAACCCAAACCATTCTGAGATGCTGGAGTCCTGCTTAGAGATCCTGAGGCTTTATTGGAGCTCTCAAGTTCAATTCCATTCTCCTCTGTCATCAGGAAGTCTTAAGCTTCCCCACTGGTGGTTACTAGAGGATGAGAGTCCAGGAGAGCTCAGGTGTTTGAGAGAGGTAAGCAGCCAGCCCATTGTGGCTGCTGAGGCTTGTCTCAAGCTGGAGAGAGGGTGAAGTCCTCATACTTACCTCCAGCACCTGAAGGTCTGCAGCCCTGTGGCTTAGCTGGAAGAACTTCTCAATGAACTGCTGCTCAGCAGTGCAAAGAGGTTGCAGCTCTCTCAGCACCTGCCCCAGCACCTGCTTGGAAACCATAGGGGATGTTAGAAAACTCTTCTACCTGAGCACATGGGAGTAATGTCCATGTCCACCTGAAGTGACCTCTAACCCAGGTCAGCGGTACAGAACATCTGTACCTGCTCCAGGTACTAGAGAAAGGACCATGGATGGTTTGCAGCACTGTCACAGCTCCTGTGGGACACAAGAACCCTGTCAAACACCTCAGCTCCTTACCTTGATGATATTGCCTTTGGTTGATGTGTCTGCCTGACCATCCCTGCTCCCAAGGAGACTCCAGCGAGACTGCTGCCTGATCCCCAGCAGCTTCTCCAGGCTTTCCTGAAGACCTGCATGGGATGGTGGTAGGTGGTTAGATATCTCCATCCCTCTTGGCCTCTCCAGCTCTGTTGAGTGTTTTGAATTTCCCCTTTTATGTCTGCTCCTCTGTTGGGACTGGCCTTGTCCTGTTGGATGCAGAGAAAGGAGAGATGCAGGGCTTGGCTCCCATTTTGCCTGCCTTCTCTTCTGGCTTCTGTCCATGACTGTTCTGGGTTTTCTTCTCTCTGTGGTGGTTACCCTTTTGCTACTTAGTGCTTTGTAGCAGTTCTTGAAGACTGAAAGTCTTCAGCAGGTCTGTGGATGGCATCAAACTGTGTGGCCTGTTTGACACACTGGAGAGAAAGGAAGGCATCCAGAGGCACTTGGACAGGCTTGAGAGGTGGGCCCAAGCCAACCTCATGAAGTTCAACAAGGCCAGGAGCAAGGTTCTGCACCTGGATCAGGGCAAGGCAGGCACAAAGCCAGGCTGAGCAAGGAGCGGCTGGAGAGCAGCCTTGAGGAGAAGGGCTTGGGGTGGCAGATGATGAGAAGCTCACCAGGAGCCAGCAGTGCTCACTGCAGCCCAGAGCCAGCTGTGTGCTGGGCTGCACCCAAAGCAGTGAGAGCAGCAGGACAAGAGAGCTGATTCTGCCCCTCTACTCTGCTCTGCTGGTGCCCCGCCTGCAGCACTGCCTCCAGTCCTGGTGTCCTCAGCATAACAGGGACATGGAGCTGCAGGAGGGGGTCCAGAGGAGGGCACAAAGATGATCAGCAGGATGGAGAACGTCCCCTGTGGGGACAAGCTGAGAGAGCTTGGGCTGTTGAGCCTGGAGAAGGCCCTGGGGAGAGCTTAGAGTAGCCTTCTAGCACCTGAAGGGGCTACAAGACAGCTGGGGAGGGACGTTTTATGAGGGCTGGGAGTGACAGGATGAGAGGCAATGGTTTTGAGCTGGAAGAAAGGAGATTCAGAAAGGAGATTAGGAAGCAATTCTTTACAGTGAGGGTGGGGAGACACTGGCACAGGCTGTCCAGAAAGGTTGTGGATGTCCCTCCCTGGAAGTGTTCGAGACCAGTTTGGACTGGGTCTTGAGCAACCTGGGCTAGTGGAAGGTGACCCTGCTCATGGCAGGGGAGTTGGAACTGGATGATCTTTAGGGTTCCTTCTAACCCAACCCATTCTGTGGCAAGAAGGATGCATTGCTGGAGTGCTGCTGAACGATGCTAGGATTCTCTGAGTGGGGAGTGAAAACCCCTGCCTGATATGAGCAGAAACCAGCAAAAACATCTGCAGGTGCTACCAAAAAATGTTGCTGCTTAGTTTTGCTGATCAATTGCCACAAACCACCAGCCAGGCAGGGGATGGAGGGCTGGCTCTCCAAAAGAAAAAAGGCTTTTAAAATGAGAAATACTCACCTGGAGATTCAATTCCTATTCAAAGAGCAGCAGATTAAGTGGGAAAGCTGTAAAACCCCCCTGAAACGGGCACCAAACTCCCACGCTGGTACTCGTGGAAGGACCTCAATGGGAAAACATCCATTTCATTTTCTAATTAATGCTAAAAGCTGGGAGCATTCCAGCAGCCCCAAAGGTCCCATCTGAGTCAGGCCAGCTCTCCACAGCTCCTAACATCCAAAAATATTCTTATTTGAGCCACTACCTGCAGGGCTTTTACCTTTGGAAAGGGTTTGTCAGACGCTCGGCAGGCTGAGCTGGGGACGAGAGATGACAGCGAGCTCTGCTCCTGACCTCCGCCTTGCTGAAGCCAGGCAGAAAATTAATCAGCTGCTTCTCCATCTCTGTTCCCATCCTGACTTGATGGGTTGATGATCATTTCACTTGTTGGGAAGTTGGAAAACCAGGAAAAAAAACATCTCCCCACTGAAAAGAGGGAGAGGAGGCTGAGAGGAGACCTGGCTCTCTACAACTCCTTGAAAGCAGGTTGGAGCCAGGTAGGGGTTGGGCTCCTCTCCCAAGGAACAAGTGGGACAGCAAGAAGAAATGGCCTTAAATTGCACCAGAGGAGGTTAAGGTTGGACATGAGGAACAATTTCCTCCCCAAAAGGGTCGTCAAGGCCTGGCAGGGCAGTGGTGGAGTGAGTCCCCATCCCTGGAGAGGTTTCAAAGCTGTGGAGAGGTGGTGCTGAGGGTCATAGAATCACAGAATCACAGAATCAGTCATGGTTGGAAGGGACCACAGGGATCAGCCAGTTCCAACCCCCCTGCCATGGGCAAGGACACTCTACCCTAGATCAGGCTGGCCACAGCCTCATCCAGCTTGGCCTTAAACACCTCCAGGGATGGGGCCTCAACCACCTCCCTGGGCAACCCATTCCAGCCTCTCACCACTCTCATGCTCAACAACTTCCTCCTCACGGCCAGTCTGAACCTACCCATCTCCAGCTTTGCTCCGCTCCCACCAGTCCTGTCACTCTCTGGTAGCCTGAAAACTGTCTCCCCAGCTTTTTTGTAGCCCCCTTCAGATACTGAAAGGCCACCTGGGAGCCTCCTCTTCTCCAGCCTGCACAGCCCCAACTCTTTCAGTCTGTCCTCATAGGAGAGGACGCGATTCAGTGGTGCCCTGGTAGTGCTGGGTTAAGAGTTGGACTTGGTGAGCTTAAAGGTCTCTTGCAAGCAAAACAACTCTACAATTCTATGCATCTTACAGAGGCTGTGCATTTTTGTGTTGCAAAAGGAATGGGCAAAGGAGGCTCTTTAATTACAGCCATCTTGGGATTTGTCTTCTGAGCTCTCCCCTAAAGCTGAAACAAGGCAATAAATCATCAGCTGCTGCATTCTGAAGCGTTCCACCTAAATAATCCTTTATGAGGACAGGGAATCAACCCAAAAAATTCACTGCCATCATGATCAGGAGAGAGAAAGAAGCAGGGAGAGTCAGGGAGAGAGATGTTCTGAAGCAAGTGTCCTTGCAGCCTGGGCTCTCATCCATGCAGCAGCTCACCCCAGAGAGCAGGTGAAACGTCAGGGAAGACCTTGGATGAGGTTCCTGCAGAGCTTCATCATATCTAACCTACCCTGCAAACCAGCAGAGAGCAACCAGTCTGGCAGAAAACATTTCAGCAGGCGTTTCTGAAGGCCCCCAGGAGCTGGGAGGGCTCCTGCTGGTTTTCAGTGCCCGCTGCTGCCAAGCTGCTTCAGAAGGGGCTTTCTACAAGGACTCGTGACAGGACGAGGGGCAATGGCTTGAAGCTCGAGGAGGGGAGATTTAGACTGGAGATGAGGAAGAAATTCTTTACAGTGAGGGCAGGCAGACACTGGAACAGGTGACTCAGGGAGGCTGTGGATGGTGCCTCCCTGGAAGTGCTCAAGGCCAGGTTGGATGAGGCATTGAACAACCTGGGCTAGTGGAAGGTCCCTGCCAGGTCCTTGCCCATGGCAGAGGGGTTGGCACTAGATGATCTTTAAGGTGCCTTCCAACCCAAACCATTCTATGACAAGAAGGATGTGTGGGTGCCTTGCTGGAATGGTGTTGACTCTGCAGCATGTCCTGGAGCCAAGAAGAGGTCAGCCTGACCAGAGAGAGCTGATACAGGAGATGTGATGCTCTCCATCCAGCTTTGTCCCCAGTGTCTCCAGCGATAGGCAGGGCAATCTCAGCTGGTTGCACCACAGGCCCCAGGGAAGGTGCCCTTCTTCAGCACACAGCAGGAGCTCTGTGGATGAAGCTTTCTAAACATTGGCCCTGCCCCTCACCATGCTCTGCAGTGACACAGTGGCTGTAGTTATGGTGTGATGCTCATGTTGCTGATGGGCTGAGGAGCCTCAGCCATGCCTGAGGCTTTCTACATGTCCCACGCCTCTTCCAGCACAGAATCCCAGCATGGTAGGGGTTGGAGATCATTCAGTCTCCCCCCAGCAGGGGCACCTACAGCAGCTTGCCCAAAAGCACAATGTCCAGCTGAGGTTGGAAGCTCTCCAGAGAAGGAGACTCCACAACCTCTCTGGGCAGCCTGCTCCAGGCCTCCAGCATCCTCACACAAAGAAGTTTCTCCTCCTGTTCAGACGGAACCTCCTAGATTTCAGTTTGTGCTCATTGCCTCTTGTCCCTGGGCACCACTGAGGAGAGCCTGGCCCCATCCTCTAGGCCCCCACCCATCTCTATAGTACAACAGAGAATCCCTAACCTACAGCACCCATCTGGTGAGCTTGTTCCCCACAAGAATGGCAAGGACCTCACCCCAGAATCATAGGATCATTATGGTTAGAAAAGACCTCTGAGATCATCAAGTCCAACCTTCTACCCAATGCCTCCATGTCCCAAAGTACACATCCATTTGTTCTTTGAACCCCTCAGGGGGTGGGGACTCCACTACCTCCCTGGGCAGCCTGTTCAAGTACCTGTCCACTCTTTCAGGGAAGAAACTGTTCCTCATGTCCAATCTAAACCTCCTCTGGTGCAGCTTGAGACCGTTTCCTCTTGTCCTGTCATTAGTTACTCGAGAGAAGAGGCCAAGAAGCCAAAGGATGGGCCAAGGTCAGGGCTGTTGGGTCAGCTGGAGAGGGTCTGCTGGGACAATCGTTGCTGTGGGGCCAACACAGTGAGTGAAGCAAGGCAGAGCCTTTCACTGCAGTGTCCTGTGACAGGACAAGGGGCAATGGATACAAACTGGAACCCAGGAGGTTCCACTTCAACTTGACAAAAAACTACTGTGAGGGTGAGGTGGCCCTGGAACAGGCTGCCTGGAGAGGTTGTGGAGTCTCCTTCCCTGGAGACTTTCAAGACCTATCTGGATGCATTCCTTTGTGCCCTGCCCTAGGTGATCCTGCTTTGGCAAGGAGGTTGTTCTCAGTGATCTCCTGAGGTCCCTTCCAACCCCTACCATTCTGTTATTCTATGATTCTTCAGCCTCATTTCCTTCATCCTTTGGCTCCAGGCTCCAGCCACGATTGATGAAGTAGGTGCAAAGCTGGAAGAAGCTGAGCTAGGACTCTGATAGACTAAACACACCAGGAGAAGTGGTTTATGACATTCAAGCTGGGCCAAGCTGGCATGGAACTTTCCATTACAGGGCTTTGTTTTTCTGCAGGAAAATGTGATTCCTGTGCAGTCAAATGCTTCCAGAGGAGACAGATCAGCTTCCCTTTTTATCTTCAGGAACACCTGACTGGAATATTTGGAGTCAGATGCAATGATTTCTGTTGAAATGATCACCTTGGGACCAGGCAGCCCCACAGTCAGCTCACCATGAAATCATTCTACTCTCACAAATATCACTGTAGATAAGCTCTGTCTCCAGGGCCAGGCTTGATGCCATCTTCTTATGGGAAAAAGAGTCTCTGAGGAGTCCATGATGAGCTCTGCTTGCATGAAATTCGGGCCAGACTCAGCCAGGCAGTCCCACACCCCCTTCTCTTACAGCTCCTCGTGATCCTTTCCTCACTAGAAAGGTTGTCAGGTCCCTGATCAAGCCTGCCCAGAGTAGTGCTGGAGTCCCCATCCCTGGAGGGATTCCAAAGCCATGGAGATGTGGTGCTGAGGGCCATGGTGACCTGGCAGTGCTGGGTTCATGGTCTTAGAAGTCTTTTCCAGCCTGTTATCTCATCTATGGTCTTGGACGTAGATGATCTTGGAGGATCCCATCCCACCCAAGCCCTTCGGAGGCCACTAAGAGGAAGGTTCACAGAAGCTACAGCTCTGAGAAGCAGCCAAAGCGGCCGAGCCATGGAGCCAAGGCTCACACGAGCACTGCCTGATGCAAAGACAGGTTGGCTTTCTGCTGCCAACTGCAGACCCAGCCCATGGAGGAGAAAGCACATTCATGGCAGGGAAGCTGGGGGAGATGCCTGCAAGAGGGGATGATGGTTGCCAGCCCCTACTTGCAAACAAAGCAATGGCAGAGGCACAAAGGTCATATTTGTAAGTCGCTCACCTCCTTTTCTTCCTCCTAGCAAGAAGGTCTGGGCATGCTCAAAGAAGGCTTTGATTTCCTGCTCATAGAGCCTGCTGAGGTTCTGGGCATAGACCTGCAAAGGAAAGAAGTGGCCAGCTGGAAGCAAAATGACCAAATGTGGCATTCCAACCTTTCCCCTCAGCACAATCTCCTCCACCCAGTCCCAGGCTGCTCTCTGTCAAGCACGGAGGGCCAGCTTCACATGGCCAAATTTGCCACATACTACCCTAGAAGAGCTAAATGCTGGGAGCCTGTGGGTGGTATGGGTTTGGTGAAACCAAGTTCTCATCACAAATTCAGAGATCCACAGAGTCATAGAATGGTTTGGATTGGAAGGGACCTGAAAGATCATCTGGTTCCAAGCCTCCCTGCCACAGGCAGAAACACCTCCCACTAGAGCAGGTTGCTCCAGGCCTTATCTAACCTGGCTCATCCCTGTCCAGGCAGGGTGCATCCACAACCTCCAGGGACAACCTGTTCCAGTGTCTCTCCACCCTCACTGGAAAGAACTTCTCTCTAACATAGTACTTTCTAATAACTGATCCCTTGCCTAAGCTGATGCTGCTGGATGCTTTGCAGCACTTCCTTAGGACTTCAGCCATACCTTGGGCAGATCACAGAACAAAACTGGGTTGGCATTCCTCAGCCAGGCCATGAGTGGGGCGTAGGGCAGCAGTTCCTCGTGGTGGAGTCCATGGCTTGGTGCACATAGCTTGTCAGTGGGCTGACTGGGAGAGGAGACCTGAATGTTACCCTAGAGCAACAGAAATGGCAGAGGCAAACAAATCAGATTGGCCTCATCCAGGGATTTGGTGCTACACAGAGGCGAACAACCACCACCACCCCTGAATCACAGAATGCTTTGGGTTGGAAGAGACTTTCAAGATCATTAAGTCCAACCACTAACTCAGCACTGCCAGGTCACCACTAAACCATGGCCCTCAGCACCACATCTCCATCGCCTTGAAACCTCTCCAGGGATGGGGATTCCACCACTGCCCTGGCCAGACCTTGACAACCCTCAAGGGGAAGAAACTATTCCTCATGTTCAACCTAAACCTTGTCTGGTGCAACTTGAGGTCATTTCCTGTTGTCCCATTGCTTGCTCCTTGGGAGAACAGACCAACCTCCACCTGGCTCCAATCTCCTTTCAGGGCATTGTACAGAGTAAAGCAAGAGAAGTAAACCAAGAAAATCTAAAGCAAATCCCCTTTAAATCTGAGCAGTTTTTGA
The DNA here is from genome assembly GCA_013400475.1 of Tricholaema leucomelas. NCBI lineage: Eukaryota > Metazoa > Chordata > Aves > Piciformes > Lybiidae > Tricholaema lacrymosa > Tricholaema leucomelas. The sequence continues at coordinate 1,234,011 of WAAF01015816.1, forward strand.
CATGGTCAGAGAACTAATGACTGTCATAAGTGGGAACCTGGTTGCCTCAGAACTGTCCTGGATTTTTCCTGCATGGCTGCAAAACTGTGGGGAGGGAAAGGTAGCAGCAGGATGAAAGTATGCAAGGAGCCCTCTTTGAGGAGATACCCCTGGAGAACCCTCTTATGGTGGCATTCCCTGTACTGCTGCTACTCCTTTACCAGAATACTCCCCAGGATTTTGAGCTGCCACATGAAGAGTGAAGCCCACCTGGAGCTTGAAGATGTTGGTAATGTGAGTGATGAAAGAACTTTCCAAGTTCTGCTTGAGGGTTTCAAAGAGGATCAGCTGCTCGGCCACAGACTGCAGTTTCTGATAACCTTGAGGAAGAGAAAGAGAAGCTGTCATGGTGCTGAGCATCATGTAGTGTCTGTAGCTCTGTGTCGTGGTGCTGAGCATCATGTAGTGTCTGTAGCTCTGTGTCGTGGTGCTGAGCATCATGTAGTGTTTGCAGCTCTGTGTCGTGGTGCTGAGCATCATGTAGTGTCTGTAGCTCTGTGTCATGGTGCTGAGCATCATGTAGTGTCTGTAGCTCTGTGTCATGGTGCTGAGCATCATGAGAACTGTTTGTAGCTCTGCACCCTCCACCCTAGGTACCTCCAGGTCATCTTTCCAAATCATAGGATCACAAATGGGTTGGAAAGGACCTTTAAAAGTCATCCAGTCCAACCCCCCCTTCAGCCAGCAGGGACATCTGCAACTAGAGCAGGCTGCTCAGGGCTCCAAACAACCTGACCTCCAGTGGTTCCACAGATGGGGCAGCTACCACCTCTTTGGGCAACCTGGGCCAGGGTCTTGCTGTTCTCAGTGTCAAAAATATCTTCCTCCTCTCTGGTCTGAATCTCCCTCTTTTAGCTCAAACCCATCACCCATTGTTCTCTCCACGCCTTCCAGACCTCTATCCTTGATGCCCAGCAAGAGTGTGAGCTGATTCCTGGGAACACCTCCTCCAGCTTCACCACTCTGGGGTCACATACAGAGCCCAGGCAGCATGGCATGGTGCTGGGTGTGCAGCACAGGTTGTGGATGCACTGGTGACTCTGCTGTCTGCATGTCTCACTCTCTGCTGTCTTCTCACCAGGCTGTATCTGGGTGTTCATGCAGCCAGCCAAAGCCTCTGCTGCAGCCGTGCAGGCTTCCACTCCGCTGGGGCTGGAAAGATCTGCCCGGCGAAGGACATCGCAGTGTTCCCTGCTGAGGTCGAGGTGGGTCTAGAAACAAAGCCAGGGCAGGGGAGGTTCAAGCATAGGCAGCTTCTCATCCCAGCTCATCCCACCCAAGTGGTACTTTCAGCTGCTGGGTTGCATATGTGCCTCAAGAAGGCAGACCACAGCATGCCAAACGAAAGGCTGCAGAGCTGCATCTCTGTAAAGGCTTCACCCTCCTGGCGGAGTCGTCTTGACCCTGACCCCAGCTCCTCCTTACTCCTCACCGGGGGTGGATTCGAACCTTACTCCAGGTGTAGTGCTTAGCCCACTCCCCCCTCCTGTCTAGCCCCCTGTAAAAACAGGAGCTTCCTGTTTCGTGCCCTCCTGCCCTGCCTCCCTGCCTGCCAGCATCACCTTCCTGCTCCTGCTGCTCTTTGTTTTACCACACGGCCATCGGTCCACGAGGTGGACAAACCCATTGCCATCCATCTGGTTGTACAGATACAGCTCCTATCTTGTTTGCCCTTCCCTAAACCTCTCTGTAACTCCCCTACCTCCAATACCTTTTATTTATTGATAAAGTTTTCTCTTTTAACCTCCAAATGGAAGTGAGACTACTAATTTGGGTGTACTTCACCTTTTCCTCTCTACATCTAATTCCTTTTCTTTGGGAAAAAAAAGGGGGAGGGGGGAAGAGGGAAAGGCTTCCTATAGTTGTTGCTGGTTCTATTAACTAGATTTGAGTCTCTGGGAAATTTAAACCAGAACAGAGACAATCTAGAAGGTCCTTGGAGTTACCTCATTTGGGGCTCATCTTGTCCAGGAAAAGGACTTGAAAGGAGCACTCTTTACAGCTTAGGGTGGCAGTGTGGATACTAAAGACCACGTCTGCTGCTGGTCTACTTGTAGTGCACCCCAGCTGTGTGACCACCCTTGTATGATCAAGACAAGGTGCCTCATTTCTAGGGCAGAGAAGCTCTGTAGCCTGTTCTCACTAGAAGCTTCTTCTAAGAGATCCAACAGGCTGAAGATTTCTGTCTCTGCAGACCCACGTACCGTGAGGAAGAGGATCTCATCCATCAGCCTCTGCTTGTTGGAAATGATGCACTGAAGCAAGGAGTTTTCTTGGTAGATCTGGTCCATCTGCTGCTTCACACCTCCCAGTAACTGATCCCAGACCTGCAAGGTCTCCTCCACTCTGCCCACCTCTGCCAGGGCTTCGTCAATGAAGGCCATCAGCTGTGTCACTTGCTTCTCAGAAGAGATCATGGCTCTGAGGTTGGCCTGTGAAATGAACCATAGAATCAACCAGGTTGGTTGACCTCCAAGCTCATCCAGTCCAACCTAGCACCCAGCCCTGGCCAATCAACCAGACCATGGCACTAAGTGCCTCATCCAGGCTTTGCTTCAACACCTCCAGGGACAGCAACTCCATCACCTCCCTGGGCAGCCCATTCCAATGCCAATCACTCTCTCTGACAACAACTTCCTCCTCACATCCAGCCTAGACTTCCCCTGGCACAGCCTGAGACTCTGTCCCCTTCTTCTATTGCTGCTTGCCTGGCAGTAAAGCCCAACCCCACCTGGCTGCAGCCTCCCTTCAGGTAGCTGTAGACAGCAGTGAGGTCCCCCCCGAGCTTCCTCTTCTCCAGGCTAAACAACCCCAGCTCCCTCAGCCTCCATGGCAGGGACTGGTCCTCAGCACCTGAGTCGAACAACCTGGCCTTCAGCCACCCAAATCAAAGCAGAGGCCCATTCTAGTGGTGAGGACAGCAGTTGCAGCTCTCCTCACCACTGCCTGCTAAAAGTCCCAAGTGCCAGGGCAGAACAAACCCTTACCCTCAGCAAGATGAACACTCAGAGGGCTTTCAGCTGCCACAGCAAAGGGGTTACTGTGGAGTCACCAAGCAAATACGACCATGAGCAGAACCATCTTTGCAGGTCTGGAGAGGACACCAAACCCTTTTGGCTTCTTCACTGTTCCCTCTGTGTCCTAGGGAAATCCTAAGTGGACACTGGATGGATACTCCCACTCTCAAGTCCAACAGAAGGGACAGTCACCACGGGACCTAGATGTCCACCCCACAATTGTTAAGGACACATGCCAGCTTTGAGGAGTTAGCCATTTCTGCCTGGATTTGACTCCTTTATGGAGGTTATGGCCATGCCAAGTACCTATCACAGCACATCTAGCACAGCTCCAGTGGGGGTTGAGCTCCTCTCCCGAGTAACAAGTGATGGGAGAAGAGGTGATGGCCTCAAGTTGTACCAGGGGATGTCTAGGCTGGAATTGAGGAGCAGTTTCCTGGAAGAGCAGTCAGGCATTGGAACAGGCTGGCCAGGGAGTTGGTAGAGTCACCATCCCTGGAGGTGTTCAGTAACCATGTAGACATAGCACCCTCGGTCCCTTCTGACCTGTGGAATCACTGCAGGCACAGGGCATCTCTCACATCTCTCTGGGCAACCTGGGACAGGCTCTCACCACCCTCAGGGCCAAACATTTCTCCCTTCTCTACAGTCTGAATCTCTCTCTTTCAGTTCAAGCCATCACCCCTTGTCCTGTCTTAAAATACCCATCCTCAGCTTTCTTCTGGACCCTTCAAGTTCTGAAAGGCTACCAGAAGGTCTCCCTGGAGCCTTTTCCAGGCTGAACAACCCCAACTCTCTCTCAGCTTGGCCTCCCAGCAGAAGGCTTCCAGCTGTGGTCTCTTCTGGACTCACTCCAACAGGTCCATATCTCTCTTGTGCTGAAAATTCCAGAGCTGCCCCCAGAACTGCAGGTCTCAGCAGAGTGGAGCAGAGAGGCAGGACCCCTTCCCTTGCCCAGCTGTCCATGCTGCTTTTGATCCCCAAACCCTCCTAAGCAAATTCTCCTTTTGACCTGTAGCCCAACCAACCTTCAGAGACTGGCCAGAGGGACCTGGGGAGAAACAGCACTACTCCTGGACTGCTGCTTTCCAGCCTCATACAAGTGACCTCAGCTCTGCCTAGAGCTTCATAGCTTATTAAGTGTTCCTCAATTACAGCCATAAAGCTCCTGCAAGCCTGCCACAACCACTCCTGAAGATCATCTCATCAGTGCTCAACAGCCTCAAAGGGCTTTGCCCAGAGCAAAGCATCACTGCTGACACAGGGAGGACAAAGTGCCCGCAGAAAGGGCTCTCTGGAGAACCTCTGGTGGGTAATAACCATGCTGCTGGAAGCAGGACAGAGCTTCAGGGAGCTGCTGGTGTTCCAGCAACTGCTGGGATGCTGCAAGTCCGTGGGAATACCAATGTGAGAATCAGAGCTTGCAGCCTCCCAGGTGCCTTGGCCAAGATTTCCATCCCTCTAGAGCAGGTGGGAGCTTTCTTGCTGCTGGTGCGGGGGGAACTCGGAAGGGTTGGGTTGGCAGAGGGTCATTAGAGCTGTGAGAGGAGGACAAGGAGTGATCATTGGGATGGAGAGGAAACCAGTTCAATAGATTCATCTGCTGGTCTAACTCACTGGGATTAATGGTGCTTAATGGCACAGATTAAAGCTGGGAAATGGAAACAGCTCATTAATTAATTTCTATTAGCAGTAAGTGACTTTTGTTCATTAGAGGGCATTAAAGCAATGTATTCAACAGCACCTCTCATCTCAGGTAACTTAATAGGGATTGATTGGTGACTCTCATCCCATATCTACAGCTGGGAAACAGTCACAAAATGCCAGGAGCAAGCAGGAGAAGGCCACAGGAGTTTGGGTCTTTAGCAAGCCTCCAGGCCATCAAGAAATACAAATCAGGACTAGAGCAAACCAAGGCACTTTGGGAGATGACTTCATGGCCTTGGTGGTGTTGGATTGATGGTCTCAGAGGTCTTTTCCTACTGAAATAATTCTGTGACATCCTGGAGCTAAAGGAGGTTGGATTTAGAGGCTTGTGGTTTCTCTCATGCTTTAGGATAAACCTCTGGGTCCTTCATTTCTCTTCAGCTGCCCACCAGAAGGTCCCATCCCTAGAGGTGTCAGCATAGGATAAATGTTTGTTGTCTGGCTCCAGCACCCAAAGAAACAAGGTCTCCTCTCCAGAAATGTCACAAAATGCAGCAAATAAAGCTCATGACTCTAAAAATTCCAGCTGTCTTCTCCACCAGCCCTTCCTGCTATGCTTTCTCACTTGCTTTTTTGGTTCCTTTCAGTTCCACTTCTTCTTCTTTTCCCCCCACCCCCACTTTGCTTTTCCTTCCACAGGGATCATTTTTGGCCCTTTCCTGTTCTTCCAGGAGTCTGTCTCTCAGAGGACCCCCCACTATCATCTTAGCTCAGCAGCCTTTGTCCTGCCTACCCAACCTTTCTTTCTTCTCCCTTCCCAAGGTCAGGTCCAAAAAAAAAACAGGTGGAATTTGTGATGTAGATGTTGTGGTCCTCACAGCAACGTGGTGGGACTTGTCCCCACTGCTTCTGCAAGCCCTGCTGGTGGGTAGACCACACTGCACCAGGTATGGCATAAGGTGAAGACCTGGCAAGCTCTTGAAGTCCAGAGGTGTCTAAGGGACTAACCCTCACCACAGGGCACAGCAGAAGAAACAGAGAAGAAGACAGACAGCATCATCACTGCCTTTCTCCCTTGGGACAGTTCCTGTAGAGCACTTCCAGATGAAGCTGAGGCTATGAGATTGCTCAGGATCACTGCTGAGCTCTGACCTGGCTGGAGGCACTGCTTGTAGACCTAGGGCTAAGGGCCAGAGCCAACATCCTCTTCTTCACTGGTGACTACAGTAGTGATGGTCCTGATTCATGCTGTGAGGGACACATTTTACACAATGTGAGGGAGAGCCTGGAGCTCCTCTGACTCATTTATCATCCAGATCACCCAACTTCACTTTAGACCCACAGTTTGGCCCTCACCTATCATAGAATCATGGAATCAACCAGGTGGGAAGAGAGCTCCAAGCTCAGCCAGTCCAACCTAGCACCCAGCCCTGGCCAATCAACCAGACCATGGCACTAAGTGCCTCAGCCAGGCTTTGCTTCAACACCTCCATGGATGGCGACTCCACCACCTCCCTGGGCAGCCCATTCCAATGCCAATCACTCTCTCTGCCAACAACTTCCTCCTAACATCCAGCCTAGACCTCCCCTGCCACAACTTGAGNTGTCTGCAGAAGTTATAAGCCTCCCCAGGCTCCACATCCTCCCCCACAGCTGTGGCTGTGGACAGTGAGTTGGTCACTCACCATCTTCATTGAAGAGACACAATACCATGATGATCTTCTCCCAGATCAAGTGCTCACAGCAAAGGAAAGAGATAGTGATGCCCAGAGACACAGCCCAGTGCTCCTACACACCAGGCACCCCCTCTGTGGTTGACTCACAGCTCTTGGCCCTCTTACCTCATCCAGCATGTGGAGATCCTTGCTTAGCTGCTCTGCAAAGGCTACAGAGTTGTTCACAAAGGGCTTGTACTCCTCCATCAGCTTCAGCACATCAGCAGCTTCCTTTGGTGTCATCTCCTGGTAGGCACTGAGCTCCTCCTGAGTCTTGGCCTCTACTGTGTCCTTCCTTTCTTCCTGGGGACTTTGCCTCCCTGTGTGGGCAAGAGGAGATGTGGAGATGGCCAAAGTCTTCCAGCTAAGACATTTCATTAGCCTCAGGGGTCCCACCAAGTGCAAGTGTCATGAGTCAGATGTCATGTGTCAAATGTCATGTGTCCAGCCGTGAGTCTGCTGGTTGGAGTGTGCAAGATCATGGCATGGAGCAAAAAAATATGGGCATGGAGTAAAGGAGGAGCTTTGTGAGAGAGACAGAATGGACATTGGAAGCTTAATTTGGGCTCTGGTGTTTTTGCTTGCTCACCTTTCTAGGGTGATGTGTTGGGGCATGTTGATGTGTCTATAATACAAAGCTAAGACAAGTGTCAGAGATGGAGAGGCTTCTCTTGAGCAAATCATTAATGGCCATGGGATGGAGAGTCACATATGGCTTTAGAACTACATCTCTCTATTCCCTGGTATAGTACTGGGGAATATCCCCAGGCCCCAGGCTTTCCTGGCCTAACATTACCAGCATGTCACATTCACCTACCCACCCCTGAGTGCCAACAGCACCTCTGGAGAGGAGATGAAGTGTCCCACTGCTTTCCTTCCCAGGCTCACACCATGTCTCCATGACAAGGGTCAGATAAACCAGATGGCTGTGTCCCCCAGCTACACACAACATGAACCCTCCTGCTTCACTCCTCCTGGTCCCCACCTCAGCCTCTCCCATCATCCACATTCACTGGCTGAAATGGACTCACCTCCTTTCTTACAGCAGTGTTGGTGATGCCACATCAGGATGTGGCTTAATGGCCGTAGTGGTCTTAGGTTGATGTTTGGACTCAATGATCTTAGAGCTCCTTTCCAACCCAAACAATTCTCTGAGTGTGTCCAGTAGATCAAGGGAGGTTCTCTTGCCCCTCCACTCTGCCCTGGTGAGATCTCATCTGGAGTACTGCCTTCAGTTTTGGGCTCCCCCGGTTAAGAGGGGCAGGGACATGCTGGCGAGGGACACGGGGAGGGGTACAAAGATGACGAGCGGCCGGCGCACTGCCCCATGAGGAGAGGCTGAGAGACCTGGGGCTGTTCAGTCTGGAGAAGTGAAGACTGAGAGAGGATTTAATCAATGTGTATAAACACCTGAGGGCTGAGGGTCAGGAGGGGGGGACAGGCTCTGCTCACTGCTTCCTGTGACAGGACAAGGAGCAGTGGGTGTCAGCTGCAGCACAGGAGGCTCCAGCTCAACACAAGGGAGAACTTCTTTACTGTAAGGGTCACAGAGCACTGGAACAGGCTCCCCAGAGAGGCTGTGGAGTCTCCTTCTCTGGAGACTTTTAAGACCCACCTGGATACATTCCTCTGTGACCTGAGCCAGATTGTGTGGTCCTGCTCTGGCAGGGGGCTTGGACTCGATGATCCCTTTGGGTCCCTTCCAACCCCTGATGTCCTGTGAGCCTGTGATCCTGATGGAAAAGCCTCAAACCACCCTGCCAGCATGGCAAGGAACTGAATTACCTTCTGCTGCACAGGAGGAGACGTTGACAAAGGTGACAGAGCTGGAGGGGAAGTGCTGCTTCAGCTTACACAAGCATCTGAGAAAGGTCTTCTTCTCATCAAAGCTGCGAGCAGTCCACTTGTAGACCTTACTGAAATGCAGGTCAAACTCCAGGCTGGCCTAGACATCAACAGTTAATTGCCACATCAGTTAGACACCACTCAGAATCCTTATTGTTAAGGCTAGAAAAGACCTTTGGGATCATCAAGTCCAACCTTCTACCCTACGCCACCACGTCCCAAGTGCCTCAGGTCTGACGAAGAGCTAAAATGGGCTAAATCTGCCTATACCTCCACAGCTCCTGCTGTGATGGGCATCAAGTGCACCATGCCCAGGGCAACTTGTCAGAAGCCTTTCAATCAATGGATTCCTTGACATGGTCTCCATGGACTCAATCATCTTAGAGGTCCTTTCCAACTGAAACAGCTCTGTGAATCTATGATTTCTCTAGTTAACAACAAGTCTAGACAGGAGCAAGGGGAATGGAGCGAAGCTGGAGGTGGAGAGATTCAGAGCGGATGTCAGGAGGAAGTTGTTCAGCATGAGAGTGGTGAGAGGCTGGAATGGGTTGCCCAGGGAGGTGGTTGAGGCCCCATCCCTGCAGGTGTTTAAGGGCAGGCTGGATGAGGCTGTGGATCTAGGGTAGGGTGCCCCTGGCCATGGCAGGTGGATTGGAACTGGCTGATCCTTGTGGTCCTTTCCAACCCTGACTGAGTTATGACTCTGTGACTCTACGACTCTGTGATTCTATGACTCTGTGATTCTATGACTCTGTGATTCTATGGCTCTGTGATTCTATGACTCTGTGATTCTATGACTCTGTGATTCTATGACTCTGTGATTCTATGACTCTGTGATTCTATGACTCTGTGATTCTATGACTCTGTGATTCTATGACTCTGTGATTCTATGACTCTGTGATTCTATGACTCTGTGATTCTATGACTCTGTGATTCTATGACTCTGTGATTCTATGACTCTGTGATTCTATGACTCTGTGATTCTATGACTCTGTGATTCTATGACTCTGTGATTCTATGACTCTGTGATTCTATGACTCTGTGATTCTATGACTCTGTGATTCTATGACTCTGTGATTCTATGACTCTGTGATTCTATGACTCTGTGATTCTATGACTCTGTGATTCTATGACTCTGTGATTCTATGACTCTGTGATTCTATGACTCTGTGATTCTATGACTCTGTGATTCTATGACTCTGTGATTCTATGACTCTGTGATTCTATGACTCTGTGATTCTATGACTCTGTGATTCTATGACTCTGTGATTCTATGACTCTGTGATTCTATGACTCTGTGATTCTATGACTCTGTGATTCTATGACTCTGTGATTCTATGACTCTGTGATTCTATGACTCTGTGATTCTATGACTCTGTGATTCTATGACTCTGTGATTCTATGACTCTGTGATTCTATGGCTCTGTGATTCTATGACTCTGTGATTCTATGACTCTGTGATTCTATGACTCTGTGATTCTATGACTCTGTGATTCTATGGCTCTGTGATTCTATGACTCTGTGATTCTATGACTCTGTGATTCTATGTCTCTGTGATTCTATGACTCTATGATTCTATGGCTCTGTGATTCTATGACTCTGTGATTCTATGGCTCTGTGATTCTAAGTTGTTCACCCCCCTGCAGATATCCTGAAAAGACAAGGAGGAAGTGGCCTGATGTTGGCCCAGGGGAGGTTTAGGCTGGACATGAGGGACAATTTCTTCCCCTTGAGGGCTGTCAGGGCCTGGCCCAGGCGGCCCAGGGCAGTGATGTAGTCTTCATCCTTGGAGAGGTTTCAGAGCTGTGGAGGTGTGGTGCTGAGGGAGGGACATGATTTAGTGGTGGTCTGGCAGTGCTGGGCTAATGGTTGGACTCAATGATCTTAAAGGTCTTCTTGGGGCAAAATCCTTCCAGGGATACATAATTTCTTCACCAAGCCTGTTGCAGTTGCAGATGACCAGCAGTGGAACACAGCTCCTGCCTCCAACCAGTGCTGCAGAGCCTTGTGAATGCGTCGTGTCTGGCTGATTCTATTACTCCAACCATCACTCCCTGGACTTCTGCTGCCATTCCAAAGCAACTGCATAGGGCTTGCCAGTGGCAGCTGGCAAATAATCCCAGACAGGATAAAAGCACTGGCAATAAAGGGTTGGACAGCAATATTGACCTCAGAAGTGGACACCAGAACAGTCATCGTGTCTCAGACCAAGCCACCAACTGGTGCCAGTGTCCTGCTCTAGCATGCTGGTTACTGTTTGGATTATGCAACCTCCTCACCTTCTACTGCAGCTCCTGGGGAGTGAGCACTGATGAGTTTTGACAATGGCCAGTGGCAGATGCTTGGGAGAAAAAGCATTCAAAGGGCAAACCCGGAGTTATGTTGCCTTCTGCCAGCCTCCAGCAGCCCTTGATCTAGCAGCTTGCTCAGATAGAGGTTGTATCCACAGCAATGTGTTCAACAGCCCTTGAAGGGCCTACTGTCCCTCAGCTCCTCTAATGGCTTTTTGAACTTATTCATAGTGTTGGCATCTACAGCATCCCGTGGCAATAAGCTCTGCAGGGTAATGATGTGCTGACAAGAGAGCTTCAGTCAGCTGGGGTTGAGTGTTTTGGATAAGCCCAGCAGCCACCCTGCCTCTCACTGCAGGTGTTCCCCTCTGCAACCTTCATCCAATCTGAAAGCTTGGACCTTGACTCACTCAGGAGCTGGGAACACTCAGAGAAAATCTAGAAAGAGGCTTCCACAAGATAGGATGAGAAGAAATGGCCTCAGACTGTAGCAGGGGAGGTCTGGATTGGACAGTAAAAGAAACGTTTTCCCTGAAAGGGTTCTCAAAGAACAGGCTCCCCAGGGAGGTGGTTGCATCCCCATCTCTGGAGGGGTTGAAAAGAGGAAGAGATGTGGTGCTGAGGGGCATGGTTTAACACCTGACTTGCTAGAGCTACAGAATGGTTGGACTCAATGATCTGAAAGGTCTTTTCCAGCCAAAATGATTCTGTGATTCTAAGCTGTCCTGAAATGGCCTCAACAGCTCTGTGGTATCACACATGCTTCACCTGACATCTCCCAGCGGCCCCATCCCCTGGCAGGGGAAGGTTGCAGGGGATAACAGGAGCATGGGCTGGAAAAAAAGCAGCCTTGGCATCTCCTCATGTTGTTTTAATCCATATTAAGTCTCAACATCTCTACCTCTCTCCATGCTCAAAGACTGTGGGCTCATGGAGGGCAACTCCAGACACAGAAGACTTAGTTTTAGTCGGTGTATGGATATAAAGTGATGTCAGTAGAGCTTCCTCACTTGGAAGGTGGCAGAGCACTGGAGCAGGCTGCCCAGAGAGGCTGTGGAGTCTCCTTCTCCAGAGAGCTTCCAGACCCACCCTGGTCGCTGTGCTCCTGGGCAAGCTGCTGTGGGAGCCCCTGCTCAAGCAGAGGAGTTGCACTGGATGATCTCCAGAGCTCTCTTCCAACCTCCACCAGGCTGGGAGTCTGTGACATGGGACAAAATACATCCCCACTGCTCCCAGAACAAAGCAGTGCCTCACCTGGCCTGATTTTCTCCATCACCAAATCACACAATCCTGGGGTGCTTTGCACTGGAAGGGACCTTAAAGGCCATTTAGTTCCAGCTCCACTGCCACGGGCAAGGACACCTTGCACTAGACCAGCTTCCTCAAAGCCTCATCCAGCCTGGTCTTAAACACTTCCAGGGATGAGGCATCCACAGCTTCTCTGGGCAGCCTCTTCTAGTGTCTCACTGTTCTCACAGTGAAGAAGGTTTTCCTAATGCCCACTCTGAACCTACCCTGCTCTAGTTTCAAACCACTGCCCTTTGTCCTGCCAGCACTAGATCAGTTTGTCCACTGAGGTCATCTTCCAGAGAAGAGCCTGCCCACACCTGGATATCCTGCCCACCCCTGGATATCCTGCCCACCAACTCCATCCCTCCTGGGTTGCCTGGGACAATTGAGGAACAGGGATCCTGAGATATATGTGGCAAGAATAAGGGAGGTAGTTGAACTGGGATCATCCCACAGCAAGAAACTCCTTGATGGTTGAGCTTGATGACCTTAGAGGTCTTTTCAACCAAAACAATTCCCTGACTCTCTGATCCCTTCCCACACCACCCCGTTAGCTCTGCAGCACAGCCTGGTCTCACCTTCTGGAGAACTTAGGAGCTGAGCTTTTCATTATCTCTAGCAATCATCCTAACAGGCATGGAGTTGACGAGGATTGACGCAGTCCCAGGACACTTGCAGGGCTGCTTTCCAAACCCCTGGAAGGAATCCATCACCAACCCCTCCTGCTACCTTGCTCTGCAGCCCCTGCAGCGGCGCAGGGCAGGGGAATTTACGGCTCGTGGTTTCTAACGTGCTTTATGAGGAGCTATTAAAGCAGGGAGGCAGCTGTTAATCACCTCATAAATATTAATGATGTTTTGGTCAAGGGAGCTGCAGCTCTGAGAGCTGCTGGACCTGCAGTGTCAGGGTTTTGCTGGTGTCAGGGAGCTGAGGGCTTCCCAGAGCCCCAGAGCAGATCTGGTGACCGAGCCCGTGCTGTGTGTGCTGAATATTGACCCTTCCCCCTGCAATCTTTGCCCAGCCTGAAATCTCTGACTTCTCTTTACTCCAGAACTGGGAATATCCAGAGAGAAAAACACAAACAGGCTCCCACCAGCTGTCCTGAGGTGGTTCCAGCAGCACTGTGGTATCACATATGCTTCACCTGGCATCTCATAGGGGTTCTGCTTCACCTGGCATCTCCCAGGGGTTCTTCTTCACCTGGCATTTCCCCGGGGTTCTGCTTCACCTGGCATCTGCCAGGGGGTCTGCTTCACCTGACATCTCCCCAGGGTTCTGCTTCACCTGGCATCTCCCCAGGGTTCTGCATCATCTGGCATCTGCCAGGGGTAGTGCTTCACCTGACATCTCCCCGGGGTTTGCCTGCAGTCACAGAATGACAGAATGCATGGGGATGGAAGCAGCCTCCAAAGCCATCTTGCCCAACTCCTCTGCAGTGATCAAAGACATCTCTAACTGGATCAGGCTGCCCAGGCCCACATCTAGTCTGATCTTGAGTGTCTCCAGCGATGGGGGTCTCAACTACATCCCTGGGCAACTTGTTTCAGTATTTAGCCAACACAGCCTGCTAAGTGACAGTGGAGACTTTGCTTTGCTGCCCAAGGGCCTGCCAAGCCATGCAGCCAAAAGGACTGTACTGACTTGAGCACTGGATCACACTGGGGAGCTTGCTGGGGTCTCACTGATGGGACCAGGAGACCCATCACCATGCCCTGACTACAGCCTACTGGCTCAACCTCTCCTCTGCCTGGGCACCTGGTGCAGCAGCTTCAGCTGATGAATTTCCTTTATAGGAATGATGTGGACAATTATGGTTGTAAATTCAGCCTGGAAGAGGCAAAGAACAGGGCTCCAGCCCTGATGAAGGGAAGAGAGAAGTCAATGCAGAAGACCAAGAGGTCAGTCTGCTCAGCCTGCCAGAGGGAAGGTTGATAGTGGAGGTGGCTGCAGTCCTAAAGTACATCTGCAGAGGAGAAGAGCTTGGGTTGAACAGCCTAAGGACAGCCAAAGCACAAGCACAAATGGGGGTAACATGGGCAGGACATCAGGACACAGCCTGGGGATCATAAGAAGGCTCTAGCCATGAGGACAACCAAGTTCTCCATTTGCCTGCCCTTAGGAAGGGGCTCAAAAACTCACCACTGCTTGAAGATGGAGCATGATCCATCTGGGATGGACCCAGAGCATAATCCATTTGTCTCATTAGGATGCCAAGTGAGGGGGAAAGACTGAAAAATCCTGGAGGTATCTTCTTACCCCAAGTCCTCAGGAGCCAAAACAGTTTAGAAGACTTGGTGGAGCCAGCTTTGTCTGCTGGAAGCAAGCTCCTGCAGAATCAAAGCCTGTACTTCCTTGTGGACATGGAAATGCAGTACAGCAAGACATCAGCTCAGCTCTGCCTGTAGGATCAGGATGTTCTGCAGCCCTGCAGTGGCGATGTTCCCCTTCAGACATGCTGTGCAGATGGACTTTATTTGTCCTGGATGGAGAAGTGAAAAGCTGTTCTTTCCCCCTTTCATTTCTATGCCTGTGCAAACCCAGGCAGCTTGCCAAAGCCCCTGGAACAGCCACATCCATAACAAACCTCATTAGAACAACTTCAACAACGCTCTGCCAGCCCCAGCTGCAGAAAGGGAATGTCTTGTCCACGTTTGCCTTCCCCAGAACCTCCACATCACCCTGGAAGCTCAGACTCAAGCTGATTCCAGCTCTCCACAATCCTCCTTTTGGTAAACACCTCCAATTCACCTGGGAATAACCTGAGCAAATATCTGTCAAGAAGCTTTGTCAACGCCGGTGGACAGATGGGTCTGACAATGCAAAAGCTGCAGACCTGACAAGAGCAGAGCTTTGCAGCTCACCTCTCCAGCCTCTGAGGGGTGTTCTGGAGACCTTCAGGATGTCCTTTGCCTGAGGAACAAGGAGGGTGTGATCACTGATTTCAGAATTGGGGAAGCATAGAATCATATTGGTTGGAAGGGACCTTTAAGATCATCAAGTCCAACCAGCGCCTGAGCACTGCCAGGTCGCCACCAAATCGTGTCCCTCAGCACCACATCTCCATGGCTTTGAAACCCCTCCAGGGATGTGAACTCCACCACTGCCCTGGGCAGCCTGGGACAGGCCTTTGCAACCCTCAAGGGGAAGAAATTGCCCTGGGGCATATCCTGTCACTTCTTCCTTGGGAGAAGACATCAATCATTACATAGCTCCAACCTCCTTTCAGGGAGCTGTAGAGAGCCAGGAAGTCTCCCTTCAGCCTCCTTTTCTCCAGGCTGAACACCCCCAGTTCCCTCAGCTGCTCCTCACCACCCTGTTCCCCAGACCCTTCCCCAGCTTTGTTGCCCTTCTCTGGACCCACTCCAGCACCTTATGTCACAAATCTGTGTGGAAGCTGTGTCCACACCGTGGTCACCCACTCACTGCTCACCCTGGGCAGGAATTTGGCCAGACTTTTATTTCTGTATTTCAAGAGGGATGACTCAGGAGAGAGACAACCACTTCAGCCTCCTGGGCACAGGCACCTCCCTGGGATCAGGGAAATGAGAAGTCTAAAAGCACTGGAGTAGGATGGAGGAAGCATCCAGGATGGGACCTCACTTGACCATACTCCAGGAAAGGACTCTGAGGGAAAGTAGAGAGCATTTGCCCTGGGCAGAAGGCTTTAGCCTTTTTGACCTCCAGTACTGGCTTAATTGTTGGCTTTGATGACCTCTGTAGATCCTAGCTCATGCCTCTCCAGCTTCATGTTTGTGATCTGTTCTGATCTAATGGTCTCCCAAGATTATTCATAGAGTGTTTCACAGAATCAACCAGGCTGGAAGAGAGCTCCAAGCTCAGCCAGTCCAACCTAGCACCCAGCCCTGGCCAATCAACCAGACCATGGCACTAAGTGCCTCAGCCAGGCTTTGCTTCAACACCTCCAGGCACGGCCACTCCAGCACCTCCCTGGGCAGCCCATTCCAGTGCCAATCACTCTCTCTGCCAACAACTTCCTCCTGACATCCAGCCTAGACCTCCCCTGGCACAACTTCAGACTGTGTCCCCTTGTTCTGTCCCTGGTTGCCTGGCAGAAGAGCCCAACCCCACCTGGCTACAGCCTCCCTTCAGGTAGCTGTAGCCAGCAATGAGGTCTGCCCTGAGCCTCCTCTTCTGCAGGCTGCACACCCCCAGCTCCCTCAGCCTCTCCTCACAGAGCTGTGCTCCAGGCCCCTCACAGCTTTGCCGCCCTTCTCTGGACACCTTCCAGCACCTCAACACCTCTCTTGAACTGGGGAGCCCAGAACTGGACACAGCACTCAAGGTGTGGCCTGAGCAGTGTTGAATACAGGGGCAGAATAACCTCCCTTGTCCTGCTGGCCACACTGCTCCTGAGCCAGCCCAGGATGCCATTGGCTCTCCTGCCCACCTGGGCACTGCTGCCTCATCTTCAGCTACTCTCTACCAGCACCCCCAGGTCCCTCTCTGCCTGGCTGCTCTCCATAGTACTATAAGACCATGGTCTAGACTCAGAAACAATAGTGTAGACTTAAAGACCCTGGTCTGGACTTAGAGGTGATGGTCTGGACTTAGAGACCATGGTCTTTAATTCAAATTAAGGAGGAGGTGGCAGCTGATATCCCTACATAGCCTTTCATCCAGGTGGTGATGGAATAAGCCAGGTGGCTACAGCTATGAGGTTGCATTTAACACAACTCTTCTCAGAATAAATAACAATATAAGGTGTAGGATATTTAAATAATACATAGACTGGTGGGAAATAACAGCAGTTAAATCAACATATAACCTGTGGGAAAATACTAATATCTGGGAGAGGTTGGACTGGATGATCTTGGAGGTCTCTTCCAATTTGGTTGATTCTATGATTCTATTTGCCACCAGGAATCTGTCATTGAAATTTACTGACTGGAAAGAACTGAAACCTCCAGCAGCTCCTCCCCACAGCCATGGTGCTTTCAGCTCAGCCACATAGTTACCAAGCTCAAAGTCACACCTGCAGTTATTTTACCTTCTTCTACCACAGCTGTGACCAACAAAATGAGTAAAATACAATAGATTTGCTGCTACAGTGGTTCTGTCCCTGCAGCATCTCTCTGGATGTGGTCTCTCCTCAGGTTATCATAGAGTGGTTTGAGTTGGAAGGAACCTTAAAGATCATCTTATTCCAACTCCTTGCCAGAGGCTGGAACACTTCAAAGCCTCATCCAGCCTGGACTTAAACACCTCCAAGGATGGAGCATCCACAACTTCTCTGGGCAACCTGCTCCAGTGTTCCACCACCCTCCTAGTGAAGAACATCTGCCTAGTGTCCAGCTTCAATCTACCCCGCTCTAGTTTCAAACCATCGCCCCTCATCCTATCACCACTCTTGTAAATGGTCCCTCTCTATCTTGGCTTCCCTATCCCAGTCAGTCCCTAAAGGGGTCATCTCCACATAACACGATGACAGCCCAAAGGCCTGACCTGCTCTTGCTTTCCACCTCCCTAATTCCTTTCTAACAGCACCCGAGCAAGAGGACAGTGATTGAAAGCCGAAGACGCTAACGCCGAGAGCACACCACCTCCCATCACTGCCCTTGAGATGTCACTAAGCAGAGCTGCTTAACCACATCCCCCCGTTCCTTGAGACACCTTCAAGAGCTCAGTGAAGCCTCCTTAGAACATCCATCAGGACAGCTGATGGTGAGGAGAAGAACACAAGAGGAAGGAAGAGCACCCCAAGACTTTACCAGCCACGTCTTGCTGAGGATGAAGCACAGGATTGCAGTCGCAGAGGCCTCCGGGCGGGAAGCAGTTGGTTGGTAAAATGAAAGCTTGAAGAAAGAAACAGGAAGCCTGAAGAACCTGAGCAAAGCCACCCAGCTTGAGGTCAGGGCAGGAAATCCCCTCTGCAAACTCTGCAGAGATCAGGTGGAGCTGAGAGCAGCTGGAGATGAAGTGAGGCTTGACCAAACCGAAACGAGGGAGGATAGAACCATCCTCCATCTCCTCTCTGTTCCATTAAAGAGACTCCACATGCTGATTGAAGAACAGCTGTGGTCCAAAGCCTGTTCAGATGCTGTCTCCTCAGTCCTCCTTCACCAAAGAGTCTCAGCCATCCTGAAGAGAGCCAAGAGCCAAGCAGGATGCTGATGGTTAAGTAAAGTGCATCATTGAGATGAGTAATTTAGCTTCAAGCATGAATTAGTTTCTTGTGTGCCCAGGCAGCCAAAAAGGCCAACAACATCCTGGCCTGGATCAGCAATAGTGTGGTCAACAGGACCAGGGCAGGGATTGTTCCTTCTGGACTAGGCACTGATGAGGCCAAACCTCAAATCCTGAGTTCAGTTTTAGGGCTCCTCACTCTAGAAGGACATTGAGGAGCTGGAGATTGTCCAGAAGAGGGCAATGAAGCTGGTGAAGGGTCTGGAGAACAGATCTGGTGAGAAGCAGCTTAGGGACCTGGGGTTGCTCAGTCTGGAGAAGAGGAGGCTGAGAGGAGACCTCATTGTTCTCTACAGCTCCCTGAAAGAACATTAGAGTCAGGTGGGGGCTGGCTCCTGTCTCCCAGTGAGCAAGCGACAGGACCAGAGGAAGTGACCTCAAGTTGTGCCAGAGAAGGTTTAGGTTGAACAAGAGGAGCAATTTATTTGCTGCAGGAGTGGTCAGGCACTGGAACAGGCTGCCCAGGGAGGTGGTGGAGTCACCATCCCTGGAGGTGTGCAAGAAAGTTATGGACATGGCACTCTGGGACATGGTTTAGTGGGCATGGTGGTGTTGGGTTGAAGGTTGGACTCGATGATCTTAGAGGTCTTTTCCAACCAAAACAATTCTATGATTCTACAATTCTTGGAGCTCCCTGCAGTGTGGTTTCACCCAGCAGAGCCTGGAAGAGGTCATTCCTTGGCCATTCCATTTAACAATTTCACCCCAGGAAATGGAGCATTCTTAGATGCCAAACACATCTCTTTGCACAGCTGGGGAGGGGGAAAGGGAAGCGAATCAGCTTTCTTCTTGGTCTTGGTCTAGCTCCAGCACAGTGCCTGGATTTATCTTCATCTCCAGGAGAGCAAATAGAGAGCTAAAGACAAACAGCCCCCTTGATTTACCAGGGAGATTAAAAGGATGTTAGCAGAGCAGGCAAAGAGTCTTCATAAAAAATGAAAGAAGAGCAGGCGGGTGGGAGAGCAGTGGAGATGCAGCTCCATGAGTTATCTGGGGCATGTAAGAAAACCATCAGCCCAGCAAAAATGTGAGAGGAGAGCACAGGAGGTGAGAACAGGGGGGGAAAGCAGGGCATGATGTTTAATTCATCACCCTCCTGTGCACTGCCAAGGCATTGTCTCTCTAAGAAGATGGATGGACACACAGGCTGCTGACTGGGAAATCATAGAATCAGGCAGGGTTGGAAGGCACCACAAGGATCAGCCAGTTCCAACCTCCCTGCCGTGGGCAGGGACACCCTAACCTGGATCAGGCTGGCCAGAGCCCCATCCAGCCTGGCTTTAAACACCTCCAGGGATGGGGTTTCAACCACCTCCCTGGGCAACCCATTCCAGCCTCTCAGCACTCTCATGCTGAACAACTTCCTCCTCACGTCCAGTCTTTGTGCTAGGCACTGGTGAGGCCACACTTCCAATCCTGGGGCCAGTTTTGGGCTGCTCACTCCAAGAATGACATTGAGGGGCTGGAGCAGGGCAACAAAGCTGGTGAAAGGTCTGGTAAGGAGCAGCTGAGGACCTTGGGATTGTTCAGCCAGGAGAATAGAAGGCTAAGGGCAAACCTTCTGGCTCTCTACAGCTCCCTGAATGGAGGTTGGAGTGACAGTGGGAGAAGAGACCTACCCCTATCTGGCCTTAACCTCCTTTCAGGGAGCTGTAGAGAGCCAGATCTCCCCTCAGCCTCCCTTTCTTCAGATTGAGCAACCTCAGTTCCTCCTCACCAGCCCTGTTCCCCAGACCCTTCAACAGCTTCATCGCTCTTCTCTGGACATCCTGCAGCCCCTCAATGTCATTCTTGTAGTGAGGGGTCCAAAACTGAACTGAGCATACAAGGTACAGCCCCACCAGCACCTCCTACTCCTCTACTCCCTGAGGAGGCCTATGTCCAGACCCAGAAGAGCAGATCTCTACACCACCAGCTGCCCTGCCAAGGGCTGTCCTTGCAAAGCCACCACGTGGCTGGTGCAGCTTGGCTTCATCACCTTCCCCACAGAGCAATTCCATGTAGGATTGAAGAACAAAGCCACCAAAGCTGCATTTTTCTCTGGGATCACAGGAGCTGGCTATGTCCAGGAGGGACCTAACAGCATAATCAAGATTTATGACAGCTGGAAAATATCTTAGATGAGACCATTTGGGCTCTTCTCTATCCCATAAAATCTCCAGCAGTTATTTGTAGGTCGATGTGGCAGCCACGCTCAGCACCACAGGAACAAGAGGTGAGCAAAGAGGCAAAGCAGTTAGAGACACAAAGCATCCCCTTTGTAGAGCATCTCTGATTGCCCCAGGATGCCTCAGGATGCTGGCCAAAGAAATTGCTCCACAACTTAGGAATACCAATCCAAGTCTGCCTAAAGATAGAATGATAGAATTGTTTGGGTTAGAAGAGACATTTAAGCTCATGGAGCCCAACCTTTAACCCAACAGTGCCAGGTCACCACCAAACCATGGCACTCAGCACCACATCTCCACAGCTTTGAAACCCCTCCAGGGATGGGGACTCCACCATTGCCCTGGGCAACCCTCAAGGGAAAGAAATTGTTCCTCAATTGTCCCAGGCAACCCAGGAGGGATGGAGTTGGTGGGCAGGATATCCAGGTGTGGGCAGGATATCCAGGGGTGGACAGGCTCTTCTCTGGAAGATGACCTCAGTGGACAAACTGATCTAGTGCTGGCAGGACAAAGGGCAGTGGTTTGAAACTAGAACAGGGTAGGTTCAGAGTGGGCATTAGGAAAACCTTCTTCACTGTGAGAACAGTGAGACACTAGAAGAGGCTGCCCAAAGAAGCTGTGGATGCCTCATCCCTGGAAGTGTTTAAGACCAGGCTGGATGAGGCTTTGAGGAAGCTGGTCTAGTGCAAGGTGTCCTTGCCCGTGGCAGTGGAGCTGGAACTAAATGGCCTTTAAGGTCCCTTCCAGTGCAAAGCACCCCAGGATTGTGTGATTTGGTGATGGAGAAAATCAGGCCAGGTGAGGCACTGCTTTGTTCTGGGAGCAGTGGGGATGTATTTTGTCCCATGTCACAGACTCCCAGCCTGGTGGAGGTTGGAAGAGAGCTCTGGAGATCATCCAATACAACTCCTCTGCTTGAGCAGGGGCTCCCACAGCAGCTTGCCCAGGAGCACAGCGACCAGGGTGGGTCTGGAAGCTCTCTGGAGAAGGAGACTCCACAGCCTCTCTGGGCAGCTTGCTGCAGGCCTCCAGCACCCTCACACCAAAGAAGTTTCCCCTGATGTCCTTCAATATCAAATCCCTGTAGGATGACTTTTGAGCCCTCCACGTTTCTTGCTTTGCAGCCAGAAGGAAATACACTCAGGGATATGCAGGAGCTGCAGGACTTGGGACATAGCATTCCAAGGACGTGCAGCCTTTTCACCCACTGCTGACTTCAGGGTCCACTCAAGACCTTGATGAGTTCTTGAGTGGGCCTCCAAGTCGCCAGTGGGTGAAAAGGCTGCACATCCTCATCCTCCCTGGACAGCTGTGGGTTTAGAGGATGCTTGTGGAGCAAGCCTGGGTGGAGATCCCACTAGAGGGTGCTGCCCAACTCTGCTGGGAAACGCCACAAGCCTCTGCTCGCTCTGAGACCTTCAAACATAGAATCATAGAAACAATCAGGTGGGAAGAGAGCTCCAAGCTCATNGGCTGTGCTCCAGGCCCCTCACAGCTTTGTCGTCCTTCTCTGGACACCTTCCAGCACCTCAACATCTCTCTTGAATTGAGGAGCCCAGAACTGGACACAGCACTCAAGGGGTGGCCTGAGCAGTGCTGAGTCCAGGGGCAGAATAACCTCCCTTGTCCTGCTGGCCACACTGCTCCTGAGCCAGGCCAAGATCTCATTGGCTCTCCTGCCCACCTGGGCACACTGCTGGCTCATCTTCAGCTACTCTCTACCAGCACCCCCAGGTACAATGTCCAGGTGGGTTTAGAGGCTCTCCAGAGAAGCACATTCCACAGTCTCCACGTTGCCTCAGGTCCTGTCTATAGCACAAGGACAATGCTCCTGGTTGTCCATTAGGTTGTGGCTACTCCAAACAGAGATTAATGTTTGGGAGGGAGGTGAGCACCACTTTGAATCATAGAAACGTTTTGGTTGGAGGACACCTCCAAGATCAAGGCCAACCTTCAATGTGCCACCACCATGAATGTTAAACCATATCCCAAAGTGCCATGTTGACAGATTTACTGACCACCTCCAGGGATGGTGACTCCACCACCTCCCTGGGCAGCCTGTTTCAATGCCTGACCACTCTCTCAGGAAAGGAATTGTTCCTAATCTCCAACCTAAACCTCCCCTGGCACAATTTCAGGCTATTTCCTCTCCTTCTATCACCAGATTCTAGGGAGAAGAGATCAACTTCTGCTTCACTGCAACCTGCTTTCAGTTGAGATGGACAAGAGGAGACAGGAGTTCAGAGAAGAAGGGTGTGCCAGGAGCTGGACCAGTAGCCAAGTGATGATGGAGGGTAAAAGCAGATGCTACAGCCAGATGTGCTGCAGGGTAATCACAGTTGGCTTTCTTTCAATTCCTGCCTCCCATTTTGTGCCCATTCAACATTTTTTCATGCTTCCTTGGCCACACTTCCGTGGCCTGAACAGCTGCTGTGCTTTTGGCCTGATGCCTGACACTCTCCTCTGGAGGAGGATGCCATCAAGCGTGTTTCTCCTCAAGCTTCTTTACAGATTGCAAGTGTTATCTTAGGCTTCTGCCTCAGAGACAGTTTAGATCTTCAGAAGAAGGGAATTAATAAGAAAAATGCAAAATATTCTTTCAGAGCAGAGCTGGAGTGGGTGTGTGGTGGAGGTGTTGGTAGATTTGGTGGCCTTCTCCCGAGTTCCCCTTCGCCTGTCCAGCAGGCTGAGGGATTTTTGAGAAGCTGCAGAATCCCAACATGATGAGGGATGGAAGTGACCTCTAGAAATCATCAGTGCAACCCCACTGCTAGAGCAGGGGCAGCCATAGCAGCTTGTCCAGGATCACACTGGCCAGCTGGGGTTGGAAGCTCTCCAGAGAAGGAGACTCCACAACCTCTCTGAACAACCTGCTCCAGGGCTCCAGCAACCTTGCACCAAAGAACTGTTCAGATGGAACCTGCTGGGTTCCAGTTTGTGCCCACTGCCCCTTGTCCTATTTCTGGGTATCACTGAGCAGAGTCTGGCCCCAGCCTCTTGTCCCCCACTCTTTAGCTGTTGCTGTGCATTGATCAGATCCCCTCTGGGGCTGCTCTCCTCCAGGCTCAGCAGCCCCAGGGCTCTCAGCCTTTCATGCTCTCCATGCTCGTCAGGGTTTTACTGAGCAGCTTTGGGCCAGATCTTGTCCAAGACTATCAGCCTGGCCAAGCACAAGCTCCCCTCAGGGTGCAAAAGGTGACCCCACTTTCTCACTTGAGAGGGCAGAAGAGGTCACTGACCTGTGTTTGGAAAACGTGCTGGTGTTGTGGGGATGGAAGACATTGAAAGTCGTCATCGCTCCTCGCTGTTTTCTCCAGGTTGCCTTGGCATTGCCATGGCATCATTTCTGGCCCTAGTTCAAGCTTGAACGCACAGCAGGGCTGCCAGCTGAGCAGCTCCAGCAGGTAAGGTGAGGGCAAAGTCTGAGTCACCTACTCTAGTGGGAGCATGACCCATGGCTGTCACTCTGCTCGCTATGGAAACCCAATGGCAAGCAGTCAGGAGATGGCAGGGAACAAACAATTCCATGTTGTCAGTGGATCCCTTCAAGGTTTGATCGCTTCTAGTGAACTCCACTCATCAAACAGCTCTTAGGGGGCACTTTGCTAATAGGGGAACCCAAAGGTTGGATGGGATAAGGGTGAATTAAAACTGACCTTGGCCTTGGGTGAGGTAAGGTGGATGGGATAAGGGTGAATTAAAACTGACCTTGGCCTTGGGTGAGGTAAGTCTCCGTGTTCTTCATCACCTCCTGCACCCAGGCTTGCAGAGAAGACAACAAGGAAGATGGATTCATCCGGTGGAGGAGGATAACATTTCAGGGAGGATATTAGGTTCTGAGGTAGAAATCACCTCTGGGACAAAACTCTGACTCTTACATCCCACTTTCCTCTCTGCTTGTGCTCATGGTAGTAGAGTAAGAGAGCAACCACAGCTACCCCATTGTTTAACTCCACAGGGGAGAGAAGCTGATCTTTTGGTCTCATCCTGCCTGCTTTTGGTCCTTGCCATGGCATAAAAGCTGCTGTGAGGGCTCCAGCAGCCTGCAGCACCTGGAACCAGTCTTCTGTTATTCTCTGCCCAAGGAGCCTCCTGCACAGCTTCTCCTGGCACTGCTGGAGCAGCTGCATGGTGTTGACTGTCACCCGCATGTCCATCCTCTGTCCTGGAAGCTTTGAGAGGCTGAACTGAGTGTTCAGGTGACAGTTTCTATCACTGTTCCCATGCCATGCTGCAGTCCATTGAAGAGTGCTTGGAGGCCCTGCATGGTAGTCTCTAAGTCCTCAACGGGATCTGGTCTTCAAAACCAGCTTCACGAGAAGAGCTCTCCTGCCCTGGAATTAGATCTGAGATGCTGAGCTGGAGAGGTCAGTGCTGTGCTCTGCTTTTAAGCATGAGGAAACCTCTTTTCTGAGCCCATCTTTTCCCACTGAGCACTGGCACCACCAACACCAACACACTCCAAGTCATGAGGCATGCAGGGCACATGGCCAGGAGAACAGGCCAACAAGGTTCCTCATGGTGGTGTTTGAGTAAGACCATGCTTTCCAAAAGTGGTGCAAAGTCAAAGTGATGCTCTCTTTCCATAAACCAGAAACAGTAAAGCCCCTCTGCACTATCAAGAGGGCTAGAAGTGAACCTTCCAATATTTTTGTGATGGTTTGGGTGTCCCCCACCCCCCACACTTTTAGAAATCACCCAGACTAGACTCAGTCGGCTCTGGAAATTTGAATGAAGCTTATATTTACAGCTGGCACANCTTCTTTTGTATACATCTCAGCAAGACTGTGAGGGAAGTAGACCTCACCATTGTTTTCATTTTACAGCCTATCATCTAGTTCTTCTCACCAAAACATGCCAGCCAGGCTCAAACTAGCACAATTTTCAACACACCTCCAGCTCTGGTTTGTGCTAGTCCATGGCTAGTAGGTCGCTCTGGGTCTCAGTCCTGACTTAGCTTTGACTTGCTGTGACAGTGGTGAATCAGGCTTCTTGTCAAGGGACAGCAGGGACAAGACCTGCTTGAGCTGGAAGATGATGGTGGCACGAGAAGAAGTGAGATGAACAATCCATGCACCCATTTGAGTTGGAGATGAGAAGGCTCTCCTACGGCCTCTTTGAGTGCAGGTAATAAACCTGACCACTTTCTAGGTGGAATTTGACACCTCCAGGTTCAAACGATGAGGCTGGTGTGAGAGCACGGGATGGGACTAGGTGACCTTGGGGGTCATACTCCTGGCAGCTTTACAGCACTGCATTGCTGTCACCACGTGAGAGGTGATGTTTCTCCCAGAGACAGACCAAGCCCTTGGAGTGTCCAGTTCCCAAGAGTCTGTAGCACACAGACTAAAAGCTCTCCAGGTGCATCTCAAGAGTGTTGGGGCCATTTCCTTTGCACTCCTGGTCTTCTGTTCCTCTTGTCCTTTAGTGACCTTCAGAGTGTCCTCATACCATGTCAAGCTCCTCATCTGCAGTATTAATACAGCACTAGAAAGTTGTCCAAGCTGGGAGACATGGAGACCCCTGAGGTCAAAGCCTTTCCATGTGCAGGAGTGCCTGAGGAGGGCAACCACAAGCCTTTGCTTGGGGGTACTCTGGGTTTATTGACAAGCCTTTGCTTGGGGGTAATCTGAGTTTATTGCTGTGACTTGTTGCTCTGCACCCAGGACCAGCAGCCTTCTTTGATGGTCCACAGAGATCTACATCAGCTCTATCCCTTCAAGAACAACACTCAGATTGCAGATCCAAGCTTTTGGAGAGCAGATGGGTTGGCATTTCTGGATTACCCCATGTTGGCTAAGAGAGCTGGCATTGTTCAGCCTGGAGAAGAGAACCTCCAAGACCTTACAGCAGACTTCCAGTGTTTGCAGTGGGCTACAGGAGAGTTGGAGAGGAACTTTGTACAAAGGCACAGAGTGACAGGATGAGGGCAGATGGCTTCAAACCGGAAGAAGCCAAGTCTGGATTCGACACTGGGAAGAAGTTCCCTGCCATGAGGGTGGTGAGGCACTGGAACATGTTTCCCAGAGAGGTTGCAGAAGCTCCAGCCCTGCAAATGTTCAAAGCCAGGCTGGATGAAGCCTTGAATAACCTGGTCTAGTAGAGGTTGGAAGTAGATGATCCTTAAGGTCCCCTCCAAACCAAACCAACTGATTTGGTGCTCTCCTACCCTGATTCAGCCTCAGCCCCGTGCTGGGATTCAACCAGCCATCTGCCAGTCAGGTCTGCAGAAATCCTGGCTCTAAACCAAGCATGTGCTGGAGTAGATCCTCCTCACACCAGCCTCATCCTCAGGCTGGCTGCTCTGCCAAGCCAGATGGCATTTTCACCCCATGGCACCGCATTGGCAGAGCCTAAAGAACAGACTGTCTGCAGCAAGGCTGACAGAATCCCAGAATCCCAGTGTGGTGGGGGTTGGAAGGGACCTCTGGAGACCATCCAGTCCAAGTACAGGAATGGGTGCAGACATGTGCAGACCATCTGCAGTGAGGCTGGCACAGGTTGGTCCCGCAGCCCATCTGCCATCTACCTGGGTTTGGACTTCAGGTCTTCTTCTTATCACATCTCCCTGTTGTAGGATGCAGGCTTGGAGCTTACTGGAGAGCATCTAGCTACATGCTCTCTGTGTGGCAGTCAGGGTGCACGTGGGAAGTTTTATGGTCCATGTTGTTTCCATCTCATTGTCCAGTTAGTGATCTGCAGCCTAGAAACAGAGCAGGCAGGAAGTTTGCTTTGGCAGTGAATACTCAAGTACCAACTGGAGAGTGACATCGTGGTAAGGCAAAGGCCATGCAACAGCAAAAGGTCCAACTGCTTAGCTTATCAGCTCTACTGAGGTCAGAGTTTGGTCTGGAGAATTCACTCTGGGGGCAAAAAAAGTCCTCCAGAGTGATCTGAAGGCAAAGATACCTCGAGAGTGCTTGGTGTACTGTTTCCCTTGCTCAGAGGTGCTCTCCTCCTTCCCAGAAGATATTTCTGCCATGTCCAGGCCGTTCTTAACTCCTCTTTCCTCTCAGATATAAAGAGGTAGTGAAGTATTTCCAGACATCTTTCTCTGTAAAAAGCTGGGAAGGAGCTTTTAGAAATGGCTTGTGCTAAGGCAAGGGGCAGTGGCTTTGAGCTGGGAAAAGGCAGACTTACACTGGAGGTTAGGAAGCAATTCTTTACAGTGAAGGTGTGGAGGCACTGGAACAGGTTGCTCAGTGATATTGTGGATGTCTCCTTCCTAGGAGTGTGCAAAGCCAGGCTGGATGAGACCTTGAGCAGCCTGGGCTAGTGGAAGGTATCCCTGCCTGTGGCAGTGGGGTTGGAACTAGATGGTCTCTAGAGGCTGTTCCGATTCAAACCATCCTGTGATTCTGCTGGGATTTTAACTGGCCAGCTGGAAAGAGGTCGTCAAGAGATGACACGAGACAGCTCTGCTTTAGGGATGAGGAGTTTCAAAGTGGTCATCTGGTTCCTGGTTCCAGATGGTGAAATGAGATCAATGAACACACATGGTCTGGTTACCATTAGCAAATGTTCTATGGGATGGGTATGGGTATCCAAAATGGTCTTTCACAGCATCCCAGAGTCCCAGCATGGTGGGACTTGGAGGGGACCTCTGGAGATCATCTAGTCATAGAATCATAGAACCAACCAGGTGGGAAGAGACCTCCAAGCTCATCCAGTCCAACCTAGCACCCAGCCCTGGCCAATCAACCAGACCATGGCACTAAGTGCCTCAGCCAGGCTTTGCTGAACACCTCCAGG
>WAAF01015816.1:1262162-1379628 GCA_013400475.1 Tricholaema leucomelas
CTCATCTTCAGCTACTCTCTACCAGCACCCCCAGGTCTCTCTCTGCCTGGCTGCTCTCAGCCACTCTGTCCCCAGCCTGTACTGCTGCTTGGGGTTGTTGTGGCCAAAGTGTCCAACTCTCCTCCTAAAGCAGGGTGACCCACAGCAGCTTACCCAGGATTACCAGGTGCAGGTCATTGATGAACATGTTGAAGAAGATGGCAGAGAGACCTGAGGCTGTTTAGTCTGGAGAAGACAAGAGCAAGAGGAGATCTTATGAAGGTATATGCATATCTGAAGGGGGGGTGTCAAGAAGAAGGTGCTGCTCTCTTCTCAGGGATGTCCCCAGGTAGCACAAGGGGCTATGGATACAAACTGCAACACAGGAAGTTCCACGTGAACAGGAGGAGAAAATTCTTTGCTGTGAGGGTGCTGGAGTTCTAGAACATGCTGGCCAGACAGGTTGTGAAGTCTCCTTCTCAGGAGACTTTCAAGACCCAACTGGATGAGCTCCTGTGTCACCTGCCCTAGGTGAGCCTGCTCTTTGAACTTGGTGATCTCTGGACCTCCCTTCCAGCCCCTACCATTCTATGATTCTATGAAGACTGCAGCCAGCCTTGACCCCTGGGGAACACCACTGTCTACAGGCCTCCAACTAGACCTTGCACCACTGATCAGCCAGATTTGCTGCATCCAAATGAGCAGCCTGAAGACCTTGACCGTTGCTGGCGTCTACAAGATGTGATTAATCTGCTTCTGCTCAGAGAGGAGCTCAGGTGGCTTTGCAGATCTGAGGGGAAAGCAGCCATGTAGATGTGTCCCCCAGCTGTCATGGTCCTGGTGGATACTTCAGACTGGGCATTCAATAATTTACTTACACATCTTATCTTGCCCATTTTTAGCAGCATCTGCCAACTTGCAGTAGAGTTGTTGTGTCCTCCTGCTGACAGATAGCTTTGGACAAGGAAGGAAAAAGGCTCTGCTTAATGGTGTGCTTTAATTGGCTTTTCATTATGAAAGCTTAGATGCCTCCTCAGCAAAGCACCCTCAGAAGTCATCAACAGGACGAAGATCAGGATTGCAAGCTCCTCCCAAAAGGTGGGAGTTGATGAGGAGCATGGTTTTGGTTTGGTGTCATCACTGCAAGGAGATCATCTCAGGCAATGATGAAACCACCATCACTGCTGACTTCAGAGATGATGGAGCTCTTGAGAGGAGAGGCTGAGACCTGGAGCTGGAGGACAATAGCCTGAGAAGGCGTCTGATCAATGCTCATCAAGAGATAAAGGCCCTGTGGGGGGCAAGAGGATGAGGCCACACTCTTCTCAGTGTGTGTCCAGTGACAGGACAAGGGGCACAAACTGGAAGCCAGGAGACTTCATCTACACAGGATGAGAAAATTCTATGGTAGGAGGGTGCTGGAAGAGCAGGCTGCCCAGAGAGGCTTCAGAGTCTGCTTCTCTGGAGAGATTCCAAACTTCACTGACACCAAAATAAGGTCCTCTTCTCTCCAGCCCCACAGCTCTCACTCCAGGCAGAGATGCCACCTTGCCAAAGACACTAGGCAGAGCAGTTGTGGTGAGCACCTTGATGGCAGCCTTGTTATTGTAGTTTCCCAGACACATTATCAAACCCAGGTTATTGAGAAGGAGACCTTGACCCTTGCAGCTGCCCCTTCCCATCTATTTGGAATTCTTGAGCATCTTCAGCTAAGTTCAATGGAACACTCAAAGATCTCAAAGAGACAACAAGATAGAGCTGGACAAAACAGTGGAGTGGACAGAGGAGAAGCTTAAGGTAGGTACTTCCAGCACATAAATGTCGGTGGACTCATCAACTGACCCCTTCCAGCTTTCTCTTCCTCCACACTGGGGGGTCCTCATTCCACATCTGTCCATGGTGGCATCAGATAAGATTTTGCAAGACTGCCACCAGGATGCTGGCAAAGGGGATGCATGGAAGTTGGCACAGAAGGGTCTTTTTCCCATGCCCTTTGCTCCTCTGCCAACCCCCAGTGGGTTAGGCTGGGTGAAAAAGGGAATGGGCTGAAGAGATGAAGTAGCTTTGACTACGGTTGTGATCTCAGCACCTCCTGGAGCTGGTTGCAGCCCAACAGAGGGAATTTTTCAGTGAACTTGTAGTCATGTTGGGCCAGGCCTCCAGCAGAATGAACCATGTTGAACTGCTTGGCCATCTCAGGTACCTGGTGGGGAGGGAGGTGAAATGACTCAGGACAAGGTACTCAAGGGCCACAAAACCTTGTCCAGAGAGATGTTGCTTGTTGGAGCCCTTTCTGCTCTATCTTCACCTATGTAAGGGCTGGTGTGGGGACATTTGAGGTTGATGTCACCTGGATTGGGGTGAAACCTGCAAAGGGGGTCATGATGAGACCTGCTCTGAGAGGACAGAGTGTGACCTACTGGGAGAATTAGGGCAGGACCTGCCAGAGGAGTCAGGGTGGGACCTAGAGGGGGCAATGTGAGACCTGCTGAGTGGGATCTTGGTGGGATCTGCAAGGGAGCTGAGTGGGACTTACTGGGGAGGTCAGGGTGGGACCTATGGAAGGGTTGGGCTGAGACCTATGGGGGCAGAGGGGGTGTCAGAGTGGGGAAGTGGGAGTGGGATCTACTGAGGGGAAGGAATGGGACCTATTGAGGGTGTCAGGGTGGAACCTACAGGGAAGCTGGGGTGAGACCTACGGGGGGGTGGGGGATGAGTGGGACCTGCTGGGGAGGTTTGGTGGGACCTGCTTGAGGGAATAAGTGGGACATGACAGGGGGATTTGGGTTGGGACCTACTGGGGAAGTTGGGGTGGGACCTGCTGGAGGGATTAGAGTGGGAGGTGGGGGAAGGAAGGGCGGTCAGGGCGGGATCTACCAGGGGGAAGCCGAGATGCTTCCAGGCTTTTTCCCAGCTGGACAATGGCATTAACCCAAATCCTGCTTTGCCGGGGGATGGAGAGAAGCTCCACACCCCCCGCCCCCGGAATCCCCTTGTGGCCTCGCCTGGCCCCGATGAGGGGGGGTTGGGACAGATGAGGAGGGGTGACGGACACCGAGTCACTGGCGGGGGGGGGAAGGCGGGGTCGGGACCGGCACCGCCTCCCCCGGCTATAAAGCAGCGGAGCCAGGAGGCGGCGGGCAGAGCTGGGGCACCGAGCTGACACTGGCGGGGACCAGCACGGACCGGGGGGGACGGACGCGGACCGGGAGGGACCGGTACGGAGCGGCCGGGTCACCCCGCGAAGGTAACGGAGGGGTCCAGGGGGATCCCAGCCCCATTGGGGTGAGGATAGGGATGGGGGTCCCCTGGTCGGTGCCATACCGGGGAGGGCTGCTGGAACTCGGTGTGTGTCCCCTCTCGGTGTGTGTTGTCCACCCCACTGATGTATGTACCCCCGATTCGATGTGTGTCCCCTCCATGTCGCCTGCCGCCGGTCTGTATCCCTCGCTTCGCGGGGTACCCCCCTTCAGTCTGCGTCGTACCCTCTCATGTCATGTCCCTCTTGGGGGAGGTGTGTCCCCACGTCGTGTGTCCTCCTCACTTCGTTTTGTCGCTCCCCTCCCCCCCCATGTCATGTCCCCCTTCGGTGTGTGTCTCCCCCTATGTCGCTACCCCCCCCGCTCCATGTGTGTCCCCANTGTCCCCTCCCCAGTGTGCCACCAGTGTCTCCCCCGCCCCGGCATGTCACGTCCCCGCGGTGTGTATTTGTCCTCCCACCCCGGTGTCCCCATCCATCCCCCCACCTCGGTGTCCTGCCCCACCTTCGGTGTCCCCTGTCGCCTCCGAGGTGTCCCGCTGGCTTTGTGCCTGGGTCGTAGCCTGGGTGCGTGTGGCAGGGGGTGCAGAGGTAGGGTTGCGATTTCTTAGGGGTGCCCTTCATCCCTGGACAGTCCAGCAGCTGTCTCCAGCTGTGCCATCCAAAGGGACAAAGGACGTGGCTCCTGCCCAGCTTGGTTCTCCGGCCTTGGTCTCCCTGTGGCAGGGGAATGGGCACATCTCCAGTAAAAGCCACTGCAGGAGAGGGCTGGAGAAGCTGGAAGCCAGCTGGACCATGCTCTGCCTGAGCTTTGCAGTCCTAGCCTTGGCTCACCCAAGGCAACCCTTGCTCAAAACCCATTACCCTTGAACATCCCTGCAAGCTGGAAAAAGGTTGTGGCCATGGAGTACAGCTGAGCCCTCCCCACCACCCAAAAGCGCTCACCGAGTCTGGTCTTGGCTCTTGATCTTCTCCAACATGTATAGAATCACAGAGTTCTTTTTGGGTTGGAAAAGACCTCTGAGCTTGAGTCCAGCTGTCAACCCAACACCAGCTTAGCCTCTAAACCATGTTCCCAAGTGCCATGTCCTCATGTTTCTTCAGCATACCCAGAGATGGGGACTCCATCACCTCCCTGGAGTGCATTAGGACCTGTCCATGTTGCCTCTGTGAAGACACCTGGCAGGACACAAGGACAGGGAGAGACTCGGGGATGTTTCTTGGCTGTCAGACCAGTCCCTGGGGGAGTCCAGGCAGCTGCTGCCAACTTCAGAGTGGCTTCAGGGCTGCTCTGACATCACACAGAGCTCAAAGCCAACTCTGCCAGGGGGTTAGGGGTGGCACAGGGGACCTCTTTGTCTCCATGGTCTCCCAGATCCCTGCAAGGCTTGGCCAGGCTGGATCTTGAAATCCATCATCTGCTGAGCTAGGTTTATGTAAGTGCTGGTTTGCAGTGGCAAGAGATGCTTGAAGATCAGCTCATCTTTGGAAAATGGCCCAAAACGTGGCTCCTGGCCCAAGGCTGTGCCAGCAGCTGTGTCTGTCTTGGTCCCAGATCCTTGGAGAGATGCTGCCACCTCTCACCTGCTCTCAGCTTGGCCTGGAGCACTTTACAGGAGCAAGGATGGAGCAGAAGTGCCGAGAGGCACCATCCCTTTGTCCTTTATGGTGGTATCTAATGCTGCTTTGCTGGCAGACCTCCTGGTACATAGGACCATAAACTCCCCCCAGCTCCATGTCTCGGCAGGAGACTTCGCACTGTGACGCAGACCTCCCTTGGCAGGATCAGGAGGATGCTGAGCCAGGCTGGTCACCAGGCAGAGCAGGCTGTGACAACCCTGCCCTTCCTGTTGGTGACATCAGTGACACTTCACCTTCCTCAGCAAAGGTGCTGCTGAGCAGCAGCCCCAGGAGCTGGCTGTGAGAAGGGCTGGAGGTGACACAGTGCATTGAGACCATGGGCAAAGCTCTTCCATTCTTGCGTGAGAGAAGGGAGGTGGCATGAGAGAATGGTGCTTGTTGGAAGAGCCAAGGGTTGGGGAAGAGAGCTGGCTTCCAGACTCCTGGAGATACAGGGACCTCACCCTGTACTGCTCGCTGACCCAAAGGGGCTGCAGAACAGGCCTTGTGAGGAGCAGCTGAGGGAACAGGGCTTGTTCGGCCTGCAGAAAAAGAGGCTGAAGGGACACCTTCTGGCTCTCTACAGCTCCCTGAAAGGAGGTTGGAGTCAGGTGGTCTTTTCACCCAAGGGACAAGTGGCAGGACAAGAGGAAATGGCCTCCAGTTGCAGCAGGAGAGGTTTAGGTTGGACATCAGAAGAAGCTTCTTGATTGAAAGGGTTCTCAAAGACTGGACCAGGCTGCCCAAGGAGGTGGTTGAACCCCCATCCCTGGAGGGGTCTAAAAGGCAGAGAGATGTGGTGCTGAGGGGCATGGTTTAGCGGCAGCCTCGGTAGAGTTAGGTTGGATTCAACCTTAAAGCTCTTTCCCAGCCAAGCTGATCCTGTGAGCTGGTGTGGGACAGGTGGGAGGATGGGCTGCATTTGCTGCTGCTCTCAACCTTGGCCCGTGGCTGCTCTCTCTCCATGGCAGGTGGGAAAGCAGCAGTAGCAGCTCACCATGGCCCTGGCAGACAACGCAGGCTGTGCCAAACCCAACGAGGACTTCCCCTTCCCTGAGATCATCGAACTCAACGTGGGTGGACAAGTGTACATCACTCGCCACCCCACCCTGGTCAGCGTGCCTGGATCGCTCCTGTGGGAGATGTTCAGCCAGAAGAACGTCCGCTCCTTGGCCCGCGACAGCAAGGGCCGCTTCTTCGTGGACCGGGACGGGTTCCTCTTCCGCTACATCCTGGATTACATGAGGGACCAGCAGCTGGTGCTGCCCGACCACTTCCCGGAGCGGAGCCGGCTCCAGCGGGAGGCCGAGTACTTCATGCTGCCCGAGCTGGTGAAGATGTTGGCCCCCAAGCTCAGCAAGCAGAACTCGCTGGGAGACGACCCATGCCAAAGCGACCCCGAGGAGCTCTCCCCCAGTGCCGACGCCGCCCGCAACCTGACCTCTGCCGGCGCCACGCTGCCCGGAGCTGCGGCTGGCGGCCCTGGGGGTGCCGGCGCCAGCGGTGCGGGAGCTGCCGGCGCCGATGTCCGCAGGGCAGGGTTCATCACCATCGGCTACCGGGGCTCCTACACCCTAGGCAGGGACAGCCAGACGGATGCCAAGTTCCGCAGGGTGGCGCGGATCATGGTCTGCGGCAAGACGTCGCTGGCCAAGGAGGTCTTTGGAGATACCCTGAATGAAAGCAGGGACCCGGACAGGCCCCCGGAGAGGTACACCTCCAGGTACTACCTCAAATTCACCTTCCTGGAGCAAGCCTTTGACAAACTGGCTGACGCTGGCTTCCACATGGTGGCCTGCAACTCCACGGGCACCTGTGCCTTCGCCCATGACCAGACAGATGACAGGATCTGGACCTCTTACACCGAATATGTTTTCTATCGTGAGTGACACCAAAACACAAACCCACCCAACCCACCAACCAAACGCCAACTCTCCCTCTCCCCTCCTCTGCTGACTGTTTCCTAGAAGGTAGACCTCCGACCCCTGAATCCCAACGTTCCTCTTTTTGCCTCCTTTTGAGTTTGTTCTTGAGTTTCTCCTCCTCCTTCCTCCACGTTGACCCTGTTGGGCTCTTCCTTGTCGCAGCCGCTGACCACCAACCTTCTCCCCTCTCTCCGACCTCTGCAGTAGCCACCTGTAGCTCCCAACCCTCCCTGGATGTGTGGACTTGGACACTGTCATGTGTGTGTTTTGGGGGGGGGGGGGAGGAAGGGAGGGGATGGACACTGTCCCTGCTCTGAGCTGGGGTTCCTGCAGCTGGATGAGCTTGTCCATGATGGACACTGAACTTGGCTCTCATGCCTTCTACACTGTGCAGCTCCTCAGGAACATGCTGCAGATGCTCTATTTGATCTACCAAGGGGTTCAAGTGGGCTTTGAGGGGTATAAGGACACGCAGAAAGGTGGGTGGGTGGTGGTGGGAGGGATGGACACCAGACTGCGCTCTGGGCTGGGATTCCTGCAGCTGGATGAGCTTGTCCATGATAGATGCTGATCTTGGCTTTCGTGCCCTTTACACCATGCAGCTCCTCAGGGACACACTGCAGATGCTCTGTTTGGTCTACCAAGGGGTTCAAGTGGGGCTCGAGGGGTTTAAGGACACAGAGAAAGGTGGGAAGTAGGGAGGTGGGTGGTGGAAGGATGAATCCTGGCAGTGTGGATATGTTGCCATTAACCCATGTAAGCAGCTTAGCGTTGGGCTGTCAGAGCTTGGGAAGGGCTGAGAAAGACTCACCCTCTGTTTGCAGCCCTGATCTGAGGTATCACTGCTTCTCTGGGGAGGGGGGGCCTCTGGGGAGGGATGGGAGGGGCAGTATGGACAGATGCTGTGTTCATGGCTCTGAGGTGGGAGAGGAAGTGGTAAGTCTTAACGTGCTGTAGGGTGTGAAATGCTTCTAAGTCTTTCAGACTCCCTGGAGGTCTGGCAGAAGGAAGTTCCTTCATCTTCCATCTTCCCTTTGGAGAATGTTAATGGTGTGGGCTTCAGAGGGCTGGGGTTGGCTTGCTCTGGGTCAGGCCTAGCTACAGCCTCAACTTCACAGATTCAAGGGAGTCTTGGCCCAGTGTGAAAATCTTTGATGTTTCAGCCACCTCTTGTGAAGGTCTTTCCAACCGCAGCTCTCCGTGCCCTGCATCTGGGGCCCGAGGCTGGCTGCTGCTGCTGCTTCCCCACGCCTGGGCAATGCGTAATAAAGGAACAAAAGCGACTCTCCTCCGTGGTGCTGTGCCCAGGGGCAAGGCTGCTGAGGCTGGGGGGGAGTGGAGGGAGCCCAGAGGTGATGCTCGAGTGGGACAACAGCCAGGGAGCAACCTGCTGTACTGTAGGGATTCAAGTCATGGAATTAAGGAGTGGTTTGGGTGCAAAGGGACCTTCAAAGCTCATCCAGTCCAACCCCCCTGCAGTCAGCAGAGACATCTGCAACTAGAGCAGACTGCTCAGAGCCACAGACAGCCTCACCTGGAATGGTTCCAAGGATGAAGCAGCTACCACCTCTCTGGGCAACCTGAGCCAGGGTCTTACCACCCTCAGTGTCAAACATTTCTTCCTTCTCTGCAATCTGAGTCTCCCTCTTTCAGTTCAAACCATCACCCCTGTCACAACAGGCTCTGCTCAGAAGTCTGTCTTCAGCATTCTTCTGGCCCCTTGAAGTCCTGCATGACCACCAGAAGGTCTCCCTGGAGCCTTCTCCAGGCTGAACAACCCCAACTCTCTCAGCATGGCCTTCCAGCAGAGGGCTTCCAACCCTCCCATAATTGCTGTGGCCTCCTCTGGCCATCTCCACCAGCTCCATGTCCTGCAGAACTGCTCTGGCTGTAGATGATTGCTCATCTATCAGTCAGGCAGAGCCTTGCAAGCTCTGGCACAAGAGGTCTGCCTACAGATCTTGGTGCCAACACCTGCAGAACTAGTTGGCCCTGATAGAATCATAGAATGTTTTGAGTTGGAAGGAACCTTTAAAGGTCACCTAGTCCAGCCCCCCTGCAGTCAGCAGGGACATCTGCAACCACAGCAGGTTGTCCCCAACCACTGCCTGCACCTGCCTGCTCCTCCTCTTGCTTTACAAGGTTGAGTCACCCTTTAACAGTCACCATCCATCCCTGATCTTCCACCTCTTGGTGCTTCTCAGGCAGCCCCCACAAAGTCCTTGGTGCAGAGAGCTAAAAGATCTCCTCAGCAGCTGGATACCAGCCACAGGGACGTTTTGCTTTGGGAGGTCACTGGGGAGGACGAGTTGAAGGTGGTTTCTGATGCAGTGTCTCTCTCCTGAAGAAGAAGAGGAAGGTGAAGTTGGTGTTTTCATGCGAGTTGGTTCCTCTTTGCAACAGCTTTTCAGGGAGGAAATGACAACCAGCTTTAAAAAAAGAGAAGAAAAACGGAACTTGAGCTCTGGGTGGAGAGAGAGAGGCTGAAGGACAACACTAAAACCCCTGAAGGAAAGGAGGAGGGAGCACAAATTGGTATTTCCTTTAAATAATGCTTCTGCTGATCATTATTAACCAGGGATGATCAGAAGAACAAGCTGCAGGGAAAGGCTGGAGGGGGTTGAGCTTTGCTTTTTTCCCCTCTGGAACTGGACCAAAAAAACAAGTAGATCTCAGAGGAGGAGATCAGAAGGAGAAACCATAATGGCAAAGTCAGCCTTGAGGTGGGTTTGATCTGCTGGGTTATGTGATCCAGGCTGGTAAACCCAATACCCCAAGCGAAATAGGAGCAGAGCAGAGTTCTTCAGATGGAGTATTTGAATCATAGAATCAGCCAGGTTGGAAGAGAGCTCCAAGCTCATCCAGCCCAACCTAGCACCCAGCCCTGGCCAATCAACCAGACCATGGCACTAAGTGCCTCAGCCAGGCTTTGCTTCAACACCTCCAGGCACGGTGACTCCACCACCTCCCTGGGCAGCCCATTCCAATGCCAATCACTCTCTCTGCCAACAACTTCCTCCTAACATCCAGCCTAGACCTCCCTGGCACAACTTGAGACTGTGTCCCCCTCTTCTGTTGCTGCTTACCTGGCAGAAGAGACCAACCTCCACCTCACTCCAACCTTCTCTGAGGGAGTTGTAGAGAGTCATGAGGTCTTCCCTCAGCCTACTCTTCTCCCTCCAGTAGAGGTGCAGGTAGCTGCCTGCTCCTATCTAGGAGCTGTAAGTGAAGATCCTCCATGGGCTTTGGAGAGGAGCTGAGTTTGGCCGTGGGTGGCTTTGTTCTGTTGCAGGAGGGTTGGTGTCTCCAAGGAAGGCCATGAAGACTGTGTGTGGGCAGGCAGGGTGCAGGGCACACCTGTAGGAGCCCAGGACAAGGCTGCACGTGTGGTAGGGGATTAGTCATGTTGGCTGCCACAGCCCAGGGCCAGGAGGGATCCCTGGGATTATTTTAATCTGACCTTCCCTGGGCAGTCATCAGCTTTCCTGGAGGGAGACCTGCTGGCAATGGGAGGTGGAGATTGTGTCTAAGAGCTGGTCCCTCCCCACAGCCCCTACCCACACCTTAGCTGTGAAGGTAGTTTATAGAACAGTGTGAGAAGCTCACAGCCTCCCAAGGGTAGCAAGTTCCTCATGGAAGTGCATGGACCACAGTGCGGGTGAGTGTCCGCTGGGAAAGTGTCTGGTCTTGTTGGGAAGCTCAGCACAGGAGCACAGGATGTTAGGGGTTGGAAGGGACCCAAGGAGATCATGGAGGCCACCCCCCTTCCAGAGCAGGACCATCCAATCTAGCTCAGGTCACAGAGGAACACATCCAGACAGGCCTTGAAAGTCTCCAGAGAAGGAGACTCCACTCCAGGAGCCTCTTTGGGGAGCCTGTTCCAGTGCTCTGTGACCCTTACAGTAAAGAAGTTCCCCATTGTGTGGAGCTGGAGCCTCCTGTGCTGCAGCTTCCATCCATTGCTCCTTGTCCTGTCCCAGGGAGCAGTGAGCAGAGCTTGTCCCCCCGACCCTCAGCCCTGAGGTGTTTATACACATTGCTTAAATCCCCTCTCAGTCTTCACTTCTCCAGACTAAACAGCCCCAGGTCTCTCAGCCTCTCCTCATCAGGCAGTGCTCCAGCCCCTCATCATCTTTGTAGCCCTCCACTGGACCCTCTCCAGCAGATCCCTGTCCCTCTTAAACTGGGGAGCCCAAAACTGAAGGCAGTACCCCAGATGAGGTCTCACCAGGGCAGAGCAGAGGGGCAGGAGAACCTTCCATGATCTGCTGGACACACTCTTCCTAATGCACCCCAGGATCCCATTGGCCTTCTTGGCCACAAGGGCACATTGCTGTGCCATGGATGTTATCCACCAGCACTGCCAGCCAGGTCCCTCTCCACAGGGCTGCTCTCCAGCAGATCACCTCCCAGCCTGTGCTGGTGCAGTTTATTCTTCCTCCCCAGGTGCAGGACTCTGCACTCGTCCTTGCTGAACCTCATTAGGTTGCCCTTTGCCCAGCTCTCAGTCTGCCCAGCTCTCGCTGGATGGCCACACAGCCTTCAGCTGGGTCAGCCAAGCCTCCCACTTCGGCGTGGTCAGCAAACTTGCTGATGCAAAGAGCAGCTGCTGGGCTCACCAGAAACTGAGGAACCCTATCGGCAGGAAGAAATTCTTCACAGTGAGGGTGGGAAGACACTGGAACAGGTTGCCCTGGAGCTGTTCAAAGCCAGGTTGGTTGAAGCCTTGAGCAACCTGGGCTAGTGGGAGATGTTCCTGCCCATGGCAGGGGGGCTGGAACTGGATGATTTTGAAGCTGCCTTCCAACCCAAACCATTCCAGGACTCTATGAATGCTTTCATGAGGGCAGTTTAACTTTCAAAGCTTGTTTTCCCTCTGAGGGGTGAGAGGATTCACCCTGTCATTTAGAAATCTCCAGAAAATCATCCATCCCAAAATAATCCCTCTCATTCCAGCAAAGCAGAACACAAACTTGGGTTGGGTCTGTGTTCCCAGGAGAGCATCCTGCCCACAAATTGCTGGTTGCTCACTCAGCATCTCAATATCCACCAAAAGCAAAAAAACCCAAATCCTGCAGGAATGAAGCTTTCCCCACAAGGAAAAACCAAATCCCTTCTGCCTCCATCTCTTCTGCCACCCTGAGAGAACAGACAAAATCATTCCAACTCCTACCTTCAGCCCTTCTCTTAGGGGACCGCTTTGAGGGGCAGAAAAGTCATCATAGAATCATAGAATCATAGAATGGTTTAGGTTGGAAGGGACCTCAAGGATCATCCAGCTCCAACCCCCTGCCACAGGCAGGGACACCTCCCACTAGAGCAGGCTGCTCAAGGCCTCATCCAGCCTGGCCTTAAACACCTCCAGGGAGGAAGCATCCACAACCTCCCTGGGCAACCCCTTCCAGTGCCTTACCACCCTCACTGTAAAGAACTTCCTCCTAACATCCAGTCTAAGTCCTGCCCTGCCCAAAAGCTGAGCTTTCCCCATCCTGCCAGCAGCAAGGAGACAGTAAGGATAGAGGAGATCTACCCTGGACAGAGGACAAACAAGGTCCTGTGGGGTTCAGGTAAGAAAGGCTAGAGAGGAGACACAGAGAGCCTTGGCCCCAGCCCAGAAATGCCATCCATGGGAGACCTGAGAAGCTCAGGTAGCACACCACAAAGATGAAGACTGATTTGATGGCAGTGGTGAAATAATGGACTTCTTGGTGGGGAAGCACAGAAAGGGCAGAAACAGCTGCAGATGGAGCACAGAAAGGGCAAAACTAACAGTAGGTGGAAGCTGGAACTTTGAATTTGAAAAGCAAAGCTTCCAAAACTACCTTGAGTGGTCACCATTGAGAATTACCCAAGAGATAGGTGTTCTCCAGTTCTTGGTGGAGAGACTGCAGCCTGGCTGCTCTCTGTAGGAAGGGGTTTAACAAACTGGAGAGACTGCAGCCTGGATGCTCTCTGTAGGAAGGGCTTTAACAAACTGGAGAGACTGCAGCCTGGCTGCTCTCTGTAGGAAGGGCTTTAACAAACTGGAGAGACTGCAGCCTGGCTGCTCTCTGTAGGAAGGGCTTTAACAAACTGGAGAGACTGCAGCCTGGCTGCTCTCTGTAGGAAGGGCTTTAACAAACTGGAGAGACTGCAGCCTGGCTGCTCTCTGTAGGAAGGGCTTTAACAAACTGGAGAGACTGCAGCCTGGCTGCTCTCTGTAGGAAGGGCTTTAACAAACTGGAGAGACTGCAGCCTGGCTGCTCTCTGTAGGAAGGGCTTTAACAAACTGGAGGGACTGCAGCCTGGCTGCTCTCTGTAGGAAGGGCTTTAACAAACTGGAGGGACTGCAGCCTGGCTGCTCTCTGTAGGAAGGGCTTTAACAAACTGGAGGGACTGCAGCCTGGCTGCTCTCTGTAGGAAGGGCTTTAACAAACTGGAGGGACTGCAGCCTGGCTGCTCTCTGTAGGAAGGGCTTTAA
Source organism: Tricholaema leucomelas (assembly GCA_013400475.1). Lineage (NCBI taxonomy): Eukaryota > Metazoa > Chordata > Aves > Piciformes > Lybiidae > Tricholaema lacrymosa > Tricholaema leucomelas. Next base: position 1,275,406 of record WAAF01015816.1, read on the forward strand.
CAAACTGGAGGGACTGCAGCCTGGCTGCTCTCTGTAGGAAGGGCTTTAACAAACTGGAGGGACTGCAGCCTGGCTGCTCTCTGTAGGAAGGGCTTTAACAAACTGGAGGGACTGCAGCCTGGCTGCTCTCTGTAGGAAGGGCTTTAACAAACTGGAGGGACTGCAGCCTGGCTGCTCTCTGTAGGAAGGGCTTTAACAAACTGGAGGGACTGCAGCCTGGCTGCTCTCTGTAGGAAGGGGTTTAACAAACTGGAGAGACTGCAGCCTGGATGCTCTCTGTAGGAAGGGCTTTAACAAACTGGAGAGACTGCAGCCTGGCTGCTCTCTGTAGGAAGGGCTTTAACAAACTGGAGAGACTGCAGCCTGGCTGCTCTCTGTAGGAAGGGCTTTAACAAACTGGAGAGACTGCAGCCTGGCTGCTCTCTGTAGGAAGGGCTTTAACAAGCCATCACTTTTAGGGTCAGTTCAGCATCTGACACCAGCTGGCTGCAACGTGCAAGAGGTGAGACACTACACAGAGCACTGCTCTGCTCTGGCCAGCCGTGGAGAGACCTCTGGGCCTCCTTCCCCGGGAGAAGCAGGAGAGGAAACACAGCTGAGCACTCAGTGTTTGTGTTTGCTGGAAGCGGTGAGAGCCAAGAAGGTGCTTCGGGTGGGGTGAGATGTTCCGGCAGCTGGTGGAGGAGGGGGGAGCTGCAGGAGCGTTCTGCCAGATGAAGCTTGCTCAGCCTGGGCTGACAGCTTGTTCTGAGCTAAAGCAGGTTGGATTTGGGGACGTGGGGACGTGCAGATGGTTTTCTTAAAAGGTTTTTGCAGTTATGAGAGTTGTGCTTAGCTGGAGGTGAGGGATGGCTGGGAATGATCATCCCCCACCTCCTCTGGGAGCTGAGCAGAACACGTCTGACTGAAATATGTTCCTGCAAACAGACCAAGCCAGATAACATCTAAATCATACTGGAGTCCTCAGCACAGCCCTTGCATCCCAGATGCCTGCTCCCTCTCCCTCCTTACCCTCCTCCTCCAAGCTGTGGAGGAGAATCCTCTTCCTCTGTGTCCATCACCTCTGTGGCGCAGAGTTTGCTTTGCCAACAGCCTCCTTGAAGTGACCCCTAAAGAGCAGATCAGTGCCCAGCACCCCAGGGCAGAGAGATGAGTTCTTCCTTCTCACAAACTCCTCTGGAGCACAGAAAACTTTACTCAGCCCTATGGTTTCCTAGACCCAGTCCAAAAACCATAGAATGGTTTGGGCTGCTGGGACCTTTAAGGGTAATCTGGTCCAACCTGGGACACCTGCAGCTAGAGCAGATTGCTCAGAGCCCTAAACAACCAGGGCATGTTCCAGGGATGGGACTTCTCCCACCTCCCTGGGTGACATGTGCCAGTGTTTCCACCTTGTCATGGTCCTTTCCCATCATCATTTTGAGGACCTCTATCCTCTAAGAGGGGGAGAATATTGCACCCTCTTTCTCTAGGCCTGAGGTCCTTGGCATGTTATCCCCAGCTGATGCCACAGCTCGGTCTGAGCCACCCATGTCATATGGGAGAAACCATATCAAAGCCACCAGAGCAGAAGATATAGACTGGTGCAGCCTGCCCAGACCAGAGCAGCTCAGGGTCTGTTAGAGACCTTGATGGTGGACACCTTGGTGCCCACCACAGGGTTTGTGGCTGGGAAGAACAGCTTCCCTCCCATCACAACCATGCAGAAGGGCACTGTAGGTTTTGGGGACGTTTCACAAGTGAAAGCCAAGTTTCAGATGTAACTTGGGCTGCCCAGTCTCCATTGCCCAGCCTCCAGCAAGCCCAGTTTGCAGCCTGCTCGACCCTTTCTAGAAGCACAGGTCCCTTCAGCATTGAGGAAGCTGCTCCCAGTGCCTAGATGGTTTTAGCTCAGCTTCTTAAGAAGAAAGATTGGTGCTGCATGCTCCTTCCCTTTTCTCAAAGAGCCCAAATCTGTGGGCCAGTTTCACTACACCCTGGCGATGTTTAAACCACAAGGGTCCCACTAGACCTCCTCAGATCCTCTTCCCCCTGCCCAGAGCAAAAAAACACAACCAAGAAAACAGCCTCTGCAAGCTCCATAGGCAAGCAGCCTGCTGAGCACCAGAGGCAGGTCCATGGTCAAGTGACAGGTCCCCCGTGGAGGCAGACAGAGGGACTGAGCAGAGATGAAAGATGAACAGTTGGCCTTGATGACATTAAAGGTCTCTCCCAACCAAACTGATTCTGTGAGTCCCCATCCCTGGAGCTGCTCAAGAAACATGTCTACATGGCACTTTGGGACATAGTTTAATGGCCATAGAATCATAGAATCAACCAGGTTGGAAGAGAGCTCCAAGCTCATCCAGTCCAACCTAGCACCCAGCCCTGGCCAACCAACCAGACCATGGCACTAAGTGCCTCAGCCAGGCTTTGCTTCAGCACCTCCAGGGACGGTGACTCCACCACCTCCCTGGGAGGCATTAGGTTGATGGTTGGACTTGATGATCTCAGAGGTCTCCTCTAGCCCAAACAGCTTTATGATTAAGGATGTTCAAATGCTTGAGGCTTATCTATTGAGCCTGTAGAGCATTCACTGCACCCCTGCCTTGGGTGGTAGCTCCCTTGCATTAGCTTTTTCTTCATCCCAGCATCGTTTGACTAAGAAATGTGGTTATGTAGCTCCCAAATTATAGAATCATGGAACCCTTTTGGTGGGAAGAGATCTTTAAGATCATCAAGTCCAACTGGTAACCATCAAAGAGGTTAAGGGTAATCCCCAGAGCCTGGCAAGGCATCTGGGCCAGAAATTCACCTTGAGACAGACACCAGACCATGGTGTTAATGCAGGAGAACCAGCTGTGGGCCTGCAGAAGAGCTGCTTCAGCCACAGAGCTCTGCTGCAAGCCTCTGCTTTTTGCTTGGATCTGGAGGGAGGTGGTGGTATCCTTGGGAGGAGGAAAGTCCCTATGCTGTTGTCAGCTGAGGATTAAACCATGAGAATCCCCAGTGGAGAGGCAGCAGGAGAACTGCTGGGACAAACTGGCTGAGTTGCTACAAACAAGAACTTTCCCTTTATTTAAGGCAAGGGAACATGAAATCCAGAGTAAAGCTCAACAGGAGGGCATGGCAGCCTCGAGAACAGCCCTGGGGAGTTCTGCACATCCCAGTGCTGCTGAGCCATCCCAAAGAGTCAGCCGAAGGGCATGCAGCCACAGGGCCACCACACAGCCTGGCCAGGAGGGCCACCAGAGCCGAGGAGTGGGGAGCACCTGCAGCCTGAGGGGGTTTGGAGAGACCTTCATGGTCCATGGTCTGTGGAGCAGGCTGTAAAACCTTGGTGCTCCCAGCAGAGCAGGACATGAAGGAGGGATGGGTAGGAACAGCCCTGGGAGCTCCCAGAAGAGGACAGGGGAACATTCCCATATAAAGAAGCAATAAAAACCACCAGCTTTAGGCTTTGCTCTTCCCTCTCCACACTCAGCATCAGCATTAGCCATGTCCCAAAGCAGGACCACAAAGGGCTGGGGTGTGGCTGACATCCTTCTGGAGCATTTAAGAATACCCCCACTCCAAAACCACGTAACAAGGAGTAGGTTTGAGTGCTGCACGACTGGTTAGACTCTTCAGGGGCAGAAGGAACATCCTTGTCCCTGGGGAGAGATGCCTGCTGGTGGCTACCACCACTCTCCCATTACTGCATCACATCACTGGACACAGAGTGCAGGGGAACCATCACTTGTCTCCCCAAAAAGACCCTCACAAATAGTTGCCCTTCACACACACACATCCTTCACCCTCATTTGAGGGCTGAACTTGATCTTAAAGGTCTCTTCCAGGCAAAGTCATTATTTCCATGATTTCCACCCTCCAAAACTCTCCCTGAGGGCAGAGGTGGCACAGCTAGGATTCTCTTCTCCCAAAAGACAGAGACTCCCTAAAGAGGGGACAATGCAGCTCAACCTCCTTGACCTGCAGAAATCATAACTCTGCTGTGCCCCAGCTCAGGACTCCTCTCCAGTGCTACAAGCTCATGGTCCTGTCCCACCAGCTCCCAAAGCCATGCAGAAATATAACAGTGTGTACATGCCATGGTCACAAACCCTTGTGTTATCTGCTAGCCTCAGACCTAAGCCATGCTATGATTCTTTGTACAGGATCTAGGGGGTTTTGTGAGTCTGTTCTTTGCTGGAAACACCAGAGAAGTTCGAAGGGTCTGGAGAACAGAACTGTTGAGGAGCAGCTGAGGGAACTGGGGGTGTTCAGCCTGGAGAAAAGGAAGCTGAGGGGAGACCTTCTGGCTCTCTACAGCTCCCTGAAAGTAGGTTGGAGTCAGGTGGGGGTCAGTCTCCTCTCCCAAGGAATAACTGACAGGACTAATGATAGCCTCAAGTTCCACCAGGGGAGATTTGGGTTGGGCATGAGGAACAATTTCTTTCCTGCAAGAGTGGTCAGGCATTGGACAGGCTGCCCAGGGAGGTAGTGGAGTCACCATCCCTGGGGGTGGTCAAAACCACGCAGACATGGCATTGGGGAGGTGGTTTAACAGCCGTGGTGGTGTTGGGTGGAAGGTTGGGCTTGTTGATCCCAGAGGTCTTTTCCAACCTTAATGACTCTGTGATTCTTCCTGCACAGGGTTGGGACCAGATGACCTCTAAAGGTCCCTTCCAAACCAGTGCATTCTATGCTTTTGTGACTCTATGATTCATCAGTTCATAGATTCCTCAAGTCACACAATCACAGAACTGTTTTGGTTGGAAGACAACTTTAAAGACCATGGAGTCAGTCCAACCAGCAACCTAAGACCACCATGGCCATCAAACCTTGCCCCAAAGTGCCACGTCCACACATTCCTTGGACACCTCCCTCACTTCTGAGCCATCACAAGACACCTGGCCCAGCGGAACGCAGGGCACAGCCTCCTCCACAGCTGCTCCCCACTTGGCAGCCTGCAACCAGCAAGCCTTGCAGTCAGCCTGATCTAAACCACCCTGAGGTTTCCACACCATAAATAAGAAACCCACCGAGCGGCACTGCTCTGCCCCAGCTGGGGATCAGTTCCTCAGCTGAAAGCTGAGGCTTTCCATGGGAGGAAAAACCCCAGCCTAATGCTCTAATCCTTGCCCTCTGCAGCAGCAGAAGGGATTAGAGCTCGTTCCGGCAGGTCCCTCTGGCCGCGCGCTTCCGCCCGGCCCGGATCCCTTATTCCCATTAGGTCCCAGTCCCCCAGTTAATAGACTATTTTAATCAACTCAAAGGATTAGATGTCATTAAGGACCCAGGAGGACGGACTTTTACAGCTGTGAGAGGACAGCCTGGATGCTGAGGACGGGGAGATGCAGGCAGTGGTGTCCTTGCTGGGCATGGATGGTCCCAGAGCTCGGAGGCTGTTGAGCCTGGAAGCAGCTTGAGTCGGGATCTGAGCGATGCTCAACAAGAGATAAAGGACCTGTGAGGGGCAAGAGGCTGGAGCCAGACTCTTCTCAGTGGTGCCCAGGGGCAGGACAGAGGGCAAGGGGCACACCTAGGAGATTCCACCTGAATGGGAGAAACTTCTTTGGTGTGAAGGTGCTAGAGCCCTGCAGCAGGCTGCCCAGAGGTGGAGTCTCCTTCTCTGGAGAGCTTCCAAACTAATTGGGCCATTGTGATCCTGGGCAAGCTGAGTGATCCTGCTTTTCCAGGGGGGCAGGGACTAGATCATAGAAACACAGAATGTTAGGGGACCTCAGGAGATGATCAAGTCTGACACCCCTGCCAAAGAAGGATCATACAGGGCAGGTCACACAGGAACGTGTTCAGAAGGGTCTTGAAAGTCTCCAGAGACGGAGACTCCACAACCTCTCTGAGCAGCCTGCTCCAGGGCTCCAGCACCCTCCAGCAAAGTTTTTTCTCGGGTTGGGATGGAACCTCCTGGGTTCCAGTTTGTGTCCTTGTCCTATCACAGGACACCACTGAAAAGAGAGCATCATCTTCTTCTTGCCAGCCACCCTTCAGATGCTTATAAACCTTAGTAAGAGCTCCTTTTGCTCTTCTCCAGTTCAAACAGCCTCAGGTCTCTCAGCCTTCCCTCATCAGATTTCCAGTCCTTTCATGCTCCTTGTACTCTCCACTGGACACTCTCTAGTATATCCCAGTCCTCTGTAACAGGGGAGCCCCAGTTGAACTCGAGAGACCAGAGCTGGGCACTATACTCCAGATGTGGTCTCATCAGGGCAGGGTATGGGGGGAGGAGAACCTAATCTCCAGAGGTCCCTTGCAACCCATGCTGGGATTCTGTGGGAGGAGGAATGGGGCTCACAGAGCAGCACTGCTGGTGGAAGCTGATGTTTGGTAGGTAGAGCCTGTAGTTAAGGCAGAAAAAAAGCAGGAGAGAAGTAAACAGGAAACTGTTTCACAACCCTCTGGTCACCCAACTTCCCCCCCCTCCCCACGCTGCTCAGCTACTCAGCTCTTTGCACTGCCTGTCCCGAGCGCTCCCCAGGGATGTGATGGCTCCGCTGGCTTCCCAGCTGCCTGGGGTCACACAGGATGTGGTTGGCATGTGCCCTTCCTGTGGACATTCCAGAAATGAGCCTGGCATCTGGAAATTCCAGGCCGTAGCTCAGCTGTGAGCCAGCTTGTTCACTGATAGGCATGGGCAGGAGAGCTGCCCAGGTCTTGCCATGCCAGCCAAGAGCAGTCCTGCGAGGTTGGAGTGGGCAGAAAGGCAGAGACATTCAGGCTCACTGCCTGGAGGGGTGCTGGAGTCACCATCCCTGGAGCTGCTCGAGAAAGGTGTGGCCATGGCACTTTGGGGCACGGTTTAACGGCCACGGTGGTGTGGGGTTGGACTTGATGACCTTAGAGGGCTCTTCCAGCCCAAGCAATTCTGTGTTTCCACGACTCTGGGCTTCTTTTCTCTTTCTGTTCAGCTTGTGTTTGTGTAAATTCACATACAATGCAGCTGGCTTTACAGCTGCTCCAGATGGGAACATCTCTGCTGACTTCACTTTAACAGAGCAACTCCAAACCAGGAGAAACTGAAGGTCCAGCCAAAGTTTCCTGATGAGTATTCCCAAAGTATGGTCTGTTGGTTGGGGTTTTGGGTTTTTTTTTTGCAAGCCTGGGGAGGATTTAGGGCAAAAGCCCAGAGGAACACAAAATAAAACTCAACCAAACTCCCTTGGCTGCAGCTTTTTAACTGTCACTTTGCTCCAGGGGAACTGAAGTCCCCAGGTCCTAGTTTGGAAGGAGTCCCAGTCTTCTAGAAGTCACACTAGCAAAAACAGGCCAGGAAAGTACTTCTCAGCAAGCTGGAAAGTTGAAGGCACACCAAGCACCTCCAGGTTGTGATAAGGCATTTGTGCCTCCTGCCAAACACAGACTCACAGAGTCACAACATTGTTTGGGTTGGAAAAGACCACCAAGAACATTGAGTCCAACCTTCAACCCAACACCACCACAGCTATGAAACCATGTCCCAAAACACCATGGCCACACATTTCTTGCATATCTCCAGGGATGGTAACCATCCTGGGCAGCCTGCTCCAGTGCCTGACCATATCCCCATGCTTATGTCCCACCTGCTTCCCTCAGTTTAGCTTTGCTAACTCCATCTCCCAGCAAATGCTTTGGTTGGCCACAGACAGCAAAGATTGTTTGCCCTGAAGGTCTCTATTCATATGTGCCAAGAGCAGTGAGGTCTTGGCACCAGGGACCTTCACTGGAGGCAGTTCTCCCTCTGCAGGAGCTGAGGTCATCCGTCAGTGTGATGTACATGAAGGACAAACTGCTCTGTCTGCTGTCAAGCAGAGGGTTGGCAGGAGCCAGGAAATCTTCTCCTGTTCTTAGTTTTACTGGCAGACACCCAACAGCACTGGTTCCTTCTGGAGAAAGGTGTTATTCTGGCTGGACATCTCCTCCTCCACACAGGGGTCTGCTACTGACCTTCACCTCCCCTGATCTTTCTGGCCACGCTCCCTACGGTCACTGAATGTGGCAGCAGCAGCTCCTTCTGCTTTGACACTGCTTCAGAGGGCTCATGGGCACACTCAGTCTCTAACCTGCCCTGTTTCAGAGGTTCAGCCAGTCCTGGGCTCCAGAAATCCCTGTCCTGGCCCGCTGGGATGCTGGGACTTGCTGGAAGCAAGGCTATAGGAGGCTTCAGGTGACTTAAGGACAGAGGCAGAGCCTGCAGGAGATGCAGGAATGCTGAGGCATCCAAGAACTTCAAAGCTTCCATCTACTTACCATCAGCTCTAGAGAGGATTGTTCCTTCCCCCTCCTTTCTTCAAAGCTTCTCTTTTTTCTTTCTCTTTCTCTTTTTCTTTCCCTTTCTCTTTTTCTGTCCCTTTCTCTTTTTCTTTCCCTTTCTCTTTTTCTGTCCCTTTCTCTTTTTCTTTCCCTTTCTCTTTTTCTGTCCCTTTCTCTTTTTCTTTCCCTTTCTCTTTTTCTGTCCCTTTCTCTTTTTCTTTCCCTTTCTCTTTTTCTGTCCCTTTCTCTTTTTCTTTCCCTTTCTCTTTTTCTTTTTCTTCCTCTTTTTTCTTCTTTTTTCTTCTTATTTTTCTTCTTTTTCCTTTTTATTTTTCTTATTCTTTTTCTTTTTCTTTTTTTTTTTTTCCTTTTTCTTCTTCCTTTTATTTTTCTTCTTACCTTTCCTCTCCTTTTTCCTTTTTCCTTTTTCTTCTTCTTCTTTTTCTTTTTCTTCTTCTTCTTTTTCTTTTTCTTCTTTTTTTTCCTTTTTCTTCTCTTTCTCTTTTTCTTTTTCTTCCTCTTTTTTCTTCTTTTTTCTTCTTATTTTTCTTCTTTTTCCTTTTTATTTTTCTTATTATTTTTCTTCTTATTATTTTTCTTCTCCTTTTTCTTCTCTTTCTCTTTTTTCTTCTTACTTTTCTTCTCCTGTTTCCTTCTTCTTCTCTTTTTCTTCTTCCTTTTATTTTTCTTCTTACCTTTCTTCTCCTTTTTCCTTTTTCCTTTTTCTTCTTCTTCTTTTTCTTTTTCTTCTTATTTTTCCTCTCCTTTTTCCTTCTTTTTCTTCTTCTTTTTCTTTTTTCTTTTTCTTCTTATTTTTCTTCTCCTTTTTCATTTTTCTTTATTTTTCCTTTTCTTCTTTTTCTTTCTCTTTCTCTTTTATTTCTTCTTTTTCTTTTTCTTATTATTTTTCTTCTTTTTTTCCCTTTTCTTCTTCTTTTCTTTTCTTTTTTTTTTATTTCCAGAAACTCTGAGTTTCTCTGAGTGATTTATCATTAAAAATCCACTAAAAATTCCACCAAAAGCAATTATTTCTCCTCAAATTATGCTTTGATAACAGAAACCCATTAGCAATATGAAGGAAGGAGAGTCACCACAAATGAGCTGTAGGTTTCTTGCAGCCCATCATAGATCCATAGAATGATTTGGGTTGAAAGGGATCTTCAAGATCATCTTGTTCCAACCCCCTTGCCATGGGCAGGGACACTTTCCACTACAACAGGTTGCTCAAGGCCTTATCCAACCTGGACTTGACCATGGACTGGATGTTAGGAGGAAGTTGTTGCCAGGGAGAGTGATTGGCATTGGAATGGGCTGCCCAGGGAGGTGCTGGAGTTGCTGTCCCATGAGGTGTTGAAGCAAAGCCTGGCTGAGACACTTAGTGCCATGGTCTGGTTGATTGGCCAGGGCTGGGTGCTAGGTTGGGCTGGATGAGCTTGGAGCTCTCTTCCAACCTGGTTGATTGTATGATTCTATGATCTCCAGGGCAGAAGATGTTTTCCATGTGCTGATGGCCAAAATGAAGCATCTCTCAGCTAGCCCTGGTCACCATGACCCTGTGCACAGATGTAGGAGTGATACGATCAGCAGCTCTGCGTACCGCAGAGAAGTAGCAAGATCTTGGCTAAAGAGCTTGGAAGGGGCCAAGAACAGCTGTGGAGTGATGTGTGTTTGTGTTGAGATGCCAAAGAAAGGAACAGCCCATGGAAGCTGGCAGGTGGGCTGGAGAGGTGGGAAAGCAGCAGCAGACAGTGTGTCCCAGGAGCTTGGTCAATGCCTTCTCCACATATCCATACTCTCCACATATCTCCACTGCTTCTCCAGCAGCAAAAGGATTCTTTGGTTGTAAAGCACTGGGGTTATCAAAGCCTGGCCCAGGCTGCCCAGGGCAGTGGTGGAGTCCCCATCCCTGGATGGGGTTCAAAGCCATGGAGATGTGGTGTTGAGGAACAGGGTTTAGTGGTGAAGCAATTCAAGGCAAAGAAACTGTTCCTCTGTCCCCCCTGGCTCTAGACAGCTCTGCGGTGAGCTGGGGGTAGGTCTCTTCTCCCCAGTTGTCGGTTGATTGAAAGAGAGAAAATGGTCTCAGATTGCCCTAGGGGAGGCTTAGGTTGGACATGAGGAACCATTTCTTTGCTGCAAGAGTGGCCAGGCACTGGAACAGCCTGGTCAGAGAGGTGCTGGAGTCACCATCCCTGGAGGTGTTGAAGAAAGGTGTGGACACGGCACTGGGGGACATGGTTTAATGGCCATGGTGGTTTGAGGTTGGACTGGACGATCTTGAAGGTCTTTTCCAAGAGGTTCTGTGTCTGGAAGCACTCAGCAGCACCTGCCAAACAGCCTCTTTTTCACTCTCCCAGAGTAGTTTTTCTACAGGCTGGAGGCCTCCCTGCGTGGGGAGGACGTGACCTGGAGCCCAGCCCAGGGCTTCATCTGCACAAACAGGGCTGGGGGGACAGAGCCATGTGTTGGGAGGCTTGAAGAGGTTCAGCCCTTCACTAAAATAACCTCCTCAGATCCCTACCCTGTGGTTTTAACTGTTGGGAAAGCACAGCCCCATCCCTTTCCAGACAGCCAGGAGGAAATTGCAGCTTTGGGTCTCTTTTGCTGTGGCTCAGGGGAGTTTATTTTCTCTCTGGCTCCGTTTTCCAGGACGCCACTTCCTGAGAAAGCTGCTTTGTCTGGGAGCTTCCAGCAGGAGCTCAGCCCTGGGTAATCTGAAAACCCTGGGGTCAGTGGCTGAGCCACTGGTGAAATGAGCTGGTGGGGACTCATCCCTGCTGCAGGAATCACAAACTGGTTTAAAGGTCCCAGGAAGGGAACTTTAAAGCTCATCCAGGCCAACCCCTCTGCAGTCAGCAGAGACATCTGCAACTAGAGCAGATGGTTCCTCACAGCCACAAACAACCTGATCTGGAATGGTTCCAGGGATGGGGCAGCTACCAACAATTTGGGCAGCCTGGGCCAGGTTCTCACCACCCTCAGTGGCAAATTTTTCTCCCCTCTCTCCAGCCTGAATCTTCCTCTTTTAGTTCAAACCATCACCCCTTGTCCTGTCACAATAGCAGACCTCTCTACAGCTGCCTGAAAAGAGTTATTAAAGCCAGCTGGGGACTGGGCTCTTCTGCCAAGAGACAAGTGATAGGACAAGAAGAAATGGCCTCGAGCTGCTTTAGGGGAGGTTTAGATTCAACATGAGGAACAATTTCTTCCCTTTGAGGGTTGCCTAAGCCAGCCCCAGGCTGCCCAGGGCAGTGGTGGAGTCCCATCCCTGGAGGGGTTTCAAAGCCATGGAGATGTGATGCTGAGGGACAGAGTTTGTTGGTGACCTGGCAGAGATGGGGTAAGTGTTGGACTTGGTGAGCTTAGAGGTGTCTTACAAGCTGGATGACTTATATGATTCTGAGGAGGATGGGATGGGATGGGATGGGATGGGATGACTGCTCCAGGCTTGCCTTCTGCCCAAAGTGTGTCTCATTGCATGGCACATGTGGCTCACACATCCGGGCAGCCTGCCAGCCTGCTGCCAGCCAAACCAAGTCCCAGACGAGGCAGAGCAGAGCTAAATGTATGCACTGAACACAAAATGGCACCTAGGTGGGGTAGCTTCCCAGGGTGATCTGGCAGAATTCACCACTGCTCTGTCCCCATCACTATTTCTACAGCCTGGAGCCATCCCAGACCACATACCCAAATTAAAACCCCTTGGTTTGGGGCTCTGCAGATGCCCACAAAGCTGCTTTGCAGGGAGACTTAAGAACTTCTGGGCACCAGCTGAGTGCACACCACACTGTCTGCTTGGGGCAGCCTCTATGAGCAAGAATAGAGCCCCTGGATCTTTGCCCAGCCATCCCAAGCTGCAGCAGATAGAGGAGACTGTTGACATGCTCCTTCAAGATGAAGGTGTCTGGTAGCAGCTTCTCACTCCTTGTTCGTCTGTTGGGATCATACAATAGGTAGGGGTTGGAAGGGATCTCTGGAGATCATCCAGTCCAACCCCCTGCTCAGGCAGGGGCACCCACAGCAGCTTGCCCAGCATCACAATGGCCAGCTGGGTTTGGAAGCTCTCCAGAGAAGGAGACTCCACAACCTCCTGGGCAGCCTGCCCCAGGGCTGCAGCACCCTCACGCCAAAGAAGGTTCTCCTGTTCAGATGGAACCTCCTGGGTTCCACTTTATGCCCACTGCTCCTTGTCCTGTCCCTGGGCACCACTGAGAAGAGTCTGGGCCCATCCTCTTGGCCTTTAGCTCTTGCTGAGCATTGCTTAGATCCCCTCTCAGGCTGCTCAACAGCCCCAGATGTCTCAGCCTTTCCTCATCACAGAGATGTTCTGGTCCCTTTATGATCCTCATAGCCCCTCTTCGAGTCTCTCCAGCAGTTCCCTCTCCCTTTTGAACTGGGGAGCCCAGAACTGATGACAATACTCCAGATGGGCTCTGGATGAAGTTGGCTAAGAGCAGCTTGCTGCATCCTCAGACTCTCCTTACTCTCAGGTGTGATCTCTAATCCCCTGGCTGGGCCAAGATGCTTCCATGGGCCATGTCTGGAGCTGGAGCAGGCACTCCTCTCTCATGAGTCCAGAGCATGAATTTTGGCTTGCTCCTGAGCTGCTCCTCCTCACCATGACTATCAGCCTCCTGAGTGTGCCAGCTGAAAAGGCAACACCTTCCACCCCATTCCAGTCAAGGCAGCCCAGCATGGAGCTGAGAGCATACACAGCAGGTTGGATCAAACCCCTTCCTGATACTGCCAGCCCAAGAGCGTGACCTCAGCTCTGCAGCCCTCTTCACACAAACATTCCCTGACCACTCACTCCTCACCACTTCTCCCCAGCTGCCTCCCTGCTGTTTTGAGGTTTCCTGCCCAAAATAGTCCCTGCTCTAAATTGGGCTGGGCAGGCAGCAAGAAGCTCCTGCTGCAGGACAGGAACAACATGCTTGAGTAAGGAGCTGAATTCAAAAGGGTGGAGGCCCTGCAAGAAGATGTCTGTTGGGCAGAGATGGGTTTTCTGGGGCCATGGGAGACACGGGGCAGGTGGTTCTTCTCAGCCTGGGGTTGGAACACCCTGCAAGTGATGGGTTAAGAGAGATGTTGATGAACCAGAGGAAGTCCAGAGCAGAAGCAAGAATAATAAGTCGAGGTTAAGTAACCACAGCTTGTTAGGAGATGTTAAAGAAGAGAGGTTTGTTTTGTCTGGAAAGCAGAAGATGTGCAAAGAGTTCATCATCAGGCAAAGTTTAATCATTAAATGCTAATCAATTGTCCCGGGAGGCCACTGGAGAGGGGGAGAGGATCAAAGCAATTAACTCGCTGTAGTGAAGGTCTGAGTAGGACACTACTAAAAGCTTCCCATCAGCTTCAGAAGTAATGTGCAGGTCTCTGGGCAGGACTGGTATCTCCTGCCTGCAGGACTGAAGGTTAGACAAACATCCATCTGAGATGATCCCTCAGGATCCTGCATCTGTGAGCTGAGAAAGGCAGGATTCCTCCATCCACCCACTCCCACTGCCTGCAGTTATTGGCCATTAGGGGTCAGATCTTTGTGTCCCAAGGGCAGAAGCATCACCAAGGTTTTATCAAGGGATGCCAGCCCCAACCTGGAATCAGTCACACAACCCCAGACCGGTTTGGATGGGAAAGGACTTTTGAAGCTCGTCCAGCCCAACCCCTCTGCAGTCAGCAAGAACATCAGCAGCTACAGCAGGGTTGCTCAGAGCCCCAGACAACCTGGCTCGCAGTGGTGCCAGGGATAGGACATCTCTCCCCTCTATGGGCAACCTGGGCCACGGTCTCACCACCCTCAGTGTCAAGCATTTCTTCTTTACATCTAGTCTGAAGCTCCTGCCATGGCTAAGTGCTGCCAGAGGAAAAGCATCAGGTCCAGCAGCTGCAATGCAAATACCTTCCCATCAGACCCAGCACTGATGGATGCTCTCTGCCTGCACCCACCACCCTGCTGGGTTAGGCCAGCCTGCAGCCTGACCCATCACAGGATGCTACTCTCTCATTTCTCAGCCTTATCTCAGATCTTGCTGTTTCACATAGTCTTCTCTTCCTCTCTACCTGTATTCCCCCACCCCCTTGCTGCTGCTACCTAGGAGGTCCTCTCATTAGCCCACACCTCCACCCACAGCCCTATCTGAACTGGCATCTCTGCTGGCTTCCTGCAGGAAATGAGCTGCCGGTGGGGGTGTGCACAGCACCTCAATCTCACCACCTTGCCATGTAATAAACAGAGGATGGAGTAGTCTACAGGCAGCTGAAAGCACCTAAACGAGGGTCTTGATGTCTATCGGTGAACTTGTGGGGTTGCCTCCACTCGTGCACTCCTCAAGGAGTCACAGATTGTCCTGACTTGAGAGCCCACATCACCTTCAGCCTGGTCTACAAGAGCTGAACAGCCTGTGACAGTGATGGTGTCCCCTCCACTGTGCATCTTCACCATCACCCAGCAGCCATGAATTACAGCACCATGGAGCTGCTGAGGTTGGAAGAGACCTTTGAGATCGTCAAGTCCAGCCTCTTGCCCAGAGCTCACAATCCCACCACTACTGCTAAGCTACTGCTTAACCATGTCCCTCAGCAGCACATCTTTTAAATACCTCCAGGGATGGTGACTTCATCACCACCTTGGACAGCCTGTTCCAGTGCCTGAGAAGCCATCCTGTGAGGGACTTTTCTGTGAGGACCATGGCCTGGTCTTTTCAGCCCATGAAACAGAGCAGTGAGGGAGGAACCCTCCCGAGGCAGGCACTTTCTCGTTCTTGTCTTCACAAAACAAGGTCAGAACTGCAAAATGACCTCGGTTTTCTCCACCCAGACCCTTATTTCTATAGAGAAGCTCACCATGAGGTGACCAAACCCAGACCATCTGAGGCTACCCCTCTAAGACCAGCAGTATCTTCTTGTCCTTCACCCACCACAAGACCAAAACCAGCCTTGAGGTGAATTTTAACAGGAGAGAGATAGCAACGAGTTTATCTTCCTCCTTTGATGACCCTGTGGCCATCTCCCTTGTGTTTACCAGGCTGGTTTTGCCCTGGCTGCAAGGAGAAATAAGCCAGGCAAGCCGTGGGTTCTTTTTCAGGCCATCTTACATCTGCTCTGAAACAAACTCCAGGGTTGTTGGGGTTTTTTGTTTGCCTTTATTCTTCTGAAGACTTGCATCAGATAAACTCACCAAATCGAGCCATTATTTAAATGACAGGTGGATTGCTGCTCGGTGACACCGCTCTCCAGGGATTTAGCTCCAACCCTAAAGCCTGGTGGGCTGCAATCTTCTGATTAATTCTTACATACACACACAGAGGAAAATAAAATAACAAACCCCAAAACCTCCCAAAAAAACCCAAACCCAAACAACAACAACAACAAAAAACCCATCCCAGCCTTGACTCTGCTCCTACTAAAGCTGCAGCCTGTGAGGAGAGGCTGGGCCACAGGGTTGTGCTGGTGCTGAGACTTTGCCACCCATCACCTGCCCTTTCTCTTCCCCAGGCATCTATCAGGCTGCATGACAATCATGGAATGCATCAGGGACCTTTAAAGGTCACCTAGTCCAAACCCTCTGCAGTCAGCAGGGATGTGCCCAACGACAGCTCGGAGTCCCATCAAAGCCTGAGCTTGAATATCTTCAGGGATGGAGCCTCTGCCATCTCCCTGGGCAACCTGTTCCAGAGTTCCACCAGCCTCATAGTTAAGAACTTCTTCCAATGTCATCTGATTCCTCCTCTTCTCTCAGAAATGTGAACTCAGCACTGAACACTTTCTGCAGTCACATCAGACCTGGGTGATGCTGAAGGAAAACCTGAAAAGCTGTGACAGGTGTGAGGGGCATGAAAGGCTGAGAGCCCTGGGGCTGTTGAGCCTGGAAAAGAGCAGCCTGATAGGGGATTTGAGCAATGCTCAGCAAGAGATAAAGGGTGGGTGGCAAGAGGATGGGGCCAGACTCCTCTCAGTGGTGCCCAGGGACAGGACAAGGGGCTGTGTGCTCCCATCCTGAAGCCCTCAGAACAAACAGGATGAACAAAACCCAGCAAAGCCATTGGGTTTATTCATCAAACAAGTTCCCCATCAGCCTTGTGGCCAAAAAAGCAAAGGTGTGCTGGGGTGTATGAAGGAGAGTGTGGGCAGCAGGTCAAGGGATGTGCTCCTCCTCTTCTACTCTGCCCTGGTGAGGCAGATTCAGTTCTGGCCTCCCCAGTTCAAGGCAGGGAACTACTGGGCAGAGTCCAGCAGAGGCTATAAAGATGCTGAGGGGTCTGGAGCATCTCTGTGAGGAGCAAAGGCTGAGAGCCCTGGAGCTGCTGAGCCTGGAGGAGAGCAGCCCCAGAGGGGATCTGAGCAATGCTCAGCAAGAGATAAAAGACCTGTGGGAGGCAAGAGGATGGGGCTGGGCTCTTCTCTGTGGTGCCCAGGGACAGGACAAGAGGCTCAGGAAGTTCCATCTGAACAGGAGGAGAAACTTCTTTGGTGTGAGGGTGCTGCAGCCCTGGAGCAGGCTGCCCAGAGAGGTTGTGGAGTTTCCTTCTCTGGAGAGCTTCCAACCTCAGCTGGGCATTGTGATGCTGGGCAAGCTGCTTGAGCAGTGAGGTTGGAGTGGATGATCTCCAGGGGTCCCTTCCAACCCTCACTATTCTGTTCCCTGCAAAACTCTTCCTACTTGGCTCTGTGCCCTTTTTTTTTTCCTTTCCCCTAATAAAATCCTTTCATCCTCAGATGGCCCCTGGGGGATGTCCCATTATTGTACTATTTATGTGTGGAGAACGAACCCTTGATTCCATTTTCTTCTCCTGGCTGCCTTAATAAGCTTTTAATACTCCATGGAAGTTAAACAATCCCCCCTTGGCTATTGAGTTTCCTTAAAAGCCTCTTTGATGGCCTTTATCAAGAAGCCCTCAGGAAAATGTATTTAACTCTTCTCCATTCTCCAGGAATTTGTTGATTTAACACAAGATGAGTGGAATTTGTGAGTTGTTGGGTTTTTTTTTTTCCTCCAGGTAGACTTTAATTCTGCCTTTAATTATTGTTTCAATTTACTCCCTAGCTACAGACCCAGTCACAAATCCTAGATGGAACCTTTCCAAGCGTGCTCTGATGAACCATTTATTCACTGGAGTGGGGGGGGATAGGCAGGTGTGGGGTTAATTAAGACAAGGTGCAAATTTCTCCTGAAGAAGAGGAAATAGAGGTGAAAAAAAATTCCTTTCCCTCCCTCTCCACCACCCCCCCCTTTTTTTTTTTTCACACGTGGAAAATACATTTCCTTCTGCAGCTTTTAAATGAAATGGTCTAATTTCCCCTTCCCAAACAGTGTTTCAGGATTAAGAGTCATTTTCACCTGCTTCTCACATTAATGGGTTTCTAGGGGGAAATTTCTTTTCAGTAGCAACCAGCTGAAAGCAGAAGAGGGGGAGGCGTCATCTTCCAGCCCACTGTTCTTCTGCAGTGAAACCAAAGGAAGGAATCAACCATCTGGGGTTGTTCTGCTGAATTTCTCCTCCCCTTGCAAGCAAAAAAAAAAATAACAGGTTCTTTGTACCCTTCTACAGCTCAGAGTTTCAGGGTGGGAACCAAAGGATGCCCTCCAGCTGTTCAAGGAGCAAGAGGTCAGCTCCTTTGTTCCTTCAGGTGGAAAAATACATGACCATATGGTCATAGTGATGCTCTCAAGCTTCTGACCTCCTGAAGAGATCAAGAGAGACATCCCAAGCCAAGGAGTTGGTCTACTCCAAAATCTTCCTTATCTCAGGGGGAGATTCATCACCCACTACCTTCTCCCTGCATCTGCAGGGCACATTTGAAAGATGCCCTTCCAAAAACCATGGGGTTCTGCTAGTGCCAGGACATCTCTGTCTGAAATAGGAGGATGGGTTTGAACTGGTGAACCAGATGGGTGTGTTCATGTGGCAAGAGGTCACCAAAAAGCGGAGCATCAGACCCACACCTTCTCCTTTGCTCCTAGGTCCTGTTGTGCGAGGCCAACTCTGCAGGCAGCTGTCCAGGCACTGCAGCATTCCAGGTAAAAAACACTACAAGGAATGCCCTGGGGTACCCCTGGGATGGGTGAGGGTGTGGGTGAAGATGGGGGTTCAGGACTCTCCACAGAAGTGATGGAGTCTCCATCCCTGGAGCAGTTTCAAAGCTGTTGGAGATGTGGTGCTGAAGGACATAGTTTGGTGGTAGCCTGGCAGTGATGGGTTAAGGGTTGGACTTCATCATCTTAGAAGTCTCTTCCAACCGAAAGGAGAAGAGCAGCCTGAAAGGGGATCTGGTCAATGCTCATCAGGAGTTAAAGGACTTGTGAGTGGGGAAGAGGATGAGGCCAGACTCTTCTTAGAATCATAGACTCATAGAATCAACCAGGTTGGAAGTGACCTCCAAGATCATCCAGCCCAACCTAGCACCCAGCCCTATCCAGTCAGCTAGACCATGGCACTGAATGCCTCATCCAGCCTTTTCTTGAACACCTCCAGGGACGGTGGCAAGAGGCAATGGGCACAAACCAGAATGCAGGAGGTTGTGCCTGAAGATGAGAAGAAACTTACTTGGTGTGAGGATGCTGCAGCCCTGGAGCAAGGCCCAAAGAGGTTATGGAGTCTCCTCCTCTGGAGAGCTTCCAAACCCATGATGCTGGGCAAGCTGCTGTGGGTGCCCCTGCTTGAGCAGTGGGCTTGGACTGGATGATGTGCAGAGGTGCCCTCCAAGCCCCACCGTGCTGGGGTTCTGGATTCAAGAAGTGGCACTGGCACAGGTTTTGATTTTGACGTCTTCCTTTGCGTAGATGAGTCCCTGTCTTTGTGCCAGTCTGGTCTCAGTCCAGCCTTCTGATCCTAAAAACTCCTTTTAAAAATGGAAACTCAGCTGTGATTAGAAACAAAGCAGGGACTGATGTGGTTCTTCTGGCAGAGGACACAGAGCAGAGCACAGATCCCTGGAGCAGAATCCCAGAATCCAGACATGGTGGAGGTTGGAAGGAACTTCTGGACATCATCCAGTCCAACTCCCCTGCTCAAGCAGGGGCACCCACAGCAGCTTGCTCAGCATCACAATGTCCAGGTGGTTAGGGAATGTCTCCAGAGAAGGAGACTCCACAACCTCTCTGGGCAGCCTGCCCCAGGGCTCCAGCACCCTCACCTCGAAGAAGTTTCTCCTCCTGTCCAGACAGAGCCTCCTGGGTTCCAGTTTGTGCCCCTTGTCCTGCACCTCCCCTTGCAGATCAGGAGCAGTTCACGCCGAACTCGCAGAGAAGCGAGGAGAGGCGCTGCAAAACACCCAACCTGCCTGATCGATGCCCCAAGCCGCGCACAGCTTCTTGCACCGAGAGCCTTCCCCCACACCCTCAGCTGCTGCTGCTCCTCCTGCTCTTACCAATCCTATTAGCATTAGCCAGGGATCGAGCTATAAGAGGAAGAGCTCGGCTCTTAAAGCTGTAACACAGGCGCAGCCACCTCCGCTGCCGCCTGGATGGCAGGAGGGAGTTCTTGCCAGCAAGGGCGATTGGCATTGGAATGGGCTGCCCAGGGAGGTGGTGGAGTCACCATCCCTGGAGGCATTTCAGAGGAGGCTGGATGAGGCACTTAGTGCCCTGGTCTAGTTGATTAGAAGGGTTGGGTGATAGGTTGGACTTGGTGATCCCGGAGGTCTTTCCCAACCTGGTTGATTCTGTGATTCTGTGATTCTAAGGAGAGAAAGTAGAGCGTTGGTTGTGAAAAGAAAATCCTGATGAGGGCTGTATCATTCACTGGCTTTCTGAGAGGGATAAAAAGCCAAAGTATAAGCAATCTTCCCTCCCTTTGTCTTGGGATGTTGCTCTGTTCCTTTGTCCTTTGATCTGCTCTAACATCTCCGCTCTAATCTCTCCGTTAGCAACACCTAAGCTTTGCTGGGTTTGGGCTTTGTTTGCCTGTTTGGGACAGGAGATAAAGAGAGGGTAGTTTTGAGCCCCTCTGGGCAGCTTCCTTTGGGAAGTTAGGGACTCTGTGTTATTGATAACTGGTACAGAGTTGTAAAGACTTGTAAGTATTGTCTAGATGTGCTTGTAAAGTTTGCTGTGCTGGAAGTAGAGCTTCCTCTTCCTTCCAAGCTATCGGAGCTAGTCTGGTAAGTGTCACATCAGGAGAGGGGTGAAGTTCCTAACCCACGTCAAGGGTGGGATTCAATGATCTCGGAAGGCTTTTCACACCCAAACAATACTACAGTTCTGTGAAAAGCCCTCTGAGATCCTTGAGCCCACCCTAATGACCACCTCTGTCATTAAACCATGTCCCAAAGTGCTGTGCCCCTTGAGCCCACCCTAATGACCACCTCTGTCATTAAACCATGTCCCAAAGTGCTGTGCCCCTTGAGCCCACCCTAATGACCACCTCTGTCATTAAACCATGTCCCAGAGTGCTGAGCCCACACATTTCTTGAGCCCCTCTGGTGATGGTGACTTGGCCAGGGTTTGTGCTGAAAGGCCTGCTGGATGCTGGGCAGCTGTTAAGAAGGCACCTGAAGACACTCAGCCACTGTTATTGGCTAGGATCAGCAGTTGAGTTGGCAGGACATCAGTCCTTGGTGTTGACAGGATGGGGGGGCAATGGCTTTGAGCTGGAAGAGCGGAGACTTAGACTGGAGATTAGGTAGAAACTCACAGTGAGGGGGGAGAGACACTGGAACAGGTTGCCCAGGGAGGTTGTGGATGTGCTCAAGGACAGGCTGGATGAGGTCTAGAGCAACCTGATCTAGTGGAAGGTGTGCCTGCCCGTGACAGGAGGGCTGGAACAAGATGATCTTTAAGGTACTTTCTGACCTAAACCATTCAATGAATCTATGGAATGTGTCAGTGCTGTGGTTCTTACTCCATCAAAAACTCCTCCCTTGTGTGCCAAGACCTCAATTCAAAGCCATGTTCCTTTGTCCCATGTGGAAGTGATAGTTTCTGGCCCCTCATCCCTGTGACTGAAGTCATCTGTAACCTCAGGAGAGAGACAGGTCTGCCAACAGCATATCAGGGAAAAAGAGAGTCCTTATGGCTGGAAGAGACCTTAAAGCTCACAGAGCCCAAGCACTAACCCAGCACTGCCAGGTCACCACTAAACCATGCCCCCCTCAGCATCACATCTTCATGGCTGTGAAACCCCTCCAGGGATGAGGACTCCACCAGTGCCCTGGGCAGCCAGTTCCAGGAAGAAATTGTTCCTGATGTCCAACCTAGACCTCCCCTGCTGCAACTTGATCTTGCTCACCGGCACTGCTGGTGGCTGAAGTCTGCCTTCTCTAACCCACGCAGCTCCCAAAAGGGTTTGCCAAGGTCCTGTGGCATTGAATTTGCCTCAGACATCCTTCTCCTCCTCCAGATCTCACTTTGGGATCGCAGGCAATTCTTCTGCCTAACTGGGGGCAAAAACGACTCTTTGGGGGCATTAATGAGAACCCTTGGTAGCCCCCCCGGCAGACGGTGACCACAAAGACCTCTCCATTCCATCTGTGTGAAGAATACTACTTACAGCTTAGGAAGGAGTCCACAACTGTTGATGGTGGCAGTAGGCATGGAGCAGGTTGGGATTCTGCTGCCCTCTCCTGGAGGCAGTATCTTATTCCGGCCCAGGAGTGCTGGATGGTGGAGGCTCAGCACACAAGGCAGGAGCCTGGTGTGCTTCTGGCAACCACAAGCCATCATCCACCGATCCCTCAGAGGCTGAGGCACCCAGTTACACCCCTTGCTTCCCAGGGTGAGGTGGAGCACGTTCTGGATGCACGCCTGCCTTTGTCACGCTGCATGCCAAAGAGATGCTCTGAGGCTCAGCCACGGAGAGGACAACCCTTTGTATGGGGCAGGAGCTCCAGTGAGGTCCAAAGCTGGGTCTGTGCTATGTGGCAGACTGAAGTGTCTGCAGAGAAACGTCAGGAGGGTCAAAAGTCAAGAGCTGGAGTTCTAAGCTTAGCAGAAACTCTTAGGTGTTGCCTTGTGTTTGCAGACTCAGTGCAAGTGAAGCAGTGTCTTGAAAGCCATAGACCTATAAGTTTAGGAAAGAGGCAGAAGAAGAGCTTCAAAGAAAGGCAGGAGGTGGTGGGAGGCTGCAGGAGGTGGCTACAGGCACTGCCCACAGCTGAAATGCCAACCTCAGAAGGGCTCCGGGGGGAACTGGGAAAAGCAGATGCTGCTCAGATCACTCCCCAGCCTCAGGCACCCAGCATGGTGCCCAAGCAGATGTTTTGGACTCTGTGGGCAACCAGATGTGGGGAGGGGCCACCACACACCACGTCTCCTCACACTCACTTGCCTCCTAAGATGTTCTTCTCTGGGTCTTCATTTGCAGGTAGCTCCTGGCTTAACCTTCCTATCCCTCAGCCTTCAGAGATGGAGAACAGCCCCAAAAAACCCACATCTTCTTCTGAGCCCATCTTGGATCTCAAGACAGACATGACAGAAGCACCTCCAGGTGAGAAACCCTCAAGTTTGCTGTCCTGAGTGCCTGGACAAACTCATCTTGTACTGCTTTCGCTTCATGTGGTATTAAAATGTCTAGCCTGGGCCAGATGTGCTGCTGATGGAAAGCAGCATGGCTCTGCTGGCTTCAGTGACAGCAGCTCCCGCCATGGGAGGGCCTGGCTCTGCAGCATCACTGGAATGTGACCCCTCGTGTCCGAAAAGGGTCTGCTTTGCCAAACCAGAATGTGTTAGAATTCCCCTCCCTGCCATCAAGCTGGAGTTGTTGCACTCAGCACGAGCAGATGAAGCAATCGTGCCAAGTCCTGGCCCAGTAAAGCTGCTCTGCATCATAGGCTCAAGGAATTGTTTAGGTTGGAAGAGAACTTTCAGATCATCAAATCCAATCCTTAACCCAGCACTGCCAGGTCACCACCAAACCATGTCCCTCAGCAGCACATCTCCAGGGCTCTGAAACCCTTCCGGGGATAAGGACTCCACCACTGCCCTGGGCAGCCTGAGCCAGGCCTTGACAACCCTTTGGGGAAGAAACTGTTCCTCATGTTGACTCTAAACCTCCCCTAGGACTGCTGGAGGCCATTTTCTCCTGTTCTTTGAGAGACGAGCCCAAAGCCCACCTTCCTCCAACCTCCTTTCAGGGAGCTGTAGAGAGAGACCTCCTCTGAACCCACCTTGCCTCCTCCTGGCACCCTGCAGGACAGAGAGAAATCTGGTTTCGGTGTCTTAAGGCTGCAGCAAGGTTGCCCTCACCACCTCCACCCTGCTGCTCAGATTCTTCTTCCCTGCTCCTCGCTGAGCTGCAGCAGCAGCAGCAGCAGCAGTGCCAGCAAGAGCAGCAGTGAGGGAGAGCCAAGCCAGGCTTCCTGCCACCCGTGCAATGAGTTTTGAGCTCCAGCCACTCTCCTCACCTGCACGCCACAGGTAAGCAGCCTAGCTGGTGCTTCCTGCTGAGCTGAGTCCCTTAGAATCATGGAATTGTGCTGGTTGGGAAACACCTCTAAGACTGAGTCCAACCACCCTTCTGCCAAGGGATCCGGGCTTCCCTGAAGAGCCAGCTCGGCACGGATGGGCATTACCAGAGCTGCTTTGGCACGGTGGCCTGTGAAGCTCCCAGTGCTCTCCAGCTGGCTGAATACCGTTCAAGAGACATTTTTCAGCCTCTGCAAAGGAAAAAAGCATCATCTGTGCCGATAAACATCTGCATATTGCTCCACAGGGTACGGAGGGGGCCTCGAGTCTGAGCAGGGGACTTGCAAATCAAAGGCTGTTTGTCTGTCCAGGTCCTGCTGGGGTTGCCATAGCAGTTAATCCATCCCCAACACCACGGATTTAGCAGCAGCCTTTGCTGGCACAGCCACTGTGACTGAGGCTCTTGGGAATGCAGAGGACTGCTGAGGGCAGAGAGGGTCCAAGACACTACTCATCTATGCCAGATCTCGACCTCCTTTGATGACATAAGGGAAATTAGAGATAACCAGGAGAGCAGGCACCAGTGTTTTGGGCTCAGTTTGACTTAAGCATGACCTGAATGGATGGAGGTCAAGGAGCTGCTCTGCAGCACGGAATCATGGAATTGCTTCAGTTGGAAGAGGCCTCTAAGGTCATTGAGTCCAACCATCAACCCGGCACCACCGGAGTCGCCGTCCCTGGAGCTGTTCAAGGCAAGGTTGGACGTGGCAGTTGGTGCCATGGTCTAGCCTTGAGCTCTGTGGTAAAGGGTTGGACTTGATGATCTGTGAGGTCTCTTCCAACCTTGGTGATACTGTGATACTGTGATACAAAGTGCCATGTCCACATGGTTCTTGAGCACCTCCAAGGGTGGTGACTCCACCAGCTCCCTGGGCAACCATTAGGCTTTCAAGTAAGAGTGAATGAGAAATATTCTGGATGAAGAGCAAACCTGGTTCCTGAACACACTTTCAGGGCTCAGTTTGACTTAAGCATGACCTGAATGGATGGAGGTCAAGGAGCTGCTCTGCAGCAAGGAACCATAGAATCTTTCAAGTAAGGGTTAGTGAGAAATTAGGCTTTCAAGTAAAAGTGAATGAGAAATATTCTGGATGAAGAGCAAACCTGGTTTCTGAACATGCTTTTAGGGCAAGCAAGACTTAGAAGTGAAGTGCTTAGGTCCCTGAGCCCTTCTCCAGGCACACACACACAAACTAAACAAGTTCTTTACTACGAGGCTGGTAAGGCCCTGACCCAGGTTGCTCAGAGGGGTGGTGGATGGGCAGGTTGTCTGGAGCTCTGAGCAACCTGTTCTAGCTGCACCTGCAGGGAGTTGTACTAGATGACCTCTGAAAGTCTCCTTCCACCTAACCCACTCCATAATTCCATGACTTTATGAAT
Source organism: Tricholaema leucomelas (assembly GCA_013400475.1). Classification (NCBI taxonomy): domain Eukaryota; kingdom Metazoa; phylum Chordata; class Aves; order Piciformes; family Lybiidae; genus Tricholaema lacrymosa; species Tricholaema leucomelas. The sequence goes on from WAAF01015816.1 coordinate 1,300,397, forward strand.
AGAAAGAGTCTGTGATGCACAAAGCTCAGCTTCTACCCATGGGGAGGCTTTCTCTCTGGTGCCCGGCTCTCTCCTTGGCTGCCTGGTACAGGCTCAGAGAGGGATTTGCTTTGGAGAGAGAAAAACAGTTTCCTGTTCTGTTTGGGGGGAGATTTGATCTCTGCAGCAAGTGGTGGGGAAGGAAAGATGATCTCTGGGGCCAAAGCAGCCTGAGCTTCGCTCCTGAGATCTCCCAGGAATGAACTGTTGCTCTTCACTTGCTTGTGTCAGGACTCTTTCACAGAATCATAGAATCACAGAATCATAGAATGGTTTAGGTTGGAAGGGACCTCAAGGATCATCCAGCTCCAACCCCCCGCCATAGGCAGGGACACCTCCCACTAGAGCAGGCTGCTCAAGGCCTCATCCAGCCTGGTTTTAAATGCCTCCAGGGAGGAAGCATCCACAACCTCCCTGGGCAACCCGTTCCAGTGTCTTACCACCCTCACTGTAAAGAACTTCCTCCTAACATCCAGTCGGAATCTCCCCTCTGCCAGCTTAAACCCATTCCCCCTCGTCCTGACATTACCAGACCGTGTAAATAGTCCCTCCCCAGCTTTCCTGTAGGCTCCCTTCAGACACTGGAAAGCCACTCTAAGGTCTCCTCGAAGCCTTCTCTTCTCCAGGCTGAAGAGCCCCAACTCTCTCAGCCTGTCCTCATAGCAGAGCTGCTGCAGCCCTCTGAGCATCTTCGTGGCTCTCCTCTGGACCTGCTCCAGCAGTTCCGTGTCCTTCTTGTATTGGGGGCTCCAGAACTGCACACAGTACTCCAGGTGGGGTCTGAGGAGAGCAGAGTAAAGGGGGAGAATCCCCTCCCTTGCCCTGCTGGCCACACTTCTCTTGATGCAGCCCAGCACAGGGTTGCTGTCTGGGCTGCATGTGCACACTGCCGGCTCATGTTGAGCTTCTCGTCGACCCAAATCACGACCCAATCACAGGATGCTTTAGGTTGGGAGGGACCTTCAAAGGTCACCCCCTGCAGCCAGCAGGGACATCTGTGACTGGAGCGGGCTGCTCAGAGCCACAAACAACCTGACCTGCAGTGGTTCCAGGGACTGGGCAGCTACCACCTCTCTGGTTACCCTGGGCCAGGCTCTCAACACCCTCAGTGTCAGGAATTTCTCATCATCCCCCTTCATCCGGAACCACCAACATGGAGAAGCAAACCAAACAGCACAAACCTGAGCCTGAGCTCCTGGCACACAGCGAGTTCTTCCCCATGGAGATAAGGACTCAAACACTCTGGAATAATGAAACGCTCTCCAGAAGAGCAGCAAGGGGTGGGGACAGTGTGTGCTCCCCCCTCAAAGCACCAGCTCATGCCCGTTAATTGCACTCAGCAGGGCTCCCATCAGCACCATGGGGCTGCCTCGGAAGTGCCACTTCTGCCCCTTAATTGATGCTCTGAGGTTGAGAAAAACGTCACAGAAGAAGCAAAGTCTAAAAAAAAGCAACCATTAAATAGGAAGAGGAAAATCAGTCTACAGAACAGATCTCCCAGCTCAGAGAAACTGAGGAGGGCAGCAAAAAAAGAGTGGTGAAGTGTCCTGGGATCACCACAGTATCACAGCATGGTAGGGGTTGGGAGGTCGTTGAGTCCAATCCCCCTGCCACGGCAGGGTCACCTAGAAAAGGTTAGTCAGGAACACATCAAGGTGGGCTTGGAACCACTCTGGAGAAGGAGACTCCACAGCTTCTCTGGGCAGTCTGCTCCAGGGCTCCACCACCCTTCAATTAAAGAATTTCCTCCTCACGTTTAGGTGGAGCTCCTTACCTTCAGCTTTGTGCCTGTTACCCCTTGTCCTGTCACAGGGCACCGCTGAAACAAGCCTGGTCACATGCTCCTGACGCCCACCCTTTAATCACTGATCAGCACTGATGAGATCCCCCCCTCAGGCTGCTCTTCTCGTGTCAGGAGCTACACCCACATTTGGCAGGCAGAGGCAGGCCCCACAGAAGCTCTCACTGACTAAAGACACGAATGTGAGATGACAAGATGGCCTTCAAGGGTCTCATTAGAAGATGACCTTCAAGGGTCTCTTCCAACCCAATGCATTCAGTGATTCTGTGAGGTGAAAATAGCCCAAGGGAAAATGAAGCTCTTTGTCCAAAGCTGCAGAGAAGATCAGTGGCAAGGAAATACCCTGGAAGATCTAGAATCAGAGAACTGTCTCAGTTGGAAAAGACCCCTAAGGTCATTGAGTCCAGCCATCAACCTTACACCACCATGGCCATTAAACCATACCCCAAGTGCCTGGCAGTTCTGTGGCAGGGTTGGCCCAGGGCAGACCTGAGCCAACATCATCTGCCCATTCCTTAAGCCACAAACAGACAGAAAGAAAACATCCTCATCTTCATAGCACAGCCCCACGTTGTAACTGCTGTCAGAAAGACCCTGGCCTCATGGACAGGGCTAAGCACAAGGTCCCTACATCTTCTACCAGCTGTGGGATCCCTACTGGTGGCTGGCACAGAGTGGCCAAGAGGAACATCCACTCATTGACGTGTCTGATGCTGGATCCTGCACGTTCCAGCCTGGAGCTGACTTTTCTTCTGCAAATCCACATGGCTTTTGGGTCCTCTCCAGCCCTCTGCTGTTTGGAAAGCCATGTGCTCGTGTGCAGGTGGGCTGCTGGGCTGTGATGCTGGGCCAGGATGCTTGGCCAGAAGGAGTCGTTTGTCTCCGCACCGTAGTGGGAGGAAAGGCAAACCTGCTGAGCTCTGCATTCCTCGGTGAGTGCAAGATCCTTCCTACAGCTGTTAGCGTGAGAAGCAGCCAGAACAGACCCAGAGGACGTGTCTCTGGTGAAGGGAATGGAACAAAGGAAAGTGTTAGGGGCAATTAATCAGTATTTCCCAGACAAGTCATCGAGGCTCATTAGCTCCTTTATGCAGAGTTCCTTGGCTACCTGGAGATGGCCAAAACTCCCTCATCATACCTAAATAGAATCATTCAGGATGGAAGAGACCTTTAAAGTCATCAAATCCAACCATTAATGCAGCACTACCAGGTCACTACTAAACCATGTCCCTCAGCACCACATCTCCAGGGCTTTGAAACCCCTCCAGGGATGGGGACTCCGCTGCTGCCCTGGGCAGCCTGGGTCAGGCCTTGGCAACCCTTTCAGAGAAGAAACCTCTCCTGATGTCCAATGTAAATTAGCAGAATTACACTCCTGGATCTTGGCAAAGGTCTGGACCAAGATGTACACTGACACAGGTCAGTGGAGAGGCACCAGAAAGGCCTGAAGATCGGCTTGGTGGTTTCAAAATGAAGAAATAATGCCTGAGCAAACCTATGCTCTAGAAAGGGATTTTTTAGAGTGGTTTTACAGTGCTGTGAGGCTCTCCTCAGGCTGGGCAGCCCACCACACAACTCAGGTAGACCCAGATGTGATGGGAACGTAGCAAGAGCACGGAGGTGGCAGCCACACAAAGGCAATTGCCACACAAAGGCAATTGATGTGGCCCGGTATAGAGAGCATGCAGGAAGCAGAAGACCTGGGTTTGCTCTCAGCCCGGTGACCTTAACGAGCTATTTCCCTCCTCTGTACCTCAGATGGGAATAATGTGATGTAAAAAGTGTTGAAAGGTGGAGGAAAAAATCCCTGCTGCACCGAGAAACCTGCACTCATTGGCTGGTCCAGGAGCTAAGATGTTAGAGGAGAAGAGATTGTTGAAGTCAGGCTCCAGCTAAGCCATAGGCTCCTCGTAGGAATTTGGGTGCCTCAGCTTAGGCTCCCCATGGCAGCAGCGCGGTCGTGAGGAGCACAGATAAGATGATTAAAAGCAGCAATAAGAACTCAGAGGCTTTATCCCATCACTCAAAGAATTTGGGGCAAAGATACATCCCTGTTAACTTCCCAGAGAGATTTGCCAAAGCAAATCCAGCCTTCAAGGTTCCTGCTCACTGATGGATGACATTTCTGCTTCCCACCTCTCGTCATTTCGCTGCTGGAGCTGCTCAAGTAAATGTCAAAATAACAAAAAGAAGGAGGGGGGGGAAAAAGGAAGAAGAAGGAAGAGGGAGGGAGGAAACCCCCCCAAACCCACCAAACTCTGTGCTTACAAAAACTATTCAAGGAAAAAGAAAGTCAAGAATATCCACCTTGCCACTTTCTGCTTCTGTAGGGGTGCAAAGCATGGGGTGAGGAATTTAAAGGAGAAATAGTCTTTGACCCTGCTGTCCATCCCTGCCTGCAGACAGGCGTCAGGTCCCACCAGCAGGACAGAGGTGGAGAGAAACCTTTGCTTGGATTTCAAAGCTTTTTGGTTTTGAGAAATGGGGCAGTGGATTTCCAGGGGGGTTTGGTGGCTTCGAGGGTCAGGGCTGGGATGGCCACCAAGTGCCAGAAGCTCTCCATGAACCCCTCTGCTTCCCAGAGGGAAGGGAGAGGGGAAAAAGGAAAGAGACTGATGAGATGGGAAATAAACTAAACCAGCTGGGATGGCAGGAAGAACAATCCCATGAAACAGAGACAGAGAGACACAAGCCAAGATGGAACCCAAGCCCTGAGGGCAATGAGGTTACCGTTGGCACCACTGCTGCTGGGGGGAATACATTGGGCAAGTCCCAGACTGGACTCAGCAGATGGGAACCAGCTTCAGGAGCTGGATTTTGGACCTGGATTCAGAGATCGGGATGGAAGGCAGAAGAGACAGAGTCTTCTGGGACACCAGCCCAGGCTTGCCCCTGGGGATCCCTCAGTTGTCTCCTGAAGATGCCATCCATGGGATGCAATCCCTTGTTGGCAGTTGAGGGTCACCTGTCCTATCTGCTCCTCCACGTAGGTGCCACCTCTGCCTTCCTGCCCTGCAAGGTGGAGCACAAGTTGTGGCAGTGCCCTTTGTGTGCCCAGGAGCAAGGTCGAGGCAGAGCCTTCCTGCCCTTGGCAGAAGCTCTCCCCATCAGCTTGTCCCTGCTAGAAGCAGCCTCTGGCTGTGCAAACCTGCCCTGAACTTCAGAAGGTGCCTCACTGAGCAGAGCCTGAGCTGGGAAGTCCCATCCTGACCAGAATCAGTCCTGGTCTAGCTCACACCAGGACAGATGCACCCACCCTGAAGCCACCCTCACCCTGGGGTCCTGCCTGTGTCAGCTCCCCCTTGCAGACCTCCCACATGGAATCCTGCCTGTGGAGCTGGCCCTGAGGGTATCCATCAGATTTGAGAGTGAAAAGTGCCTTAAGCAACAAGGAAGGGAGAGGAACAAATCAAGAGAGAAAATGACAGGGGAAACTCCCCCAGGAGATGCAAGGAGGATCTCACCAGGATGCCCTCTCCCAGACCATGCTGCTGTTTCCACAGTAGATCAGGACTCCTGATCAGGACTCCAGCCCCTTTTGATTGCTTTCCCATGTTAACAGCAAAGATTAGAGGACATCTGTCGAGGACTACCTAAATGTGAGCTCCTAATGGTATCTGATGGACCTGTGTGCTCCATCTTACAAAGTCCTACATGGAAAACTACAACGTGAGGAGGGGAACCATTGCAGGTCAGGTTGTCTGGGGCTCTGAGCAACCTGTTCTAGCTGCAGATGTCCCTGCTGACTGCAGGAGGGGTTGGGCTGGATGACCTTGAAAGCTCCCTTCAACCCAAACCATTCCATTAGTCTATGATTCCTTCTCTGGAGACTTTCAAAACCTGCCTGGATTCATTCCTGTGCAACCTGCCTTAGGTTGGCAGGGAGGTTGGACTCAGTCATCTCTGGAGGTCTCTTCCAACCCCTGACATTTTGTGATTCTACAAAAAAGAGCGAGGACAATTCCTGTCCTTGTGGCAGTAAAGCTCTAAACCTGCAGAGAAGCCTCTTCAGCAGTGGTGTCACTGCCTTTGTCACGCCAAGCTCCATGTCTAGGTGGAGGGGTTGGCAATAAAAGGCAGGTGAGGGCTCTAGAAACGAAAATCTGGAGAGCAGCACATGGGAGGCACCACTGGGGGGGCGGGGGGGAAGGGGGGAACATTTTTAAGGGCTTTGAGAGGAAACCATGAAAACTGCTGCCAGGCTGCCAGCACTGCTGAGAAACACAAATGTTGTTGTTGGGAGGGGAAGAAAGTCTCCATCTGTTTGACCTGACCCAAACCCCAGCCACATAAATGAAAACAATAGCAAGAAGCAGCCCCCACCCCCCCTGCCCCAAAGCCTTCAAAGAGCAGGAAGGTCCTGGTTCCTGCCAGAGATGTTTAGAAGAACAGGGACTTGAAAGGAAAAAGAAAACAAAACCAAACCTCAGACCACACAAACAATCCAGCCAAAAACAAAACACACCCCCAAAGCCTCCAACTTTCAACCCAAATCTCTGCTAAGCCAACATTTTGATGGAGTCTCTGCCAGCTCTGGAGCAGAATCTGGCTCTCAGCAGGCACAAAATCTGAACCCTCCATGTTCTCAGATCCCTCAGCCACCTGAGGATGCCTCCTTGGTCCCACCACCAAGCTTGTCGCATGCCCATGGCCGCTTCCAGAGCCCCACAAGGCCATCTCCAGCTTCTTCTGGATCCTCTGGGTGCCTCCTTCTGAGATATTTGATGGGATAGCACCAGAAATGGTGTTGTGCCAGCATGAGGGATGAGGAAGGATGCATGAGAAAGGGCTTGCTGAGGGATATGGGTTAGTGGCAGTGGCTTAGCAGTAGTGGTGGGATTGCAAGCTCCAGGTGAATGGTTGGACTTGGTGATCTCAAAGGTCACAGGTGTGTGATTCTGCAGAAGGTCTGCTGAGATGGGTGAAGACCTCTCTCACCTTCTCATTCATACCAGACATGGGTATTAGCAAACACTCCCCAGGGTTCAGCTGTAAATGCATTGGCAGAGGTGAGGAGTGGAGCAGGAGGTTCTCTGCTGAGTGCTTCCTTAGCAGTTTGTTAACTCTTCCCCCCCCGACCTGGTTTTCCTCTCCAGCTGGTAATGGGAATGGAGTGGCTGTCCCCATGCAGAGCCACTGCTGGTCTCCAACTGCTGTTAGCAAACACCAGCATGTTCCTGCCCAAGGGCTGCAGGAGTTCAAGTCATTTCTTCTTCCATTTAAGACCTCCTTAGGTGCCTAGTTTGGGCTGTTCCTCTTTCACCATCCCTCAGCACCACCTCAGACCAAACCACCGACCACAGGAAGCCCAGAACCTTCCCCAGCACCACCCAAACCCACCTGGGGATGCCCCCAGGACTCAGCCAAGCCAAGAAGCCAAGGCTTGAGCTCACCAACATGGTGGCTTAGCTTTGCTTGCCCAACTGGGTGCCCCACAAGGGATGCCAATGTCCCATGTTCAACCAAGCCAAGCACGGCACCAGGTGCTGTGCAAGATCCTGCTTCTCACCTAGTTCTCTGCTTTCCTTCCCCAGCCCACAGCGACCTGGAGGAGCCAGAGCAAAGCCAGAAGACAACACAAGACCCAGCCAGCCCCAGCAGCGGAGATGACCTTCCAACCTCCATCACCAACAGCCACGAGAAGCCCAGCCCGGCTCCAGCCACCGATGAGCTCACCCCAGGCAGAGACTCCCAGTCAGAGGTGAAGGATCCCAGCCCCACCGACTCCTTGCCATGGCCAGAAGCTCCTGAGGAGTGTCCCCCCCGCCCCAACACCTTGGACTTCTCCAAGTCCCTGAAGAGGCTGGAGGAGGTGAAGCAGACGGGGCAGAGGCGGAACAGCGAGCAGGCGGCGGCGAAGGAGAACGGGGTGCAGGGGAGCCCTGCCGCGGCCGCGCCGGCCGTCAGCGAGGAGAGGCGGGCGCTGGAGTCCGAGCTGGGCAAGTGCATCGAGGACTTCCGCAAGATCAAGATCCCCCTGGCCTTCCCCAACAAAAAGAGGCAGTGGCAGAGCGAACTGCTGAAGAAATACCAGCTGTGAGAGGGGACCTGGCCCTTCGTCCTGGGGGAGGGTGCCCTCCCGAGGGTGCCCTCCCGCACACGGGGCATGCCTCCCGCACACGGAGCATCTCCTCTGCCCCCCCTCGGCTAGCAGGCGGCGGAGGCTGTCCCCGCTCCCCAAGCGAGGAGAGTAGGTTGCTCATTAAGCCCCCCCCAGAGGCTGAAAGGGTGTCAAGCCTGTAGCCAGAGCAGAGAGCTCCTTGCCACAGCCATCGGGAGGGGAGCATCATATCCTAAGTGGTATAAGCATAAGTGGAGGGGCACAAGAAAAGGAAGGAGGTCCAGGGTGGACGTTCCAGGCTGGAGCTACAGCCCAGCAGAAGTTCCAGCAGGTCTGAGAGCAAATATTCCTGGCTGTTCAAACAATAAAACATAGTTGGTGTGGAAAAGGAATTCCAGTCTCCTCATCCCTTTGGAACAGCTGTTTGAACTTAGCTGGTCAAAAGCGTCGAAGCGGTTTGGACATTTAAGTCTTCCTGAAATGAATGGAAGTTGTCTGGGTGACTCACCCAGCTACTTGCCAAAACTTCTCTCTCTCTGTAATGTTTACAGCTGGGCTCAGCAAAACCTTCTTTCCAGGAGAGGTCATGATGTTTTGCAGAGATGTTCTTTTTTCTTACACAAACACTTGAACGTTGCCCAACTTTCTGTTTGGGCCTCCAGCCAGAAAGGAGCTGGTGAGAGGGAGGAGGGTGCTGCCCCAAGAAGCCATGGCCAAGCCTGCCAATGCCACCCCCAGTGACCAAGGAGCCTCGAAAGGAGAAAGGAAATCATAGAATCATACAATGGTTTGGCTTAGAAAAGGCCTCAAAGATCATCTAATTCCACCCCCACCGTGGGCAGGGACACCTCCCGCTAGAGCAGGTTGCTCAAAGCCTCATCCAGGCTTTGAACACCTTCAGGGAGGGGACATCTACAGCCTCCCTGGACCACCCGTTCCAGGGAGGAGGGAAAGGGAGTAGCTCACCCTCCATGGGATGGGTGATCCTCTCTGGGTGTGCATCTGGGGGTCAAGGTCAGAGAAGGGGGTCAGAAGGTGACTTTGGTTCCAGACCACCCCATTAAGGTAAGGAAGGTCACGAAGATTTTAGGCAACTTGAAAAAGCCTCTGGGTGACAAACCCTGCTCTCAGAGGAGGCTTCAGCCTCCCTGATACCTGCTGGAAGGACAGTGGGCCAGGATGCAGATGGTCCCAGAGATTTCTGGGGAGCTTCATGAGTAACTTCATGATAGAGGTGCTGGATGGGATGCACAGCTGGGTAGTGGCAGTGGAGAAGACCTAGTTGGGGCTGTGACAGTCAATGGCAGCTTGGTCTCAGCAGCCAGAAATGATGCCTTTCAAGGCCCTGAGAGGTTCAAGGAAGGTGAGTAGCTGAGTATAGACCTTGGCTGGCCCAAGCTGTGAGCACATGGGAGTCCCATGGGATAGTCCCCCCACATCCTGCATCCCACCCACCCTCCCACCCCATCCCTCAACAACTCGAAGAAGTCCTTTGCTCTGCAGATAGCAACTTCCTCCACCCCTAATCCCTGGCTGTGGCTCCTGGGGATGACTTAGAGACCCCCCTGCCTGCCACAGAGGAACCACCTGGTGCTCTGGCTGTGACCTCCAAGCAGCTCCTCGGATGGCAGATGATCTTGCTTCACATGAATTAAAAACGAAGGGAAAGCAAAACTCTGTGGCCGGGGTGAGGCTGTGCCAGGAGTGAGGAATTGCTTGGCCCCCTGGAGGGAGGACAAGGAGACCGCATCCACATTCTTCTTCCTTTTACATGCAGCCAGCCCAGGGAAGTGTTTAGGAGAGAGAGCGCAGGGAGCTGGAGCAGCGCAAGATAAGGAGGTAACAGCAGGGCAGAGCTGGAAGGCAGCAAAAGGCTGCAGAGAGGGGCAGGAACCGGCGTCATCCCCTGCACAGGGCTTTCCATTCCCAGAAGGCAGGCACGGAGCTTCTAAGAACAGAAGTGTCACGGGAGAGGGCTGGGGCAGAGGCCGTCAGACCTGGAGCCTGTCCCTGACTGCACTGGAGGCACTTCAGTAGAAGGAGCCGCAGAGGGCATCGCTGGTGCCAAAAGCAGCTGCCAAACGTCCCTGCAGCTGATCTGGCAGATCTATCGCAGCCTCATTTCCCCACGACTCGTGCCTTGGGGGTCACAGCCTCATCTCACCTAAAGACATGCTCCAGCCAGGCTCTCCAACATGCTTTCATCAGCTACAAGAAGTTCCAACCCTGCCCTCAAAGTAGCGCCCTGGTGGCAGCAGCTGCCTGGCTTTGGGGAAGGAAGAGGAGGCTTGCTCCTGGAAGAAGCTCTTGGATGTCCTTCAGCATCACTCCTGGAGCTCTGATGGCTATTGTGGGTCACTGCTGTGGGTGTGAACACCAAGCAGCACAAGAGCCAGCCAGTTCTGCAGGCACACACAGGATAAACTTAACTGCTCTCAAACTGGGCTGTGCACAGCACCAACAACCTTTGGAGAGGAGTCGTGGAGTGCTTCATCAGGCTGTGGGGTGACAGCAGCCATGAAGAACGTCAGTGAAGATCCACCAGTACTGCTTGGACCACTGGAAGTGTCCTCAGAGATTGTTTAGAGACATTTTGGGTCCTCCAAGCTTGCTGGGGGTGACTGGGTACCAAGCTGGGGGTGAAGAGTGGGTGACAACAGAAGAATGAGATGTTTCCCAGTCATTTTGCTCTGCAAAACTCATGCTGGGCACATTTTCACCCCTATCTAGAGATCATTGTGCTAGGTATTGTGTAACCAGGCAGGCTGGGGCTCTCAAGATATATTTTATATAACCAACTCTATTTTTAACTTAATCTGCAGTTAATTAGAAACTGGAGCTTACTGCAGATGTAATTAGAGTTTACATTTCCATGCTGCCTTCCGACCCAAGGCTCTCAGGAAACTCTGCCCATGCCATACACCTACACCAGGAAAAAGCAGGGGCCACCAGCCTGGTGATGAGGAGCTTTGAGAGATCAACTACCCCACGTCCATCTCACACATGCTGGGGTGGTCACACGTGGCCTGAGAAACCTGCCTGCTCCTGCGTCTCTCACAACCACAAAGAAGTGGTTTGACCAGGCTGATAGAATCACTGCATGGTTTGGGTGGGAAGGGACCTTTAAAGCTCAGCCAGTCCAACCCTCTGCAGCCACACCTGCAGCTAGAGCAGGATGCTCAGAGTCACAAACAAGCTGACCTGCAGTGCTTCCAGGGATGGGGCAGCTCCCACCTCTCGGGGCAACCTGGGCCAGGCTCTCACCAAATGCAGTGAGAAATGTTTTCCTTCTCTTTAGTCTAAATCTCCCTCTTACAGTTCAAACTATCACTCCTTGTCCTCTCACGACAGAGCCTCATAAAATATCTGTCACCAGCTTTCTTCTTGGCCCCTTTTAGTCCCTGAAAGGCCACCAGAAGGTCTCTCTGGAACCTTCTCTTCTCCAGGCCGAACAACCCCATCTCTCTCAGCCTGGCCTGACAGCAGAGGGCTTCCAGCCCTCCCATCATTGCTGTGGCCTCCTTTGGTCCTGCTCCAGCAGGTCCATGTCTCTGCTGTGCTGAAGACTCCCTGGCTTTATTTCAAGTGACTCATTCCTGTTTATCCTTCAACATTTGTCCTTCTTTACTCAAAACCATGCTCTGCTCTGTTTGATTTGGAGAATTTCATTTTATCTTCATGTTCCAGGAATTTCATCGCTTTTTTTTCCCCCCTGTGTTCTCCTCCACAGTTGATAGGACCCAAGGTCTGTTTTCTCCAAGATACTTTGGTCCTTGATATCAGTGAGAGCAATCTGAAGCGTACAAGTGCTGCCAGGGGCACAGCCTGACTCACCCTGAGCACAGCCCTGGCCACAGGGCCTGGAAATGAGTTCTTGTTTCTGCTGTTGAGGCTCTGTGTGATGCTGGAAACATCAGGTGCTCACATTAGGAGCAGTTCTCCTCACCAGTGCCTGCACACCAGGTTTGCTGTCAGCTGCTAGGGTGCCCAACCGCTGCAAGGTCACAGGATCACAGGCTCACAGGATGTTAGGGGCTGGAAGGGACCCAAGGAGATCATCCAGTCCAACCCCCCTGCCAGAGCAGGCCAATGCTATCTAACACAGATCACAGAGCAACACATCCAGACAGGCTTGGAAAGGCTGCAGAGAAGGAGACTTCACGACCTCCCTGGGCAGCCTGTTCCAGTGCTCTGTGACCCTTACAGTAAAGAAGTTCCCCCTTGTGTTGAGGTGGAACCTCTTTTGCTGCAACTTACNACACAGCACAGCAAGGTCACACAATGCTTCTTGCCTGCAGCTAGGAAGGCTCTGCTCATCCTGGTGGTGGTGCAGGAGGCTCAGGGCTTGCTGGGCTACAACAAGTCCTGCCAAGGGAATACACATCTCAGCTTCTCCTCTCTATTCCCCACAAATGCCTCAGCTTTGCTTGAGCAGCAGGAAGCCATTAATTACGCAGCAACAGCATTCCACAAGCGTCCCTTAATTGAATGCCATTATCCCTTAATTAATTAAACACCAATTAATTACCAGGAGCATTGCACAACATGTAACAAATGCCATCAGCTACTTGAGACAGAATAATTTAGAACTTGATGAGTGTGGCCCAAATACTAATGATCAGGAGTTGTCCCCCCAGAGGAACCAATAAGCATCTGGCAGCCTTTCCCTTGAGGTAGGTTGGGATGTTCTTGGGGGATGGGGGGGAAGAACCCTCAGACTTTGGGAAGTGGCCATGGTGGTGTGTGGTCAACAGTTGGGCTTGACAACCATATAGTGGTTTGGGCTGGAAGGGACCTTCAGGACCATCTAGTCCAACCCCCTCAATGATCTTAGAGGTCTTTTCCAGCCTTAATGATTCTATGCCTCTATGGCTCACATCCCTCCTGGAAAGCTGGAGAAGCTTTAGCCTTTCCAGCAGGGAGAAGGCCCAGCAGGCATGGTCTCAGCTTCTTTCCTCTGGCACAGTCCATGCATTCAAAGCTGCTCCAAAATGTTGCAGTAGCTCTGGTCTCCTGCCAGTGATGTTGAGCTACAGCTGTGGAATGATAGAAACACAGAATCTTGACTGTTTGAGGTTGGAAGGGACCTTTAAAGCTCCTTTAGTCCAACCTCTCCACGCTCTAGCTGGGACAGCTGCAAGTAGAGCAGGTTGCCCAAAGCCACAACCAATCTGACCTGCAGCGGTTCCAGGGATGGGTTTAAAGGAATTGACACCTTCCATGGGCACACACCAGTGAAATAAGTGGTTGCCAGCTCTGCACACAGCAGCACTGGGGACAGAGCTGTCCCAGACAACTTCCTGAGCACAGGACACAGGCTGTGAGGCACAGTTTATTGCCATTTACAGGGTGAAGCCATCAAGATTCTGCTCTTTAGCCCAAGGAACGAGGACAGGAGCAGATCAGAGGTTTGAGCTCTGTTTTAGGGCCACACACTCTCCACCCCAGCCTCCATGGGCTTGGTCATTTGCTCCTTTTGGCAGCCCTGGGTTTGTGGCTGGAGCTGTGGTTTGTGTGATGAGCTCACTTCTTTGCTTCTGTCTTATTCACAGATTCATAGAATGGTTTGGGTTGGAAGGGACCTTACAGGCCATCTGGTTCTGTGGCCCCTGCCATAGGCAGGGACAATTTCCACTAGCCCAGGTTGCTCTATCCAACCTGGCCTTGAGCACCCCCAGGGAGGGGGCCAGCCACAACCTGTTCCAGCGTTTCCCCCTCCCTCACTGTAAAGAATTTTCCTAATCTTCATTCTAAATCTCCCCTCCTCTTGGCCATGCAGGGACCAAACCTGCTTGCTGCTTCAAGAGGAGCAGATTTGCAGCCCCTCTGTTTCTGGCAGCGATGGGACAAAGCCTGGAACAGGTTTCAGGAGAGATCTCCAAGGTCTTGCAGCTTTTGGCAGCGTAGACAGGCAGCAAACCAGGGATGTGCCAGCTTCCTGCATCCCCAAGAACCTGGCAAGAGGGACGGCCCTGCCATGCAGTCAGGCAGGAGTTAAAGCCTGGAGCAGCTCTGAATCCTCCAGCAGCCAAGCAGAGATAATAGCCTTGCTCGGAGGAGCGCTTAATGGCTGGAGGGGAGGATTGGAGATGGATTATATTTGTATTTTAAACCAGCAGGAAAGCTGGGAGCAGATCCAGGGAGGGGAGACAAAGGCACACCCATGGATGCAAAAGGCAGTAAAGGACTCAAGCAGCCTTCCAGAAGCACCTCCTGTCCAGAGAGCTCTGTTTGTCAAGGTGGCTATCAGAAATCCAGCCTAGACCTCCCCTGGCACAACTTCAGACTGTGTCCCCTTCTTCTGTTGCTGCTTGCCTGGCAGAAGAGACCAACCCCACCTGGCTACAGCCTCCCTTCAGGTAGCTGTAGACAGCAATGAGGTCTGCCCTGAGCCTCCTCTTCTGCAGGCTGCACACCCCCAGCTCCCTCAGCCTCTCCTCACAGGGCTGTGCTCCAGGCCCCTCATCAGCTTTGTTGCCCTTCTCTGGATACCTTCCAGTACCTCAACATCTTTCTTGAACTGAGTAGCTCAGAACTGGACACAGCACTCAAGGTGTGGCCTGACCAGTGCTGAGTCCAGGGGCAGAACAACCTCCCTTGTCCTGCTGGCCACACTGCTCCTGAGCCAGCCCAGGATGCCATTGGCTCCCCTGCCCACCTGGGCACACTGCTGCCTCATCTTCAGCCGTCAGAGAATGTTGCAGTGAACCACTTAGCTTCTCAAAAATGATGCAGAGGTATTCCAGGCAGCTCTGAAATGCACAGAATTATGGAACCACAGGTTGGAGGACACCTTTAAGATCATCAAGTCTAACCCTTAACCCACCACCACCAGGGCACCACTAAACCATGACCCTCAGCATCACATCTCCATGGCTCTGAAACCCTTCCAAGAACTGGGACTCTGTCACTGCCCTGGGCAGCCTCAGTCAAGCTTTGACAACCCTCAAGGGGTAGAAATCATTCCTCATGTCCACCCCTGGTGCAACTTCAGGCCATTTCCTCTTGTCCTGTCCCTTGTTCCTTGACAGGAGAGACCAACCCCCACCTGGCTCCTGACTTCCAGAGAGCTGTAGAGAGCCAGAAGTCTTCCCTTCTAACTCCCACCATTTGGTGACCCTAGGCAAATGCTTCTACATTCAGCCTCCTCTTCTCCAAACTAAACAACTCCAGATCCCTCAGCTGCTCCTCACAGTACTTGCACATCTTTCACAGCAGATGGGCATCTTCCAGGCTCCCCAGTATGCTTCAGACACACCAAGGATGCAGCCAGTGGTGTGCATTGCCCACAGACGTGGAAATAACCAAATGGGCTCTGCAGCACCACCAAGGAATGGTGATGTGCCAACGTGGTAGCAAACACTTATCAGAGAATCAACCAGGTTGGAAGAGACCTCCAAGCTCAGCCAGTCCAACCTAGCACCCAGCCCTGTCCAGTCATCTAGACCACGGCACTAAGTGCCTCATCCAGGCTTCTCTTGAACACCCCCAGGGATGGTGACTCCACCACCTCCCTGGGCAGCCCATTCCAATGCCAATCACTCCCTCTGTGCCAGAACAGGCTGCCCAGGGAGGTGGTGGAGCCACCATCCTTGGAGGTCTTCAACAAATGTGTGGACATGGGACTTGGGGACATGGTTTAATGGCCACGGTGGTGTTGGACTGCATGATCTTAGAGATCTAAGAGATCTATATAGAGATGATCTAGAGATCTATATATAAAGACTGGATGAGGCACTTAGTGCTATGGTTTAGTTGACTGGACAGGGCTGGGTGCTAGGTTGGACTGGATGATCTTGGAGGTCTCTTCCAACCTGGTCTATTCTATTCTATTCTATTCTATTCTATTCTATTCTATTCTATTCTATTCTATTCTGTTCTATTCTATTCTATTCTATTCTGTTCTGTTCTGTTCTGTTCTATTCCATTCCATTCCATTCCATTCCATTCCATTCCATTCCATTCCATTCCATTCTATTCATCTCATCTTTCCCAGCCAGAACAATTCTGTGATTCCCTGCTTCTTTAAGTTCATGCCAGCAACTTCCCAGATCTTCTTCCCACCCCCAAAGGTACCCAAAAGCACCCACTCCACCCCCACCATGGATTGTGCCCCTCGGAGGAGCTGCCTGAGCCACAACCACAGCAGGCACATTTTGAAGTGGAGCTGACTGAAGTATGTAGGAGTCAGGAAACTTGAAACTGTTTGGTTTTTGTTTGCTTCAAAAAGCTCTGCTGAAAGCCCTTCCCTGTGCAAGCAGCAGGGAGAGGAGCTGCAGTGATTTAATTGATATAACAATCCTGATGTTCTACCAAGGGGATGGTGCAGCCTGAGTGCTGTCAAATCAACTTGGTGGTTTAGGGGGTTGGGTTTCTGGGTTTGGTTGGGTTTTTTTTTTCCCCTCTTCTGCAATTAATTTGATTTATGTCCATTTCTCCAAGTGCTGGGAGATTAAAATCACCATCAAGGAACTTTCCAGAAACTATAAATCAGAGAAGAATTTTTGGATTCAAAGGGAAAAAAAAAAAAAGGCACAAAGTTGACCCACTGGTATGTGACCCAGGCAGGCAAAGAGGCTCCTCAGCTCTTACAGAGGGTCTTGAAAGGGACTGCTGCAAGAAGAGCTGAGTGGGGATCTTGGGCTTGGGCAAAGTGGGTAAAAGGGAGACAGAAGCTGTGTGGAGTCACCATCCCTGGAGGCGTTCAACAAACGTGTAGAGATGGCACTTCAGGACATGGTTTAATGGGCATGGTGGTGTTGGGTCAACAATTGGACTCCAGGATCTTCAGGGTCTTTTCCAAGCAAAGCAATTCTGTGATTCTCTGATTCTTCTTCTTCTTCTTCCCATCTCTGAAGTTCTTTGTGGCTTCAGTGCCACCCTGGAGGCAGGAACTGAGGAAGCCCCAACAGGAACTGGGGTAGCTTTAGGAATGCTGGATGGGTGTCCCAAGCAGGAGCTGAGAAAGAGAGATAGCATCTTCTGCTTGGAAGAGGTTACATTGCTCAGTTCCTTTTACATTAACACCCAGAAAACCCAACAGGACTTTGCCTATAGAAGGAAAGCTTATTATGGGCTGTAACTAACCCCCATTGGTTACAGCCCGGAGGCTGCAGAGGAATTAAGCTCTTTGTTTAATGCCTTTTCCACGCTCCCTCGTTAGAGATAAACAGCTTTGATCTCCCAGGGCCCTCCTCACCAGGCCAAGGCCAATGCTTTTATCTGGTTCTACAGAGGGTTTCATCCTCATCTCTTATTCTGGCTCATCTCCACTCTCCCCCCAGAATGAGCATTGCTGGTGCAATGTGGAGGATGGTGCTCAGCCTCGGAGCATCGCCTCAACTTTTCTTCTGAGAAGAATATTTCCTCCTGAGATTCTCCTGAGGAGAATTTCTCCTCTTCCCTGGAGATATTCAAGGTCAGGCTTGATGGGGCTCTGAGTAACCTGCTCCAGTTGCAGATGTAGACGTGGCACCTCCTGACCTGGTGTAGTGGCCATGGGGGTGTTGGGTAGAAGGTTGGGGCACTCCCTAATGTGGTGTAGTGGTCACGGAGGTGTTGAGTGGAAGGTTGGACTTGATAGTCTTAGAGGTCTTTTCCAACCTTAATGATTGTATGGTTCTATGTCCCTGGTGGTTTAAAGGTCCCTTCTCACCCAGACATTTCTATGATTCTATGATCCTACTTGTGCCAGCTCCTTGGGAATCCCCTTCCCACTTCTCCAAGACCCATGGAGGACAGCAAAGATGGTGAGGGGTTTGGAGAGCATACCTTATGAAGGGAGGCTCAGGGAGGTGGGATTGTTTAGCCTGAAGAAGAGGAGGCTGAGAGGAGACCTTATTACTCTCTACAGCTCCCTGAAAGGAGGTTGGAATGAGGAGGGGGTTGTCCTCTTCTCCCAAGTAACTAACAGTAGGACAAGAGGCAATGGCCTCAAGTTGCACCAGGGGAGGTTTAGGAACAGTTTCTTTGCTGCAAGAGTGGTCAGGCTGAGACAGGCTGCCCAGGGAGGTGGTGGAGTTGCCATGCCTGGAGGTGCTCAAGGAACAAGCAGATGTAGCACTTCAGGATGTGGTGTAGTGGTTAGGAGGTGTTGGGTAGAAGGTTGAACTTGATGACCTTAGATGATTCTATGATTCTAGAGAGCAAAGCAGGCTTGGCCACAGACCTCATGGGTAGTGGACACATCAAGGACCACCAAAGATCCTGGCTGCTGGTTAAGTCTCATCCTTTTTGCTGGCTGATGCTGTGTAATTCCATAGCAATTATTCATCATCCAGAGAAACACAAAAAGCCAATTAGGATGAGGAGGTGCAGTGGGACCCCTTTGCTGTTTGAAATGCAGGAGCAGCCCTGCACTGCAGCCACTAAGTAATTAACTCCAGCTTGCTCAGTGAGTGAGAACATGTTCCTTGAGCAGCTACTTCTCCTCAGAAGTCACCCAGAAGTTTTCCATCAAAGGGTTTTCTACTGGAGGGGCAGGAGGACACAGAATTAAAACATCTGGCAGAAATTCACTGGGAGAGATGAAAATCAAAGCAGAGCTTTGGACACTCCTCTTCTGCTGGTGCCACATACAGCTTCCAACATGGAAAATCAACTCAGCTGGGTTTGATCTGATTGTTTCACTTCATTGCCCAGGATGCTCAGGAAGGTCATAGGTGCCCCCTCCCTGGAGGTGGATGGAGCCTTGAGCAATCCAGTCCGATTGGAGTTGTCCCTGCCCATGGCAGGGGGGTTGGAACTCGATGATCTTTAAGGTCCTTTCCAACCCAGACCATTCCTGTAATTCTACACTCCTGCAATCTCTACTCTTGCTATGTTCCCATCATATCTGGGTCTACCTAAGATGTTTGGTGGGCTGCCCAGTTTGAGAAGAGCAGCTCAGTGGCGTAGACCCACGCTTAAAATACCTTTCTAAGTCTAAATTTGCTCAGGCATTATTTGTTTGCTTTGAAACCACCAAGAAAATCTTCAGGCCATTCTGGTGCCTCTTCAGTGCCCTGTGTCAGGGCACAGCTTGGTCCAGACCTTTGCCAGGTACTAGCAGAAAACTCTAGTTTGGGCATTAGGAGAAATTTCTTCACCAAAGGCTCATCAAGGCCTGGCCCAGGCTGCCCAGGGCAGTGGTGGAGTCCCCATCCCTGGAGGGTTTTCAAAGCTGTGGAGATGTACTGCAGAGGGACATGGTTTAGTGGTGCCCTGGAAATGCTGATTTAAAGGTTGGACTTGATGAACTTAAAGGTCTCTTGCAACCAAAATGGTTCCATAATTCTATGACCCTAGGTCAAATGATACCAGTAAAGCTGGAGTCTGCATCTGGACCTTCCCAGCCAGCAGCTGGGGGAGGGGGGAAACGACACAGCACAACCCCAAGGCTGGTAGCAGCACAGGGACTCTCCAGGCAGCCCAGAGGAGGATTCGTCACTGCAATTTACTGCAGGTGCCTCCAATGCTGCTGCTGGCTTCTATGAATCCAGAGCCATCCTTGCTGGCAGGTGCTATGGGTATGGATGGTAATGGACACAAAAAGCAGATGTGTGTGTGGGGGACCACCACGGGGAAGGGTCCTCAGCAAGGTTTGGTACCTTTCCTCCTGGCATCAGGAGCTCTTCCAAAACATACAGAGGGGCTCTTGGTGGTTTTCTGGCCAACCTGCAAGGTTTTAAAGGGGAATTGCTGGAGGCTGAGAAAGCCACAGGCAAGCTGGGAAGTCATGAATAATATCCTTTGGGAAGTCATGAATTATATCCTTTGGGAAGTCATGAATAATTGTGTTTGGTACGTGATGAATAATGTAACTTGGGGTCAGCACAGAAGAGGTTTAAAATGAAATGTCCTTCCAGGGCTGCTGGAGAGCTCAGGAGCCACTGCAGGTGAGAATCTGGTTCCAGACTGAGAGAAGATGACTCCACAAGAAGCCCCCAGACACAGAGGGCTGGATGTCCTTCAGGAGCATATCATCTCATGAATAATCATCTGCTGCAGGATTTATGGGAGCAAAATCCCCTCTCTCAGAGGAGATACCTGCCTCTTCAGTGCCCTGTGATAGGGCATAGCTTGGTCCAGACCTGCCTCTTCAGTGCCCTGTGGTAGGGCACAGCTTGGTCCAGACCTGCCTCTTCAGTGCTCTGGCTCATAGAATCAAGCAGGTTGGAAGAGACCCCCAAGCTCATCCAGCCCAACCTAGCACCCAGCCCTGTCCGATCAACCAGACCATGGCACTAAGTGCCTCAGCCAGGCTTTGTTTGAACAACTCCAGGGATGGCAACTGCACCACCTTCCTGGGCAGCCCATTCCAATGGTTGTAGTATTCCAGTAGAAAAACCTTCCCTCCTCTGCAGAGCAGATGAATGGGGACCTGCTGCCAGTAGCTCCACACCACCACATGTCTTCTTCCCAGCACTCTTATCACCTAACCTCTGGCTCGAGCTGTGTGCTCTCATCCTGTGGTCACTGCCTGCCCCTGTCTATGGCCCAGAGGCTTGCTCTGGAACCCTCAGAAGGAAAAAGATGAACATAGCCCAACAAAGCCATTGGGTTTATTCATCAAACAAGTTCCCCATCAGCCTCGTGGCCAAGAAGGCAAAGGTGTGCTGGGGTGTATGAAGGAGAGTGTGGGCAGCAGGTCAAGGGATGTGCTCCTCCCCTTCTACTCTGCCCTGGTGAGGCAGATTCAGTTCTGGCCTCCCCAGTTCAAGAGAGGCAGGGAACTACTGGGCAGAGTCCAGCAGAGGCTATAAAGATGCTGAGGGGTCTGGAGCATCTCTGTGAGGAGCAAAGGCTGAGAGCCCTGGAGCTGCTGAGCCTGGAGGAGAGCAGCCCCAGAGGGGATCTGAGCAATGCTCAGCAAGAGATAAAGGACCTGTGGGAGGCAAGAGGATGGGGCTGGGCTCTTCTCTGTGGTGCCCAGGGACAGGACAAGAGGCAATGGACACAAAGTGGAACCCAGGAGGTTCCATCTGAACAGGAGGAGAAAGTTCTTTGGCGTGAGGGTGCTGGAGCCCTGGAGCAGGCTGCCCAGAGAGGTTGTGGAGTCTCCTTCTCTGGAGAGCTTCCAACCTCAGCTGGGCATTGTGATGCTGGGCAAGCTGCTGTGGGTGCCCCTGCTTGAGCAGTGAGGTTGGACTGGATGATCTCCAGAGGTCCCTTCCAACCACCACCATTCTATGATTCTGTGATCAAAGCATCTCCATGCAGCAGTGGTCATTAAGAGCTTGAAAGGCAGGGAGGGGAGGTGTTAAAAATTTATGGCACAGGCATTTTCTGCGCTGAGCAGGCAGGGGAAGGGCAGCAGCTGGTAAATCTCAGCAGAGCAGGCTGCCTGAGAAAGCAGCTTTCAAAAGGCCGTGGAGGGAAGCAGGAGGGAGGCTGGAGCTGGAACGCGCAGAGGGGCTGCCGGCAGCTCGCAGGGCGGCGCAGAGCCTCCCTCCTGCTTCATGAAGCCATCAAACACCCCAAAACCCAGCAATCTCCCTCCAAAGGTTGCAGCACAACGGGATCCCATCGGCCCAGTGGGCATCATCCCTTTATCTGCTGGCAGAGAGAGCCGTGACAGGCTTTAAATCGTGGGATCACAGAGTGGTTTGGGGTGGAAGGGACCCGAAACAGCCAGTTCCAACACCCTCCCATGGGCAGGGACTCGTCTCACCAGGCCAGGTTGCTCAAATCCTCATCCACTCTGGCCTTGGACACCTCCAGGGAGGGGGCATCCACAACCTCCCTGGGCAACTTGTTGCAGTGCCTCACTACCCTCACTGTAAAGAACTTCTGCCCTGTTAATAAGGAGTATTTCTGGGAGTGCCTCTGTCACCAGCTGATGTTCTGCTGTTGAGCACAGTGGGGTGGTTGCCACCAAGCATCTCTTTTCCCTTTCCTTCTTCTGCTTTTCCATAAGAAATGCCATTTTCTCCAGGAAGCAACTGGGATTAAGGGACAGCTCAAGGTCTGTAGGGAACACTCATCTTGGGAGGTGGGGAGTCGACCTAGTTTCTTCTCTTCTATATGAGGAGTGGGACTACTGGGAGGTTATGCAGCAGGAGCTGGGTAGCTGAGGTGCAGAGCAGGAGGAGATGAGGTCTTACTGAGCACCCAACACCCCATCCTCACATGTCCCTTGCACACCTTCAGCTTGATCCTAGGTACACTTTCAAAAATAGACAAGCCAAAGGATGTTTAACTCCTTCTGGTTTCCAGGGTTTGGATGGGCCAAACGTGGGCAGGTTGAACAACCTACAGCTCAGACCACAGCCAGGTGCCCCTCATGCCTTTGAGCCTGGGCAAGGCCCCATGCATGAAGGAGAAGATGGTGAGCAGAGTGCTCTGAGGGCTTCCCTGTGCCACTGAGTCTGCTCACCAGCCCTCCAGAGGGACGTGACTGTCACTGGCAGCATGGAGAGCTGCCTGGCCCGTTTGTCCTTTCTTCTGCCTAAGCACAGCACAAAAACAATCAGTCAGAGCTCTCAGCCCCTTGTCTTCCAAAAACCTTAGCTGCAACTCTGGCCCCAGAGTTGGAGTGACATGATCTACCTCAGAACCTTAGTATGGACAGAAGCTGGGCTGAAATGAGTGTCCCAGACATGGCAGCAGCATCCAGCAGGTCAAGGGAGGTTCTCATCTCCTTCTACTCTGCCATAGTCAGGCCACATAGAATCACAGAATCATAGTCAGGGTTGGAAGGGACCACAAGGAGCAGCAAGTTCCAACCTCCCTGCCCTGGGCAGGAACACCCTGCCCTAGATCAGGCTGCCCACAGCCTCATCCAGCCTGGCCTTAAACACCTCCAGGGATGGGGCCTCAACCACCTCCCTGGGCAACCCATTCCAGCCTCTCACCACTCTCATGCTCAACAACTTCCTCCTCACATCCAGTCTGAATCTCCTCACCTCCAGCTTTGCTCCATTCCCCCCAGTCCTGTCACTCCCTGAGAGCCTAAAAAGTCCTTCCCCAGCTTTTTTGTAGGCCCCTTTCAGATCCTGGAAGGCCACAAGAAGGTCACCTGGGAGCCTCCTCTTCTCCAGACTGAACAGCCCCAACTCTTTCAGTCTGTGCTCACAGCAGAGCTGCTGCAGCCCTCTGAGCATCCCAGTGGCCCTTCTCTGGATTCTTGTGCCCAGTTTTGGGCTCCCCAGTTCAAGGCAGACAGGGAACTACTGGAGAGAGTCCAGAGAGGCTACAAAGGTGCTGAGGAGCACCTCTGTGAGGAGCAAAGGCTACGAGACCTGGGGCTGTTGAGCCTGGAGGTCTCAGTGCTCAGCAAGAGCTAGAGGGTGGGAGGCAATCCAGGCCAGGATGTGCTGGGAGGGCAGCAGGTCCCAAAGCACCTCTGTGTCAGCTTCTTGGCTGCTGAAAACTACTTTATTTTCCTTACAAGTAAATATTGGCCATGGCCTCACCTCGATCAATATTTACTTGGTGGCTGGGTCGATCCTGATAATCACTTGCAGCGAAGGCGGAGAAGCTCAGCTGCTGTTTCTGCTTCTGCTTCCTTCTTTTCTTCCTGGGGAAAAGTTCCTGGTTCCAGTGAGTTGTGCTGGTGGTGACTTAACAGAGTCTCAAAACCTTCCTGGTGAAGAGAAGGCTCCAGGGAGACTTCAGAGCAGCCTTTTAGCACCTGAAGGAGGCTCAAGGAAAGCTGAGGAGGGGCATTTTACAAGGGCTTGTAGTGCTATGATGAGAGGGAAAGGCTTTGAGCTGCAAGAGGGGAGATTTAGACTGGAGATTGGGAAGAAATTCTTTACAGCAAGGGTGGGGAGACACTGGCACAGATTGCCCAGGGAGGTTGTGGATTCCCTCTCCCTGGAGGTGTTCAAGGCCAGGGTGGATGGAGCCATCAGCATCCTGAGCTAGTGAGAGGTGTCTCTGTTGGAACTGGATGGTCTTTGAGGTCACTTCCAACCCAAACCATTCTGTGATTCTCTGATTTTATGATCCCTGAGATGCCTTGGAAGGTCTAAGAGTAACATCCACATTTTATACCAGTGCAGAATCCAGGCAGATATTCTCTTGGATTTTATTATTTGTAAGACAATAAAAAATGTCTTTCAATTGTCTTGGTTCCCACCACCAAGGTCTTGGGCAAAGCCATAGCATGAGAAGGATCCAGTGTACAGCCAGGGAAAGGAGACCTTCAGCCCAGCTGGTAACTTCATCAGGACAGAGATAATTCCACCTGTTAAATCATCTTTTAACAGTTTACAATACAAGGAGGATATGGAGCTGTTGGAGCAGGGCCAGAGGAGGCCACAGCAATGATAGGAGGGCTGGAAGCCCTCTGCTGGGAGGCCAGCCTGAGAGTTGGGGTTCAGCTTGGAGAAGAGAAGGCTGCAGGGAGACTTGCTGGTAGTCTCTCACAACTTCAAGGGGGCAAAAGAAAGCTGGGGACAGATTTCTGAGCAGGACCTGTTGAGACAGGACAAAGGATGATGGTTTGAATTCAAAGAGGGAGACTGAGACTGGAGAGAAGGGAGAAATGTCTGACCCTGAGGGTGGTGAGAGCCTGGCCCAGGTTGCCAGAGAGGTGGCAGATGCCCCATCCTGGAAACCTTTCCAGATGAAGCTGTCTAGAGCTCTGAGCAACCTGCTGACTGCAGGGGGGTTGGACTGGATCATAGAATCAACCAGGTGGGAAGAGAGCTCCAAGCTCACCCAGTCCAACCTAGCACCCAGCCCTGGCCAATCAACCAGACCATGGCACTAAGTGCCTCAGCCAGGCTTTGCTTCAACACCTCCAGGCACAGAGACTCCAGCACCTCCCTGGGCAGCCCATTCCAATGCCAATCACTCTCTCTGCCAACAGCTTCCTCCTAACATCCAGCCTAGACCTGCCCTGGCACAACTTCAGACTGTGTCCCCTTGTTCTGTCCCTGGTTGCCTGGCAGAAGAGCCCAACCCCACCTGGCTACAGCCTCCCTTCAGGTAGCTGTAGACAGCAATGAGGTCTGCCCTGAGCCTCCTCTTCTGCAGGCTGCACACCCCCAGCTCCCTCAGCCTCTCCTCACAGGGCTGTGCTCCAGGCCCCTCACAGCTTTGTCGCCCTCCTGTGGACACCTTCCAGCACCTCAACATCTCTCTTGAATTGAGGAGCCCAGAACTGGACACAGCACTCAAGGTGTGGATCACCTTTAAGGGTCCCTTCCCATCCATACCAGTCCACAGTTCCATATTTCCTTCTCAAGAACAGCAGGATTTATTTCTCTTTGCACCTCTGGTTTCTAGTTTCAATCACAGTTTCAGCTCACACCTTTACCTTCAGTCTCCAGCTGCACACAGATGCTGATGGATGAAGCACCCATAATCTCTCAGGCTTCGGTGGCAAGCTCTCAAGGTGACAGCTCACCAAAAAGGAGAACCCAGAAGGCAGACAAAAGCAATGCAGAGCTGCCAGCTCAACAGGGAAACCGAGGCCAGAAGTCCAGTGTTTCCTGACACAAGCCCACCAAGCCCTGCATTAGTCCTGAAGCCATCAGATAGGTAGAAGATGGAGTTTCTGCCTCCTGGGAAAGGATGATTTTTTTATTGATCTGGGGGTTTTAAAGACAGAATCAGAACATTTTGCAAACAAACCCCCAAAGCTCTTTGGAAAATGCTGCAGCTGAGAATCTCTGACCTCGAGTCCTACACAAAGATGCTCAAAGAAACCCTGAGAACACCAGGGAGGGAGTCAGGAGCCAGAAGGCCTGGGTTTGCTTTCAGCTTTCTGGTGGGAGGAGGCCGTGGCAAAGGGACAGAGCAGATGGTGGAAGCAGGAATGAAAGAGGAACCCCACAGAGAAAGCTTCAGGCGGGCGGGAAGATGAGACAGAGTGGGGTTTGGAGGAGAAGGGAGGTGGTTTTTCTGCAGCCAGAGAGAATCTGAGACACACTCAAGATCAGACCCAATGCAGCCCTGGGCAGCCTGATCTGGTTGGAACGTCCTGATCACTGCAGGGGGGTGGCAAAAGATGTCTTTGAGGGCCCCTTCCAACCCCATGCGCTCTGTAAAACCGTGAAGCAGCAAAGCTGGTCAGGGTGGGGAGGAACTCGAGCTTCAGCGGGACTTCAGCGGGGGATGTCAGTAGATGTAAGCAAAGGCTCCCGGCACAGGGTCACCAGGGAGCAGAGCCGGGCAGGAGGCACATCTAGGGGACTTGTGGAGGCAGGGGGCGGCCGCAGGACAGCCTGCAGCATGCTGCCAGCACCCAGGGCAGTGGAGTCAGAGCGCAGCAAGGATCTGCGATGAGATAGCCAAGGCTCCCACCACCGAGACCTTGGGCACAGCCCTGGCGTGGGAAGCACACAAAGCACGGCCAGGGAGGGGGCAGCGTCAGCACAGCTGGAAACGCCAGCAGCAGAGCGAGAATTCCTCCCCTTAAACTGCCTTAACTACTCAGGAGCCTGCTCCCACACCACCCTGCCTCTCCCATCCCAGGGCCAAGCAGCAGCTGAGGCAGGCCACATCGCCTTGCTCTCAGCAAGCTGGGCTGAGTTCTTCAGCCCCTTCTCACACCTCCAGCACGACCAGCTGCCGGCTGGGAGGGCACCTCTGGGCACGACATCACTGCTGCCTCCTGTGCCAGAGATGTGAGACTTTCCATAGTGCCTCTTGGGAAAATCCACTTCTGGGCAGAAGAAGCAATTGCTGCCCAATAACATGAAGACCTTGGGACTCTTTGAGGCAAAGACCACCTTGGAAAAGCAAGCACTGACTGTGTTTTGGAAGTGCTCCAGCCACAGATGACCAGGTCTGCTTGGGCTGGAGCAAGAGCAGGCCTTTGGCATCCCATGGCAAGGGTTACAGGGAGAAGTGGGGGGGCGGGGCTGGAGGTGACTATTTGCATCTGGGACAGTTGAAGTCAGATTTAGGGTGCTTGCAGCTTTGAGCAGAAGGACCAGATGTGGGTCTTCAGGCCTCCTGGAAGAGAAGACATGAAGAGGGAAGGGAAGGAGGGAGAGGAGGAGAAAAGGAGAAGGGAGAGAAAGAGGAGGAAAGGAGGAGGGAGAGGAGTAGGAGGAAAGGAGGAGGAAAGGAGGAGGGAGAATAGGAGGAGGAAAGGAGGGAGAATAGGAGGAGGAAAGGAGGAGGAGAGTAGAAAAGGAGGAAAAGGAAAAAAATAGGAAAAGAGGATAGAAAGAAGGCAGAAAAAGAGGAAAAGGAGGGAAGGAGGGAAGGAGATTTTTCCCAGCTGTTGCTTCACATCAAGCTGTCACCTTGATTTCGTGCTTGCAAAAGCATGAGACAAGCAGCTCCTGAGCAGCAACTGGTGACAGGAGCCACACATCCTCATGAAGCTGTGGTGGCCAGAGGGGACAGGAGGGTGGCTGTCACAGGAGCGTGCCTCACGCTCTGCTCCGTCCCAGTCTGGACACTGGCCCAAGTGTCACAGCAGCAGCCAAGGGATGGGGAGGTGTGGAGAGAAGATCGGTGTGAGCACCTCTGCCTCTCGGGAGGCTGTCTGAGCACATGTGAATGAGCCTCCTTTGCTCAAGTGTCCTACCTACTCCACCTTTTACTAAGAGCCATCACTTAGTAATGAAGTGTGATGGGATCCCACAGCCTGTAGCAATCTGGACCTGCTTCCAGCCTGAGAATCAAGCCCTGCAGCCATGCCCTGGGCAAAATTCAAATCAGCAGGAGCCAGGCTTTTCTCATGAATAACTCATCTGCTCTTAGTCCATGCCAGAAACCACCTGTTCCTCACAAGGAGTCATTGTTTAAACCAGAAGAGGAAGATTCAGACTGCAGAGAAGGAAGAAATGTTTAACTCTGAAGGTGATGAGATCATGGCTTAGGTTGCCCAGAGAGGTGTTTGATGCCCCATCTCTGGAACCATTCCAAGTCAGGTTGTTTGTGGCTCTGAGCAACCTGCTCTAGTTGCAGATGTCCCTGCTGAGTGCAGGGCACTTGGACTGGATGACCCTTAAAGATCCCTTCCCACCCAAAGCATTCTGAGCCATCTGCTCCCATCTGGGTGTAGGTGGGATTGTGGTCCCTGCCAGTAGCTTCCACTATAAGAAGTGGAGCCAAAGCCACGAGCATCGAACCTTTGTAACCAACAGCCAGTGATCTGGATTTCCAGACCACGAGTGTAAGTGGTGAAGATTTAACTTGGTACATGCAAAAACCCCACTAGAAGTGCAAGGAGTGTCCAGCCTGGCTCAGCAGATTGGACACATCTGCCTGCAGAGCACAGGAATTGAACTGAAGACTCAGCATTGTCAGCAATGATGCTTGAGGATTCACTCCAGAGTCTCCTCTGTTGGCCACCAATTTTGGCAGGTTGAAGGTCTCAAAGAAAGGCACTCGGTGAGGCCAACAGGACAGGTGGTGAGACACTGCACAAGTTGTCCAGGGAGGCTTGAACAACAAGGTCTAGTGAAAGGTGTCCCTGCCACGGCAGGGGGTTTGGGTCAAGATGATCTTTAAGGTGCCTTCTAATCCAAACCAGAGTGTGACTCTGTGACAGTCCTGGAGTTGGTGCTGTTTGAGGCCACAACCAAATAGGGAGCCAAAGCAGGGAGGGCTTGGAGTGACCTCAGTTTACACAACATACTGAAATGACTTCTCCTTTCCTCCCAAGGCTTCACTCATGCATCAAACAAGAAGCTGGCCAAGAGGTCTTTGTGCTTATGAGGCTCTCAGGAGGGAAGACTGGGAACCTGAGGTTGAAAAAGAGAGAGGAAAGACACGACCCAGGCTAGCAGCAGGGCTAGAAGAGTGGTGACAAGCAATGGTTCTGTGAGATGGATTCTGCCAGGGGGAAGAGCAATTGCTTCCTGGCAGCAGCAGGAGGATGGGTCCTTCTTCCCCTCCCACCTCAGAGCTGTCTGTGTCTCCCTCATGCATGCCCCTTCCTGCCTGCCAAGAGATGCACATCCCACCGTGTCTAAAGACGTTGGGAAATGAGCTCAAGCAGCGAGGAGTTCCACAGCACCCCAGAGTCCCAGCGGCCAACCCCCCTCCTGGGGCAGCTTCACCTCCCTGCAGAACTCCCTGGCTTGGTTGCTCTTGATCTTCATGACGTCATCTTTAGCCTACTGAAAGGTGAAAATCACAAAGTGACAAATCCCTGAGGGGCCAGGAAGCCACCGCACTCCCACCTTCGTCACGTCCGGGCGGATGGGGATTACACCAAGATGAAGATTGTCCTTGGGACATCCCAAGAACATCTCCTCCACGTTATCCATCAGGTCAGAGAAGTCATCAGGCAGCAGGAATAACACGTGTGTGTGTGTGTGTGTGTGTGTGCTGGCAGAGGTGCATCTTGCAGGGCTTTCCTGCTGCTTGATGCCTCTGAGACTGCTCCCTGCATAGCATTAGGACAAACTGACAGCAGCTCTGTCTTCCTCGGGCTTTGCCCAGGAGCGTGTTAAGGTTGTGGTGGAAACCTCATGTTCTTGTCAACCCCCCAGTGATTAGTGTTCCTAGATTAATAGATACAGCTCCACTTAAGGCCAGATCAATAGTTCTCATTCACTTTCTTGGTCCTGTTCCCTGGAGCTGAAGCATTAAGTGATCACTCCTGGAGATATATTGCATGAGGTGCAGGTCTGGATGGAAATCAGCCTCCCAAGGAGACCAAATATTTGGATCATAGCTCATGCTTTTGACCATGCCTTTATGGATGGTGATTGTCTGGTCAAGGGTATGGAAGATGGAGGAGGGGAGATTTAGGCTGGAGATTAGGAAGAAATTGTTCACAGAGCAGGTGGTCAGAGAGTGGAACAGGTTGCCCAGGGAGGCTGTGGATGTCCCCTCCCTGGAGGCTTTCAAGGCCAGGCTGGGTGAGGCATTGAGCAACCTGGGCTAGCAGATGATGTCCCTGCCCATGGCAGAGGGTTGGAAATGGATGACCTCTGAGGTCCCTCCCAACCCAAACCATTCTGTGATTCTGTAACATACCTCCACATTGTGGTTCTCACTCCATCAAAAACTCTCCCCTTGTGTGTCAAGACCCCCACTCAAAACCACATTCCCATGTGGAGGTGATGGCTGCAGGTTTATGTGACCTCAGGAGGGAGGTTCTATGAATTGTTTGAGGGCTGTGAGTGTTTGCTGATCTCATCTGGCAATTGGTGTCATTAGAGAAGTTTCTTGCTGGAGCCTCAACCAAGTGGATCAACTCGAGGAACGTGGATCTCTTGCTGCTCATAAATACAGAGAGTTTAATCACTCTGCCTGGGGAACATCAGCCATGATCAGCAGTGTTCTGCTGCTGGCCACCCCCTCATGGTCACAGTCTTTTTGGTTGGAAAAGAGCTTTAAGATCATCAAGTCCAACCATTCTCTGACAAGCCTGGTGCTTAACCACATCCATCCTAGATTTTGACTTGTCTCCCTGAGACCCTTTTGGCTCAGACAGCAGCTCCCAGCAGGAGCCTTGTAAGCAATCTCAGAGCACAGGAGATACCTGGCTCTTCTTGGGGTTTGGTGACAAGTTGTTAGGGCATGTGGCACCTGGCACATAGAATCATAGAGTTGGTTCAGTTGGAAAAGACTTCTAATAGAAGACCTCTAACTGTCAACCTAAGGCCACAGTGGCCATTAAATTATTCCTCAAAGTGCCACAGCCACACATTTCTTGAACACCTCCAGGGATGGTGACTCCACCACTTCCCTGGGCAGCCTGCTCCAAAGCCTGACCACTCTAGTAGAAAAGAAGTTGTTCCTCATACCCAAACTCAAGACTGAAACACCTACTGCACAAGCACAGCTGGGTAGCAAAGAGGGTTGTGGTATTCCTGCTTTCCCCCAGGCTGGAGTGAGGGCAGCTAGAGACCACTGGCACAGGATAACAGATCGCTGTTGATGCACCAGCACCACAGCAAAGCTGAGACTCTTCTTTTCCAAGCAGGAGATGCTCATCTTGTGACAGAGCTCCTTGCCTAATGACACTAAATGATTGATGCCACAGATGCAGCCATTCGCTTCGCTGGACATTGAGGGAAGCTGTGGTGACACAGAGTGAATCCATCACTGAACCAGCCTCAGTCCATCTATAAAACATCTCCTCATCCCAAATGCAGCCTGGCTCAGCATCAAGAGGGTCCCCAACTCACTAAGCTTTATTTTGTCTCCTAAGTTGTTTTCCTGCCTGCATCTCTCTCCTCTGCAGGCTGAAAGTGTGGCCCACATTTGGTCCCTTTTATATCTTATTCGATGATGTGGATGAAGGGGCTGAGGGCAGCCTCAGTGAGTTTGCAGGTGACAAGTTTGGTGCGTGGGTCCCTGCAGAGAGACCTGGCTGGGCTGGATCAATGGGCCAAGGCCAGTGTGATGAGGTTGAACAAGGCCAAGTACTGGGTCATAACAGCCCCTTGCAATGCTTCAGGCTTGGGGCAGAGTGGCTGGAAACCACCCTGTGGAAAAACACCTGGGGACATTGGTCTAACAGTGGCTGAAGATGAGCCAGTGTGTGCCAAGGAGGATAGCAGCACCCTGGCTTGGATCAGCAGGAGTAGGGACATGATTCTGCCCCTGCACTGGACATTGACAAAGGCCCAGCTTGAATCTCGAGGTCAGTTTTGGGGCTCTCATGCCAAGAAGGAAATTGAGGAGCAGGTCTGGTGAACAGATCTGAGGAGGAGCAGTTGAAGGACCTGGGGATGTTGAGCCACAAGAAGAGGCTGAAGCAGACCTCATTGCCCTCTACAGCTCCCCGAAAGGAGGTTGGAGCTGGGTGGGGATTAGTCTTATACATTTAAGAGCTGCTTCTGCTTCAGTTTGAAGCAACCACATATAGATCCACCTCCAAGAGCCATCTCCATCTGATGTAGAGGTGCAAGTGAACAGGGAGAGGGAGCTGGGCACTACTGCCTGTGCCAGGCAGGAGGCTGAGAGCACAGCACCAGGTTGACAGTTCCCGGTGGTGAAATGAAGGGTTTGGATGGAAAGAGCAGGAGCAGGTAAGAAACAGGAGTTGCTGAAACACTCTAGGAGCACAGCCAAGATGGGTGAGGGCTCTTCATCACTCCCAGCAGCACATCGGTGCTGGGGGAGCCATAAATGCCACCAGTGCCATCTGCAGTCCCTGATCTACGATCCCCAGCCCCCTGCTTGCCAGAGAGTTCCCTTTCTGCTCATGGATGCAGGCACCTTGGAAAGCAGTGGCTGGCTGCCATCGCACCCACCAGCTTCAGTCAGGGGACCCACACCCAAAGCCCCCCTCCAAGCTGCGGGACCCTCACTCCAGCACCCACAAGCAGCAAGGCTTTGTCTCTGCTGCATCCCAGACACGGTGTCCATCTAAGCAGAGGCTGGTGGGTACCCAAACCGATCTCTCATCTCCCAGCCTTCTGACCATGTCCTGCCTCACCCCCAGCTAGGACATGCCCTGATTACTGCTCCTATCAAATGATGAACCAACTAACTCTCACACCCTGAGCTGTCCCAGTAACACCTCCTGCCTCTGCTCTGGCCAGAAAGGCAGCCAAAATCGCAGCTGCAGGTCCTACAGAAGCCGTCCCAGGCTTGTTGAATGGGGGAGGCTGATTGATGTCTGCTCCCGGGGCAATTAATCAGTCCCTGTTTGATGAGGACCATCCCCGGGCTTGCTCTGGGGATGTTCCTGCTGAGTAATCCTGCGGGAAACGCTGTGGTGGCTTCCGAGCCAGCGCAGAGAGCAACACAACGGCCGCAGTGCGGAGGGGAGAGAGCTACCCGAGAGCTGCGCAGGAAACTCTGCCCTCCAGCTCCTGCAGCTTTTCCATGCCCTTCATCTCCTTCAGACAGGCTTTTTTTTACCCCCTTTCCTTGTGTATTTTACGGTGATGGATGGCAGTGCCTGCGATTCAGGGTAAAGAGGGTGAAAGGTTCTAACCACCGTAAGGACACGGTGGCTCTGCAAGGAGCAGCAGGAGTCCCGGTGTGACCCTGATGTCGGTGGTGCAAGCAGGAGGGAGCTGGAGAAGGTGACCTATGGGGATGAACCACAGAATCATTTTTGTTAGGTGATACCTTTAAGCTCATCAAGTCCAACCCCTAACCCAACACTGCCAGGGCACCACATCTCCAGGGCTTTGAAACCCCTCCAGGGATGGGCACTTCACCACTGCCCTGGGCAGCCTGGGACAGGCTTTGACAACCCTCAAGGGGAAGGAATTGCTCCTCATCTCCAAGCCAAACCTTCCCTGGGGCAACTCGAGGCTATTTCCTCTCACCCTGTCACTTAGGAGACGAAACCAACCCCCACCTGGCTCTAGCCTCCTTTTGGGGAGCTGCAGAGAGCCAGAAGTCTTCCAACTCCCACCATTCCGTGATCCCAGGCAAATGCTTCTCCTTGCAGATCTTCCTGGGACCACCAGAAGCATCTCCCTATCCCTTCACCCTGCCAGGTAACTTTCAGGGCTGTAGCAAAGGGGAGGACAGGGTAATCAGAGAGAACCTTGCCCACTCCATCTCAACCAGCAGGTTCTCCATGGCAGCTGCTTTCTGAAACACCATCCATAAGGCAGCACAGCTCTGTGGATCAGAGCTCTCCAGCCAGTACAGCTGCCAAACCCAAGGGTGGCCGAGTTGAGCAAAAAGCAAAGCAGGGGGGATGGCTGCTGACCCCACAGGCCTTCTGCTCTGAAGGCTGAGTGATGGATGGGGAGAGGCAGGGGGTGGAGAAAGGGTGGAGAGCTGATTTTCATCACCCTGCAGTGCTGGCAGCCTGCGAGGAGCTCAGGAGAAGCTGTGGGTGGGGATGGGTGGCTATTTACTTATTTATTGCTCACTTACCTTCCACAGATCTAAATAAATCAGGAGGAAGAAGGAGCAGGAGAGGATGAAGGCCAGCACAGGCTCCTGGCACCTCTGAAGAGCAGCAGGAGTGAGCTGCAGGTTGGGATGGACAAAGCAGCCTGATGAGGTTGGCATTTCACTTCCAGCTTACACCCAGGATGTGAAGGTCACCACATCTGCTGCTGCTTTGTATGCCCACCTCCCTCGTTCCCCCCTCCTGCTGGGATGAAGGCTTGCAGGCAGGCTTTGATCTTTAAACACTGCAAGCTGCAACTTCAAGTGTTTCCCAAAGCCCCTCACCGATTCCAGGTGCTGTGGTCACCCCAGGAGCTGGAGTACTTGCATGCCAAGGATCCCCAGGCTCCTCCTTCCCACTCAGCTCCTCCAGGAACTCCCAGCCCCGAGATACCCAGGAGACACTGCTTGTGCTGGATCTGGAGCTCAGGGGAAGGAAGAAGTCAGAACATTGTCCTTTCTCCTTCGTTGCACTGAAAGATGAACTTTGCTGGGAATTTAGAGAAGAATTTGCAGTTCAGGGTTTGATGGGACAGTATCTCCAGGATGGTACATCCACCCTGGGCTCCAAAAAGGCTTTGCATGACTCTACTGTTGTTGTTCTTCCTCCGATCAGACGCAGGGATGTGATTCTCTGAGCAGAGGTTCCTGAACTACAGCTGTTTCCAGGCAGTGGTGAGACAAACCCTGGGTAGGTCAAGAAGAGTGTTAGGGGTAGCACCAGTACTTGAGACCAAAAATCCTGGTATTTGGTCCAAGATCTGAGGCTGAACTGCTGGCAAGTGCAGTTAAGAGCTCTCCTACCACTTTCTTACTGCTGAAGGAAGGGTCTTGGTCCCTCTGCAGAAGGCCAGCACCACCTCCATAAACAGCAAAGCATCCCCTGGTGGGCTTGTGCTAAGTGCCCTCCCAGTGCCAAAGCTCTGTGACATTTCAGCATCCATTCTCTGCTTACCTTAAGGACATCAGCAGGATTGGAGGGGGAACTGCAGCCAGTGATGAAGCTCTGAGGCTCCTGTAAAACTGTCCTCCCCACAAGGTGATCTTGCAGCTGAGATGGTGGTGGTGATGCCTGGGAGAGACGCTGGGGTGCCAACACCACAGCTGGGTTGGCAAATTGCAGCTTGCATGGGAGCAGAACTTGTCTTCCTGAGGTCAGGGTACCAAAGGGCACCTGTGAAAGCAGGTCTACAAACCCATCCTTCTCCAAGGCTGCTGCTGCTGTGTAGCTGGAAAGTTAATGAAGCTACCTGAAGGAGAGGGATTCTCAGGCATTTCCTCCAGACTAAGCCAATGCTTCTCAAAACGTTTTTTACAGCTTTACAAAGGAGCACCTCAACAGAGAGGAGCTCATCCAGCACCCATGGGTGATAGTAAAGCAATCATTGATGCCCTATCCTACCTAGCCGGGGGGCCACCAGGCCCCCCGGCCTTTTGAGACCCCCTCCACCATTCAACCGGGGTGCACCACAGGGACTCACCAGTGACGTCGGGAGAAGGATCCCTCTGCCCAGTTGGGCAAGCTTGGGGCTTGCTTCTCCTGGGGCTGCTTATAAAGGGGAGTGGGCAAAGTGGTCACACCTGGGGTGGGAGGAGACTGCAACAGCACCCAGGTGCTCTGGGGTTGGGGGAAATGGGAGGTGGGGCAGGTAGGGTGGAAAAGGGGGAGGAGGTGCCGAGAGGAGGGAGGTGGAGAGGGAAAGAGGAAGATGGGAAAAGAAGATTATGAAGAGGAAAGGTAAGAGCTAAAAGGAGGCAGGGAAGGAAGGAAGGAAGTTAAGTTGTCCTGCTCTGGCAGAGGGTTGGACTGGATGATCTTTTGAGGTCCCTTCCAGCCCCTAACACTCTGTGTGACCCCCAGATTTCTCCATTCAAGAAGTGGAAGAAAAAGAGCTATTGAAATGAAGCCATGGAGTCCTCAGCACAGCAGAGACAGGGACCTGTCGGAGCAGGGCCAGAGGAGGCCACAGCAATGATGGGAGGGCTGGAAGCCCTCTGCTGGGAGTCCAGGCTGAGAGAGATGGGGTTGTTTGGCCTGGAGAAGAGAAGGCTTCAGGGAAACCTTCTGGTGGCCTTGTAGGACTTTGAGGGTACAGAAGAAAGCTGGGAACAGACTTATGGGCAGGACCTGTTGTGCCAGGACAAGGGCTGATGGTTTGAACTCAAGGAGGGAGATTCAGACCAGAGACAAGGGAGAAATGTTTGACCCTGAGAGTGGTGAGAGCCTATCCCAGGTTGCCCAGAGAGGTGGGAGCTGCTCCATCCCTGGCACCACTGCAGGTCAGGTTGTTTGGGGCTGTGAGCAACCTGCTCTAGTTGCAGATATTGCTGACTTCGGTGGGACTGGAATAGGTGATCTCTAAAAGTCCCTTCTCACCATTCCATGATCCTTTGAAGCTCTAAAGCTCTTCACCTCCTCCCCAAAGCAGATGTTGCTCTAATTTACCCATACCTGCTACGTCTGAACATGCAGTTCTCAGCGAATCCCCACTGACTCTTCAGCAGTAGGGCTGCTCTGCTCGGCAGCTCTAATTTCTCTGCTGGAGGTGGTCACCTGCTGCAAGTAAAACAGCTCATTTAATGCATGCTCTGGGCTGTGTGGAGCTGCTGGCAAGGCTTGGGCTCTGCTGAACGCCACCCGAGCTGGACGCGTTCCTGTGTGACCTGCGCTAGACTCTATGGCCCTGCTCTGGCAAGGAGGTTGGAATCCATCATCTGTGGAGGGCCCTTCCAACCCCTAACGTCCTGTGATCCTGAGAGATAACTCGGATGAGTCTCTGAGCTTCCTGAGATCCTTCCTTTCTCCTCAGGCTGCACCTCTTACGCTGCTTTCTGCCCCAGCACTTGTCCAAGAGTCCTCCTGGAGAGCTCTGCTGTGCCTAGACCAAACCGGAGAACACCCACTGGCCACTTTGCTGCAGCTTGCCATGCCCTCGCTGCAGGAGAGGAAGAGGAAGCTCTGCAGCTCTCCCTGCCCAAGCTGCCTGCCTGCGGCTGGCTCAGCTGCCACAGGACGCGGCTGAAGCTCCAAGCCCAGAGCAGGGCTCTGCTGCCCCAAGCGCTGCGCAGAAGAATGGCATCGGCAGCCCGAGCCCGGAGAGCCGGCACAGACCCCGACGGAATCGGACCGCTTAGGGTGCAAAGGGACCCCCAAAGCTGCCCTAGTCCAACCCTCTGCAGTCAGCAGGGACAGCCACAAACAACCTGACCGCCAACGGTGCCAGGCGTGGGGCAGCTCACACCTCCCTGGGCAGCCTGCGGCTGGAGAGCTGCCTGGCAGAAAGGGACCTGGGGGTTGTAGCAGACAGGCAGCTGAACAGGAGCCAGCAGTGTGCCCAAGAAGGTGGCCAGGAAGGCCAGTGGCACTCTGGCTGGGATCAGAAGTGCTGTGCCCAGCAGGAGCAGGGAGGTGATTGTCCCCTTGGACTCGGCTCTGGTGAGGCCACAGCTCGAGTGTTGGGTTCAGTTTGGGGCACTGCAATACAGGAGAGCTGTGGAGGTGCTGGAGCAGGGCCAGAGGAGAGCAAGGAAGCTGTGGAGGGCCTGGAGAGCAAATCTTGTGAGGAGCGACTGAGGGAGCTGGGGATGGTCAGTGTGAGGAAGAGGAGGCTGAGGGGAGACCTCATTGCTATCTACAGCTACCTGAAGGGACACTGTGGAGAGGCTGCTGCTGGGCTCTGCTCACAGGTAAGTGGAGACAGAACAAGGGGGAATGGCCTCAAGCTGAGGCTGGAGAGGTTTGGATTGGACATGAGGCAAAAGCTCTTCATGGAGAGAGTGGTCAGGGACTGGAAGGAGCTGCCCAGGGAGGTGATGGAGTCACCCACCCTGGTGTGTTTAAGAGTGGCTTGGATGTGGTGCTTGGGGCTATGGTTTAGGGTGAATCTTGCAGAGTAGGGTTCTAGGTTGGACGTGGTGATGCTGAGGGGCTTTGCCAGCCTGGGTGTGCCTGTGACTCTGTGAACAGGCTCTCACCACCCTCAGTGTCCAACATTTCTCCCTTCTCTTCAGTCTGAATCTCCTTTTGGTTCAAACCATCACCCCTTGTCCTGTAACAACAGGCTCTGTTCAAAGATCTGCCCCCAGCTTTCTGATCAGCCCCTTGAAGTCTTGAGAGGCCACCAGGTGGTCTCCCTGGAGCCTTCTCTTCGCCAGGCTGAACGACCCCAACTCTCTCAGCCTGGCCTTGTGAAGCAGATGAAGCTGGGGAAGGTGAAAGGGCCAGTGCTGAAGATCTGGCTGTAGGCCTGCTCAGAAGCCGGTGGAGATGTGGGAGGCAGCACATGTCCTCTACTCTTCTTTCACACCAGAGGTACTGGCTCCTCCTCAGCACAGAGACGTGTCCTGAGCAAAGGAGATGCCATCTCCCCCTCAAAAAGAGCCCTTCCCAAAAGAGAGGCAGCAAGCAAGGACGTCAGCCCTCGCTGCAGCACCATGCCACTGCAGTGCCCGGGCTCCCTCGCCCCAGGACGTGCAGCCTTGTGGTTGGTTTGTTTGCTCAGGACATATCTGGCCCCGTGTCCTCTCCTGTGAGGCTACCATCTCCTGTTTGCACAGGGCCTCCCCCTCCACAGCACCTCCCTGGCACCGCCATGCCTGGGCCATCCACATCTCAGTTCATGGTGAGGGCAGCCCCAGGAGCTGTGCCAACCTCCCTGCCCACAGACATCCATTGGCTCTTCTGAATGCTCCTGCCCCAAACGTGATGCGGTGGCCCAAGTAGAGGAGGGACCAGCAGAAACAGGCTCATGTCACCTCTGAAAACACTGGATTCACCGATGCAATGAGTTGTCAGGTCTCTGCACTGGCTCAGGTGTCCAGTGGGAGGTGCTGGGAGCTTCAAGAAGCAGCTCTAAAGGTGTCCAGGATGGGCTGAAGTGCCCTATGGTGAGTCAGAGGAGATGGTGGGAGCAGAAAGGAAGGTCCTGTGCAGAGTGGGATTCATCCTTCCTCCCTTAATCATGGAATAGTAGGGTTCAGAAGGGACCTCTGGAGATCATTGCAGCCAAACCCCCACCCTGGCTGTTTCAGGTCTCCATTTCCTTCATACCAAAGCCAGCCCCAGGGGACACCTCCCACCCTGAGGGTGCCATGAAGACACTCCAGAGAAAGGCACTTTGGGAATAAGGATGGTTGGGCCAAATGGTCTTAAAGGTCTTTTCTAGCCTAAGTGATTCTGTGATAGCAACCTGATCTAGTTGGAGACTTCTCTGCTGACTGAAGGGGGCTTGGAGGAGATGAACTCTAGATGAGGTAGAGGTCTCTTCCAACCCAGACCATTTGATGGCTCTGTGATGGTTGAGCAATGTCCAGACTAGGGGAATCCATATGGGAATGGGCTGCAAGGCAGGAGGGTGGGATGGGTTGCAAAGAAGGTGCTGGAGCTGTCCTCTTGAAAGGGCAGAGGAGAGCAATCACCTCCCTGGTCCTTCCTCAGTCTGTCAGGAGCACTGGGACGAGCCAGAAAGGCAGGGCAGTTGGGAAGCAGTTATCCCGCTGCGGGGCCCCTCTGCTCCCCACTCTGCCAGGTAGTGCTCAGGTCTCCTTGGTGACAGATTATGGGATTAGAGGGTTCAGGTGAGCCTCCTGCAAGTGGTTGGGTTACACCTGGGAATGGCCTGGTTCCTTCCCCAGCCTCCATTGCTATTGAGGGTTGCCCCAGCCTAGGTGCAGGACCTTGCACTTCAAAGAAACAAGAGCCTGCCTCTGCCCTCCCTCACTTTCCCCAGGCCTGGATCACCCCAAGTCAACGCTCCCT
Source organism: Tricholaema leucomelas (assembly GCA_013400475.1). Lineage (NCBI taxonomy): Eukaryota > Metazoa > Chordata > Aves > Piciformes > Lybiidae > Tricholaema lacrymosa > Tricholaema leucomelas. The sequence goes on from WAAF01015816.1 coordinate 1,339,772, forward strand.
TGGGTAATGGTTAACTTTAATGGCCTGGGCCTGGCTTTGCCCACGTGATGGAGCACCACAGGGACACTCAAGGGGCTGATAGTCCTCAGGATAAGGAGATAAGGGCTGGGTTTGAAGGGCAGCACTCAAGGCTGCTGTCACGGCCAGCATGGCTGTCCCCACCAGGGTGGGAGCAGCCTGGAGCTGCCCACTCCAGAATTCAGCCTACTCTTGGCACTCCCATCCCCACCCTTGTGTCTCCCTGGTGAGCTGGGAGCTGTACCTCAACTAGCAGGCATCACCTCAGCCTTTTGGTGGTTTGTGCCATTTGTGGTTTGAAACCAGAGCAGGGCAGATTGGCCACCAAGAAGAAACTCTTTAGGGTGAGGGTGATGAGACTGGGAACAGGTTTCCCAGAGGCATTGTGGGTGCTTCTTCCCAGGAAGTGTTTGAGACCAGGATGGATGTGGCTTTGCCCAACATGGTCTACTGGGTGGGGTCCCTGCCCATGACAGGGGTGGGATGGAACTAGATGGGTCTTTGAGGTCCCTTCCAACTGCAGCCATTCTATGATTCTATGCAGCCACATCCCTGGCCCCCAGCACAATCCTTGGTGAGCTCCAGAGATCCATGACTAACCCGCTCAGCAGCTCTCTCTCTCTTAATTGTTGTCCCAAGTCAATAGATAACTTTACAGCTCAGGCCATGAAAACATCAAACAGAACACCCTTGAGGAGACAGCCCTCTGGAGACGCACCGCACCAGTCGCCTGGGGGAAGGGACAATAAAGTTCAACTATAAACCCATCCTGAAAGTCATGGCTGTGGGCAGAGGTCAGCACAGAGTCTGCTCCAACACCAGTGCTGCTAGGCCAGGCTGGAGATGTCACAGCATCATTTCTAGATCCTGCAAATCAGGTTAGGTTTGCTCCTGTCCCATCCCACTGCACCTTGGGTGCTGCTGTGTGGGCATTTCGCTGTTTCATAGAGGTGGGACCTTCCAGCCTTCCCCTCTGAAATCATCCCAGGAGGGCAAAAAGAGACCAGAGCCTTGCTGAGCCTCCCCAACCAAGCTGCCCACCCCCACCCTGCCCACCAAACCCTCCTGCCACGGTGACTCCCGTGTGTTGGTAGGCACAACATGGTGGCAGCAGTGTTCCTTCCCTCTGCAGGCCAAGTGGACACTGGGTCCTCTCCACTTGGTGCCTTCACCTCCTGGCCATGCCATGCAAAACCATGTGGCAGAACCTCTTCCTGCAGGCTTTCACCTCTGCTTTTCCTCTCCCCTTCCACCCCCTCCTTCCCTCCCTGTCCTTGACCAGCCACAATCTTGGCATTCCTGCAGCTTTAACAGCCCCATAACTGCTCAGGAACAGCAGATGGGATCCAAGCTGAGTTTTATAGCAGCGTTGCTTCATCACTGCAGCACAAACAAGGAGATGGTGGTGCTGGGGGCTGAGGGGACATTGCAGGCAGTGAAAGTCCCTGGGTGGATAGCAGGGGGTTCTCTCACTATTTGAGTCTGCAAGAAGAAGGGCTTTGGCCAGGATGAAGTCTTGCTCTGCTGGGGACCCTTTGTGGGATGAGCCTGAACTTCCAGCTCCACTTTGAGCTGCCTCCCAGATTTGCCAGGGAGAGAGGTGACCCAGGTGGACCTCAGCAGGGTTTTGCATCTCCTTCTCCAGCCTCCACAGGGACTATTTCCTCCTAGGCCATTGCCATCCTAGCTTTGAGATGCTCAGACTGGAGTAGGACCTTCACAGGTCCCTGATGTCATGTGGGGGAAGCAGAGCATCACCACCCCTAGGGCAAAGGGCCAGGATGGAGAACCATGGTGTGGGGATACAGAAGCCTGTGCTCCAGCAGGGACAGGCCATGGGCAGCTCACCACCAAGATGCTCCATTCAGCCCTACCCCTCCAAACGGGGGGGTGGCAGAAACCATTTCTTTTGGCAATGGAAGTGGAGATGGATGAGCAGAGACAGCTGCAGTGGGGTTGACAGGGACGTTTTTGCTTGAGCAACAGAAAAGTCGAGCTCCTCTCGCAAACTCCTCAGCTGTCCCCCTCCCAGCTGTGCCCCATGGCTCACAGGGGCTGTGAGAGGCCTGTCTGGGGCAGGAGGATCCCCATCCCAGGTGACAGCAGTGCCAGGACAAGCAGCAGCCATGGCAGCCCCACAGGCCCTCTCCTCTGCTGTCTTCTCCGGGGTTTTCTGCGCCGCAGCTCCGTCGAGGCAGGACCCTGGGGTTTTGCATGCCATAAAGCAGACACCCTCTGGACTTTCTTGACGTCATGGTAGAGCTCCCCCATTATTTGCTGTCCTGGTGAGCTCACCGGGAACAGCTTGGTGGCACAGCCAGAGCAAAGTCCATGCCGACAGACACGCTGGGTGGAAGGAGGAGGGGTTGGAGATGTTCAGGTGTCTGGCCATGTGATGCCTCTTGCCTTGGAGATGTATTTAACAGAAGAGCAGCATCCCAGCCCTGGTCGTGATGACCAGCACGAGGCCACACTTCACAAGGGAGCTTCCATGAATACTTGTAGAGCAGGGGATGGCTTCAGAGAAGATGTGTTGGTTTACGATGGGTCTGTGGCAACCTCCATCAGGTTTTCCTCAGACCTGAGACGTCCCCAGGGGCTTCAGCCATCAGATCATGGTCCTCCTAACATCAGGCCATGCCTTCCCAATGCCTCACTCCACAGAAAACCTCTCCTTGCTAGCCCCAGACCTCCACCCCTATGCCACAGGAAACTGATGTACCCACAGGTGAGGATGGAGGTCCCTAAGAATGTTGTCTTCCTCCCATCCCACTTCTGACATTATGAGCAGACAGAAGACACTGGAGAGGTAGAGCGAAGCTGTTCAGGAGTTGAAGCCAATAAACCACCACCTGTTTCTTCTCTCTTCTGCCAGCAGCATGGAGGAGGAGCAGTTCCTCATGCTAGTTTCTTCATTTTCTTTGTAGACACCCTTCACATACTGGAAGATGGTGATAAGGCCTCCTCTGAGCCTTCTCTCCTCCAGGCTGAGCAAACCCAGCTGAGATCTCATTCCCCAAGTGGCAGTGAAACACAGAAACAACCAAGAGAGGAGAAGGACTTGGGAAGCAGAACAGAGCCACAGCTGGAAACAGGGGCTAGAAGGATGTAAACCAACTTCACTGCAGTGAAGCTGGAGCTGAGGGACCCTGAGCAGTAGGGACAGCAGATTCTCTTCATGAAAAAAATGTAGCTGAAACGCAAGCTTTGGAAAGCAACAGGAAGATGCTGGCTTCTGCATGGAGAAAGACTCGGGATCCTGCAAGCATGGCCAGGTCAGGAGGTGACTACAGGAAGCAATCACAAAGGAGAAGATGGGACCCTGCCAGGAAGAGCTCATAAAGAGCTGTAGCTGTGTGTGACCTCAGCAGCCCGAGGAGCTCTGAAGCCCTGCTGCCTGTTTGCACAGCTACAACTCTCTGGGTATGTACACACAGGAGTACACAAGGGGATTTTGGAGACCCAGCCCAGAACTTCCTCATGTGTCCCCCTAGCTCTTCTCCCTTCCCCACTGCCTGGCACTGCTCCCTCTGACCCACAGATACCTTCCCCCTCACAGAGCACACAGTAAAGGTGGAGAGAGGAAACAAGTGTCCTGCCTGTCCTTTTGCTTGTCCCTTGTGGGACAGGGCTGGATGTTGCTCCAAAGCTTAGGCCACATCACAACAGCAACAGCATTGCCTGGTGCTCCAGGGTTACACCACACAAAGGCCCTCGCCCTGCTCAGATGCCTGATTCCCTAGCCCAACCCAGCTCAATGATTCTATCATTAGGTCGGAGGAACGTTTAGAGGTCTTCTAGTCCAGCCATGGACATATCCAACTACAGCAGTGAGCTGGGGCTCAGAGCCCCAAACAACCTGACCTGAGCTGGTTCCAGGGATGGGCCATCTGTCACCTCTCTAAGCAGCCTGAGTTAGGGTCTCATCACCTTCAGTAAAGAACTTCTTAAGCTGTTTCTTCCTTTTCTTAAGTCTATCAAATCAATCCAAGGAGGTTAAAGGCCCCAGGAGCACCTGAGGGGGAGAGGGAACAGAAGAAAGATGACATCTCCACATGATAAAGTTTTATTACAAAATATGAGCTGGATTAATAGTCATAGGGGAGGCTTTTTAAGGGTAGGGGGAGGGAAGAGGGGGAAACATAACAAAAGCATCACCAGAAAAATAAACCTTCCACCCAAGTTCTCCAGGTCCTGATTTTCACATTGTGTTCATCTTGGACAGTAAACAATTAATTATCACCCTTGATCCATGCAGAGCATCCCTCCCCCCAAGCCACACACTGCTCTGCTCCTATTTACAGCCATATATTTCCCACCCCCCACTATGATACAGGTGCAGCAGAGACTTCTCTGACTTGGAAACCTTCTCCACTGTGTCCCAGAGGATGCTGGAGTTCACACACCAGCAAAGAGGGGGTTTGCTCCATTTGTATCACTCCTCATCTCCCCCAGTTTTCACTCTTTAAGCGCTAGAATATGGGGCTAAGGTCTCCCCTGAGTCACCTTCTCTTCTCCAGGCTGAACCAACTCATCTGAGATCTCTCAGATCTTATTCCCCAGTTTACTGTTCAAGTGGTGGTGAACAAACCCACCTGAGATATCCCAGATCTACACGCCCCAAGTGATGGTGAAACATCTCTCCCTGCTTTCACTCCTTAAACACTAGAACATGATGACAAGGTCTCCTTGGAGCCTTCTCTTCTCCAGGCTGAACAAACCCAGCTGAGATCTCTCAGATCTCAGTCCCTCAAGGGATGGTGAAACTTGGAAATAACCAACAGAGGAGAGGACTTGGGAAGAAGAACAGAGCAATGCCTGAGAACCATCATTAGGGTCTAGAAGGATGTAAACCAACTTCATTGTGATGAAGTTTGAGCTGAGGGAACCTGATCAGCAGGCAAAGAGGATCATCAGCGTTACTCTCCCTCTCCCACAGCTTTCACCAAGAGCTGCAATGAAACACAAGGCTGGAGGTTATCCCCTTCTGCACACACAACAGCAGAGAAATCAAAGCACAGGCTTACTGTGGTTTTGCCTTTGACTGTTTTGAGCTGGGTTTTTAGATGCTTCTTCCTCTGCTGCCCACCTCCCCTCTTCCCCCATCACAGTAAAAAGAAGTAATAAACATCTGTACACACACAGAGTCCACCTGAGGCTGAGCAGATGCCTTTTGTCTGCACACCAAGAGCATCAGGGAAATGATTTCATAGCTGCCTGCTGCTTGTTTTGGCTTTGTGCTGCTTGTTTTGGGCTCCATCAGCACAACAAGAGAAGAAAATATGGGAATGTGGAGTGGAGGTTTCCTTCTCCAAAATAAAGAGGAGGGGATGATAAGACCCCCTCTAAGGGCCTCAGGTGAGGGCTAACCTCACAACTAGCCGGATAGCCCACATGGTGGTTGGGTTGATCTCATGCCCTTGGCTCACACGTTTAGGAGGTTCAACCACAACAGACGGACCAAAAATAAAAGCCTTCCCACACAGAGGTGGTTGTTACAACTGTGGGTGCTGCCTGCTCCTTGACTGGTGTCACAAGCTCACCATCTCAGGGCTCACCTTTCGAGGAGCTGAACCGGTGCCAGCTGAGTAGGGTGGAACACAGCAGGTCCCAACACAGCCACATTAGGTCTCCACTAACCCCGCCAAGGCAACCTGAGCTTCCTGGAGACACTGGCAGGGACCGGCTGAGGCATTTCCATTCTACCCTGACATTCCTTTGGCGTGAGCTCAACCTGCCTGTGCTGGCAGCCACACGCTCCCGCTCCACCAGCATTCTCCAAGGGGTTTTTTCATTGTCAGAGACTGTCCCTGAGGCTTCTCCAGATCCACCTCTGAGCAGAAGCCCCTTGCATGGAGGCTTCAGGTTGCACATCTCTCCTGCCCCTGTGTTTTTGGGAGTAGAAGGCACTGCATGCCCTACTCACTCATATAGCTCAACCCAGCTTCCAAAGCGATGTGGGAAAAAGGAGGAGGCTAGGTCAAGGCAGTAGCAGGGTCCTGTTCTGTGCCCTGAATTGAAGCCAGAGCCCAGACAGCAAGGCTGAAGGCAAACAAATGCATTTGCTCCAGCACCTGCCCATGCCCAGTGACCTGTGACAGCAAGCAAGGAAAGAGCTGGGAAGAGGACATGGGGGACATACATGTAGTCAGCAAAAGCTGATTTATGAGCCAGGCATTCTCAGCATCACGTCAAGGAGGTGTCATCATTAAGCCTTCCAGGCAGGCAAAGGCCCTAGTGCTGAGATCTGGAAATCTCTTCCCATGCACCATCAGGGAAAGTCACCTAAACCAGTTTCCAACCATTTGTTGGCCTGATTTCACCTCTCCATTCCCACCCTCACTAGTGGCATGAAGAAAGGAGGCTTCTTGTCAAAGAGCCACATGAAAGGCTCAATGCAGCACTGCACCACCAGCCCTGGGCACATCATCCACCCCAAAGCCTACATCATGAACATTCCATCCCAAAATCATCCCCCTCCTGTAGCTCCTGACCAGTTTCAACTTATCCAAGACAAACAGGACTCATCTTTGGCCAAGGTGTAAGTTGGACAAGACCAGGGAGAAGTGGCCTTGGAATTCCCACCACCCGAAGATGCCACAGTTCAGGGTGGCTCCTCCAGTCCCTGCTGCAGACACTTTGATTTGCTGGAGGAAGAACAAGAGAGGAGCCTGTTGGACACACCAGGCCCATGCTTTGTCCCTGATTTATTGATCACCTGCCCAGCTGCTCTTTAAACTGTCCTGGTTTGGTTCCTGTCCTACCTCAGTTTAACTCTCAGTAGGCTTTGAAGAATGGTTGATGTGGCCCCTGTGAGGCACTCCACGGCAGAGGAGGGAAGCCCAAGGTGGTGAAGCCGTGAGGTAGGTAAGTCGATCACAATCTCAACAGCAAGATTTATTGGGATTTGGTTTCAAAGATGCCTTTTCCTTTCTGTCTGAAGGTGGTGAAGCGGCAACAGCAAAAGATGGGCGAGACTGGTGATGACTGATCCCTTGTGTTCCTGTTCAAGGCATGAACTGGTGGCTTTCCAAAAAAGGCAAACTGTGTCTTGGGTATTGCTACTGGGAAATACAGTCTGGTTTCCACTGGCAAACTGGTGGCTTGCTTTGCAGTCCCCTGGTGGCTTCAAGAGCTGCACCAGTCCTCCCAGAGACACCTGAAGTCAGATCCGTCTTGGAAGCAGAAATGCTAAGGACATAACCAAAACACCTGGTCAAGCAGGGCAGATATTGACAGCCCTGAATGAGTCAGCTGCCAGGAAGCCACAGATGGACTCTGTGGCACAAAGATGATGGCTTTTGTCATCAGCTATTGTGCTGTTTCTTGCTTGAAGGCACTGTCAGGCGAGTATGTCACAGGTCTTTTCTTCTACGCCCCCACAGAGACTGGGATTGTCAACTCAAACAGCCCTGGGCATGTGTTTCTGTTCTCACACATCAGAGGTGGCACATCCATGGCCGCACTATGGGGCAAGGTGGAACATCCACGATCACACCATGGGACGAGATGGCATGTCCATAGCCTTACCATGGGACAAGGTGGCCACGTCATGGGGCAGTCGCAGAGGACAGTTTGGAGTGAGACCTCTCACACAGAGCCAAGCTACCAACCCATCACAACCCTCCTCAGGCACCACCCTAAAAGGGAGGCGAAACAATCGCAAAGAGCTCAAGGCACAAAGGACATCTGCTCCTGAGCGGCAAATAAATAGCAGGTTTGCTGGAAGAACAGCCTTTAGAACCCAAGGCTCAGCACCCCCAGCGCTGCCAGGAGCCTCGTCATGAGATCAGTCTGTAATTAAAACTGTTTTTTTTAATGAAATTTCCCTTAAAACCAGAATAGTTGGGGAGAGGGCTTGCAAAAGGGGGGCGTGGGGGGTCTCGCCCCACCGGTTGATCACAGAATGGGTTTGTTCCTGTGTTAGGAGAAAAGAAGATGCCTCCTCAGGAAGGGAAAATAAAAGGGGGGGGGGGGGGAAGGAAAAAGAGTTTGAGCTGCTCTGGGAGGAGTGGTGAAGGTAGGTGGCTCCTAGTTCTGGTGCCTCTTCATGTGGAGAGCCAGATGGTCGGAGCGGGAGAAGCAGCGGCCGCAGGCGAGGCACTTGAAGGGTTTGGCTCCTGTGTGCTTCCGATAGTGCCGGGTCAGCTCGTCGGAGCGGGCAAAGCGCCAGTCGCAGCCTTCCCACGTGCACTTGTAGGGTTTCTCACCTGCCAGGAAGAGCCACAGGTCACGGGCATGGCAAAGCCCAGCCTCCCAAACACCCACCTCATCCTCTGCGAGACGCCTGTAGATTCAGAGAATGGGTTGGAAGGGATCTTAAAGGTTATCTAGCTCCAAGCCCTCCTGCCATGGGCAGGGACACCATCCACTGGACCAGGCTGCTCAAGGGCTCTCCTCACCTGTCCTTGAACACTTCCAGGGAGGGGGTATCCACAACCTCCCTGGGTGACCTGTTCCAGTGCCACTGTAAAGAATTTCTTGCCAATCTCCACTCCAAATCTTCCCCTCCTCAAGGTTTAGTCCATTGCCCCTCATCCTACAATAACAAGCCCTAACAAAAAGTCTCTCCCAAGCTATCCTGTAGCCCCTTTCAAGTGCTAGAAGGCTGCTCTAAGGTCTCTCCAGAGCTTTCTCTTCAGGCTGAACAAACCCAACTCTCTCAGCCTGTACCCACAGGGCAGGTCCTCCAGCCATCTAATCATCTTTGTGGCCTCCTCTGCACCTGCTCTAGCAGTTTGATGTCCATCATCATTGGGAGGCCCTGAAGGACTCAGGGCTACCCCCGGCTTGTGGCCATGCCGATGCTTTACATTACCAGGGTTCACTTATACCTCCAAGAGACACAGAATCACAAAAGGTAGGAGCTGGAAGTTACCTCTGCAGATCAAGTCCAACTCCTCCAGTTTTGAACACTCTGTGTATACCATACTCAGAGCCTCACATCTTTGAAGCCAACAACCCTGGAGAGATTCCCCCTCCCTGGAGGTATTCAAGGCCATGTCGGACAAGGTCTTGAGCAAGCTGGTCTAGGGGAGGGCATCCCTGCCATGGCAGGGCAGTTGGAACTAGATGATCTTTAAGGTTCCTTCCAACCCAAATCGTTCTATGAATTCAACATTTTCTACCTCAGAGCCTCACATCTTTGAAGCCACTATCCAATACTCTGTGTCTCAGCCCTGCAGCAGCTCTCCACACGCAAACATTGTGTTTCCTTCAGAGCACTCGAGGTGACGTAAGGCCTCTGCCCTCTCCCCTCCTCCTGCCTTTCCACACCTATTCCCAAACCGAAATCCATTCCATTGTGCAATTTCTCAGCCACCTTGGGAACTGAGCTGGAAAAGCCTTTGCTTGCTTCCAGCTCCCTGCATGCCGGGGGTTGTGGAGCTGAAAAGCCTGGCCACAGCCTTCTCCTCACATGGGTGTGGTGCTCTCAAATATTAGTCCTCACTCTTAACAGCCCTGAACAAGCAGGCAGAGTTCAGGGAATGTGCTGACTTTCCCGACCTCAAATATTTACCCTTTCCTGGGCCAACTGCTGAGCGTACCACGGCAGCATCAGCGCACGTAGACACGCAAACACGCGTGCAGAGGCATGTGTGGTGTGCTCCAACATGTTCCTCAGCCTGGCTGCTAAGCAAGAAGGTGGGTTTGGCCAGGAAACAGAAAACACTGAGGACATGGGAAGATCTATCAGTGTCTTGGGATAGAATCTGAAAGCGCAGAGACGTCAATCTGGAGGAGACAAGCAGGCACAAATTCCAGCATACGAAGTTCCATCTACACAGGAGCAGGAACTTCTTGAATATAATGATGCTCTTAATTTAATGATGATCTTAAAGGTCTTTTCTGACCAGAAAGATTCTGTGATTCTATGGAGCTAAATAAAAACACAGTTTAAAGACATAGAACATTCAAACTGGAAGCCAGGAGGTTCCATCTGAACAGCAGGAGAAACTACTTTGGTGCGAGGGTGCCAGAGCCCTGGAGCAGGCTGCCCAGAGAGGTGGTAAAGCCTCCTCCTCTGGAGACATTCAAAACCCATCTGTATGGGTTCCTGTGTGACCTGCCCTAGGTGAATCTGCCTTGGCAGGGAGTTTGGACTTGATAATCTCCAAAGGTCCCTTCCAACTCCTGCCATTCTGTGATTGTGAGTCAGGGTGCTAAGGCTGCATCCCGCTCCTCGGAAATGCCCCAGGGCTCCCGCAAAAAGCTCTGAAGCTGGTGAAGGGTCTGGAGAACAGGTCTGGTGAGGAGCGGTTGAGGGAAACGGAGTTGTTCAGTCTGGAGAAAAGGAGGCTGAGGGGAGACCTTCTGGCTCTCTACAACTTGCTGAAAGGAAGCTGGAGCCAGGTGTGGGTCGGTCTCTTCTTCTAAGGAAGAAGTGATAGGGCAAGAGGAAACAGCCTCATGTTGCCCCAGGGGAGGTTTAGGCTGGACACGAGGAACAATCTGTTCACCGCAAGGAGCACCAGGCACAGGAATAGGTGGCCCAGGGAGGTGGTGCAGTCCCCATCCCTGGAGGTATTTAAAAGACACCGGAATGAGGAGCTTAGAGACATGGTCTAACACTTGTGCACGGGGAGAAGTCAGGCTGGACTGGATGCTCTGAAGGTCTTTTCCAAGCAGGTGACTCAGAGATCTCAGGGTTCGTGTTAGCTGCCGAGACAAAGGTGGGATCTGCGCTGCGCCAGCCGCAGGTCACCTGGCTGGGTCAACCCTACCCAGGCCTTTTAGCTTCAAACAATAACAGGTTGATTTCCAGGATAGGAACAAACTGCTTTCCATTGTCCCACAAGCTGGCTCCATCTCCCAGGACAGCACGGCAGGGCAAGCTCAAACAAAGGACCCGAACTGGCATTCCCAGCCCCCGGGAGGTGGGGGAGCAACCACTGGGTTAGATATTTAATCTGACAATGGCACCCAGGAAATGAATGGTGTCTCCAGGAGATGAATACAGCCCAGCCCATAGCAACGGGCAAACCACAAGGAAAAGATCTTGGAGATCATCGACTTCTGAGCCTGCCTGCTATCAGAGAAGGACTGGAGAAAAGAGGTGTTATTAACCCTGCAAGTAGTGGAGCTGAAGAATCATCAAGCACTCGTGGCTGGCAAGAGATGGGATCACAGAATGCTAGGGGTTGGGAGGGACCTCCAGAGATCGAATCCAAACCCCCCCCACAAGACAGGACCACTTAGGGCAGGGCACACAGGAATATGTCCAGGCTGGCTACAAAGATCTCTAGAGAAGGAGGCTCAACTTCGGTGCTAAGGCCTCAAAAGTAAAACAGGAGGCTTCAAAAATTGGCTGTAGACATCTTAAATTTGCCTGTGAATGGCTCTCTAGATTGGACCCTCTTTTTTTTCACCCAAACCACATTACCACCACTTTTCCTGACTAGTGAGGTCACATACTTCTTCGCCTCTTAACAGCTGGTGAAGCAGGAGGTAACAAACATACTTGGATTTCCAACCCAGCTGCAGGGAACCCTGGAAAAACATGGTTTATTTGGTTCCCAAAGGGCTCAGAATTTGCCAGGATACATAGAATCACACAGGATGATCACAGCAGGGTGAGGATTGGAAGTGATCTCTGGAGATCATCCAGTCCAACGCCCCTGCTCAAGCAGGAGCATCCACAGCAGCTTGCTCAGCATCACAATGTCCAGCCAGGTTTGGAAGCTCTCCAGAGAAGGAGACTCCACAACCTCTATGGGCAGCCTGCTCCAGGGCTCCAGCACCCTCGCACCAAAGAAGTTTCCTCTCCTGTTCAGATGGACCTCCTGGGTTCCAGTTTGCATGTTCTACATCTTTAAACTGTGATGTCATTTAGATTATAGAATCACAGAAGCATTTTGGTTGAAAAAGACCCTTAAGATCATTGAGTCCAATCACTCTCTAACTCTACCACGTTGGGCACTAAACCATGTCCCTCGGCATCACATCTCTGCCTCTTTTAAACAAGTCTAGGGATGGAGATTCAACCACCTCTCTGGGGAGGATGTTCTACATCTTTACATCATGACTGGGAAGGGCGGTGCCTGGGCAGAGAGCTCAGATCTGTGCTCAAACAGAATCATAGAATCAACTAGGTTGGAAGAAGGGGAAGAGAGATACTTCATTCTAAAAAGGGAGATTTCATGCTAAAAAGAGAGATTTCATTCTGAAGCCAGCAGCCTTGAATACAAGCTGGTGCTGTGACAAATGCTTATCACCAGCCAGCTCTCAGAAGCAGGACAACATCCTTCCTGTCTCTTTCTTCCACCCTTTCCGTGTTGTTCTCCAGCCTGCTCCTACCCTGGACCCTGCCAAAAAATATTGTACCTCACACACAAAGAGAAATTCTTCACTGGCTTGTTCCAAGGGCTGATAAGAGGGAAAGGGAACAGAGCCAAGTGCAAGAACCCATTCCCAGCCCCAAGATGGGGTTTGTTCGTTGTTAATAAAAAAGAAAAGTGAACTCTGGGCCAGCTTAATTGCTTTCACTAAAGATCAACCCTTCTATAAACGAGATTTACGAGGGCACTGATGGTTCCTGGACTACCTGAGGATCTGATAAAGTTTCAGGTATAATAAATACCTTAATGAGAAGACCTGTGCTTGATTGTACAAGTGCCACTGAGCTCAGTGTACCCCGAAGAAGCTGGCCGTAGTGGGAGTTTCTCTGTGCTACTGACCCTGATTGCCTGATCAGCAAAGGCAGCTCATGGGCACCTTTGCCCTCTGAAAAGAGGGCACAACCCTTCTGCATGTCTGTTTAGAGCTCTTCTGGAGGTTTGGAGCCTTTCTGTACCTTGTAGTCAGAGCACTTAGGAGATTACTTGGTAGCTCCAGTGCTACACCAATGGTAGCTGCTAACAGAAGAAGTACTGGGCACCAGATGTCTATGAGGACAGTACACAAGGAGACCTGAGTCTTTCTGTCCTCTTTGCAAACCACAGGGCTGCCTGACACAGGAGAGACAGCCTTGTCTCCTCAGAGGTCACCTACATGCACCACATGCTTTCACACAGTCTTTCTGAAAGCTAAGCAGGACCAGACCCAGCCAGGGTGTGGGAGAGCTCCAAGGAAAAGCTCAGAGCAAGGAGAATTCTGGAGAGCTCAGAGTGGGACAGACCTCGAGGGCAATTCCATCTTCCAATCCATCCACTACAGAGCCTCCAAGAGTTCCTCTAAATCCTGGACCATCCCTCCAGAAGGCAAGCAAGTGCACAGAGCAGATCTGGGACAGTCACTATAAACCACTACACTTCAGTTAACATGAACATCAACAGCTGAAACCCTGACTCAAATAACCACTCTAGATGAAGGTAATTAACTCAATTAGATGATCATCACCATTAAACAGGCACAGCATGAGAAACACAGGCTGGTAGAGCTTTCTGCTGCGTGCTTCTCTTACCTGTGTGAGTCCTCTGATGTGCCTTCAGGTGGGAGCTCTTGGTATAAACTTTGGAGCAACCTGCAAAAAGAGAAGAAAGAGAATTTCCCTGTGAGAACAGGGAAAAAGCAACCCAGAAGAGGAAGAGTTGAGGCCTGCTCTGTCCATCACCTCAAAACACTCTGGGTAACAGAATGCAAATGAGCCTGGCTCTACCCATTTTGTTTCATCAGGAGTGTTTGCTCAACAGTTAAACCATGGCAACCCATCAGTTTTCACCACACCACCCTGACACCTTTGGACATTGTGCTGGGAATTCGTTGGGGGGGGAAGGGCTGGGCACAGACTTTCACATCCTTCCTTAACCAGGTCTTTGAGGAAGGATCAGAATAAATTCACCACTGCTAGCTTTGTGCTGCTGGATTCCAGATGCTGCAAGGCTGGAGGGACCTGTCGGAGTGGGTCTGCAAGAGGTCACAAGAATAATCAGAAGGCTTTGCTATGAAGGAAGGCTGAGAGAATTGTAGCATCACATAACAGTTTGGCTTGGAGGGACCTTTAAAGCTCATCTAGTCCAACACCCCCTGCAGTCTGCAGGGACATCTTCAACTAGAGCAGCTTGCTCTGAGCCCCAAACAACCAGACATGGAATGGCTCCAGACTGAGGAGAATTGGAGTTGCTCAGCCTGGAGAAGAGAAGGCTTCAGAGAGATCAGGAAGGATTTCAAGGGATCAGTCAGAAAGCCAGGAACAGAGTTTTGAGCAGGGCAAATCATGGCAAGACAAGGGGTGATGGTTTGAATTCAAAGAGGAAGATTCAGACCAGAGAGAAGAGAGAAATGTTTGACACCGAGGGTGGGGAGAGCCTGACCCAGGTTGCCCAGAGAGGTGGCAGATGCCCCATGCCTGGCACCATTTTGGGTCAGGTTGTTTGTGGCTCTGAGCAACCTGCTCTATTTGCAGCTGTCCCTGCAGAGGGTTGGACTAAATGACCTTGAAAGGTCCCTTCCCACTCAAACCATTCTGTGATTCTAAGCTGTATTTTGTAACAGTCCCAGCCCCAGCAGCTGTGACAGGAATGCTCCAGGAAGCAGGAAACACCAAGTACAGCAAGGAGCCACAGCCTGGCTTTCAGGCTCCAGAATAATGCCAGTGGGAAGGGTTTTTCAGAAGGGTAGCAGCAACAGAAAGGTTCTTAACAGAGACACTGTGACTTCAGAGAAAGTTTGACCAGGCACCTCAAAATGAGTCACTGATGGTTCCTCCTGTCAGGGAGATAAAGCTTAGAGAAGGTTCCCCTGCTGCCTCTAGGGTCCTGCTCCTGTGTGCTTTGACAAGCCTGCTATAATTTGAATGTCTATCTCCCTCCTAAGCAACACACTCATTGCTTTTGTTCTGATGTTTCCACACAGCCTAAAGAAGCCTCTGGAAGGAGATCAGCTCTCTGTCCTCTCCTGCTCCTGAGCAGCCAAGCTATCTTTCCCCTCCCCATAGTCTAGAATCATAGAATCCCAGATGGGTTTGGGTGGGAAGGGACCTTTAAAGCTCATCTAGTCCAACACCCTTGCAGTCAGCAGAGACATCTGCAACTAGCGCTGGTTGCTCAGAGTCACAATCAACCTGACCTTGACCCTCTTTCGTGGGAGGGATAAAGGTTGGTCATCCAGTTCAATATTGCTCTGGTGCTTCTTGAGGTCTCTGCCACTCAGGAGGTAGAGGAGTATGGGTGAGCCCAGGGACTGCCTCCCTGCTGGACATGGAAATGAAGCCAGCCAAGCACTCGGAGCAGACTCCAAACCCAGAGGGAGCAGCCCAGAGAAGCCAGAGCACGTTAGGGTTGAGCTTCACACCCCCACAACCATGCTGAAACAATGTGCTGGGGCCACCACTTGGAAACCTGGGCTGGAGCTCTGCAAGCAGATGTCCCCAGTTCCTGCAGTCAGTGGTGTGGGCTGGACATGTCCCCTGCCGCTTCCACCAGCCCAAGGAGACCTGCTGCCCCTGCAACACTCCTGGCTGGTTTCACCTCTAGCTGAACCTGGCTGGGAAGGATTAGAAGAAGCTCTGCTGTGTCTCTGCACGTACACACAATCGAGCCACCCAGTGTTTACTCAGTGCAGGTTGGGTTTTTTCTGCAGGTGTGTCCCTGCCTTCCCATGCAGACCAAAATCCTGCTGAATACAGACAAGAAAAAGCAACCTGCAGGATGAGGCACTTGCTCTGACCGGTTCAGAGGGGTCTGTCTCTGAGAAGAGGTCCACTTACTCCCTTAATCCACCTCCCACCATGACCAGCAGAAGGTAAATAATCCAGGACAGCCTCCTAACCACAAGAACATGGGTGCAGCTCTTGGCTCAGAAAGTCCCTAATCTGCAGGTTGCCAGAGGGTTGGGAAGGTGTCAGCACAGAAAGATCTCTCCAAACACGTCCTGTTCTTATCTACTTCGTCAGGTCACTGCTGGAGACAGGATCTGGGCTAGACAGGTCTCTGGGCTGCCCTACTACAGCCACGGAAGAAGCACATAAATCATGGTGGAGACAGCTAGGAAATGGCTTTCCTCAGTCACACCCCCACCACGGGAAAGCTGTTTGCTAATCTCCAGCAGCTCCACAGCTGGGGCTGTGCCCAGGGGTGGGAAGTCCTGCACAAGCATGGGTGATTTCCAAGCCCTCACGTTGCCCTCGCTGGGGATTCTTGCTTCTCACCCACGTGGCTCCCAGAGGAGGTCACGAAGGTGAGCAGGTGGTTTGAGCACCTCCTCTGTGGGGACAGACGGAGAGAGCTGGGGTTGCTCAGCTTGGAGAAGACTTCAGGGAGACTTTGGAGCAGCCTTTCAGTATCTGAAGGGGACCACAATAAAGCTGGAGAGGGACTTCATACAAGGGCTTGCACTGAAAGGATGAGGGGCAATGGCTTTGAGCTGGAAGAAGGAGATTAGGAAGAAAGTCTCTGCAGTGAAGGTGGGGCAACACTGGCACAGGTTGCCCAGGGAGGTTGTGGATGTCCCCTCCCTGGAGGTGCTCAAGGGCAGGTTGGAAGAGGCCTTGAGCAACCTGGGCTAGTGAAAAGAGTCCCTGCCCATGGCAGGGGGTTGGAACAAGATGGTCCCTTCCGAGCCAAGGTATTCTGTGATTCTGTAAATTGTTCTGTATGAGTTAACATTCCATAAAGCTTGAAATGTAGGGGATGGACACTCCTTAAAGGAAGCACAGACAGCATATCTGGTGTTCAGAGCAGCTAACTGCCCATTGCTATCTTCTTCTGAATAAGGTGAGGACTTCCCAGGCTTGTGTGGTAAGGTTTTGGCAGTTGAGGGGAGCTACAGCGATAGTTGTAGGGTTTCTTCTTGTAGGACAAGAGGAAATGGCTTCACATTGTACCAGGGGAGGTTTAGATTGGACATGAAGAACAATTTCTTCCTTGAAAGGTTGTCAAGGCCTGGCCCAGGCTGCCCAGGGCAATGACAGAGTCCCCATCCCTGGAAAGATTTCAAAGCCCTGGAGATGTGGCGCTGAGAGCCCTGTTTTAGTCGTGCCCTGGTACTGCTGAGTTCATGGTTGGACCTGATGATCTTAAAGGTCTCCTTCAGCCAGAACAATTTTGTGGTTCTAGTCTATGAATAAGAGTTTGCAGCTGTGGGTCACACAAGCTCTCTGCAGGAAAGCCTGAAAGATTCCTCCTGCCAAGGCATGGCAGGTCTTTAGATGGACATGCTCATGGCTTGAGGTGACAAAGAGGAACAGCTTCAGCTCTAGGCTGATCCTGACCCTGAAATACATTTCCACATCATCCTGATGCAGTACATGAAGCCACTTAAGGGCATGACAGCTCATTGCCTCTTTGGAAGAGGAGAACTGGGGCTCCAGAGAGACCATAAAGGCTGCTTGTGGAGATTACTTAATGGCTTGCCACCCATGATGGGAGAGGAAAGGTCAATCAGGTTTCAGCTGCAGAGAGCATGAGGCTGGTCAGAGCTAGGCAAGAGCAGAGTGAGTCAAGCAGCTAAGGCAGGAGACTTCCAGGAGGGCCCAGGCTTTGCAGGAGCTCCTCTGCCTCTCAGAATCAGGCTTGCCTTTTCCCAAAGAGGAAAGGGAAGGGGAGAACCAAGGCAACAGCTAGCCCGGGCATGGTCAACCTCTTCTGCTCTCTTGGTGATGGTACCCCCCACCGCCCTGGGACTCTCCACTCAGCTCCATAGTTCCCTTGGGGCTGAACTAGATGGTGTCATGAGGTCACTTCCAACACTGACCATTCTGGGATTCGTCACAAAGAGAACATTACTTCAGACTGAACTCTGGTGGGGGCCCAAGGCAGCCCCCAGCTTCAGTGTGTGAAGAGGAGACCCCTGCTCCCAAATCCAATGAGCCTCCAAAAATCAACCCCAAATCACCCAGCAGCATACCTGGGAAATCACAGTGGTGGATTCTCCTCTTCTCCAGCTCAGGGTTGTTGCGTCTGTTGTATTTGGGGGGCTGCATGACAATGTGCCCTTGGGAGAGGGTTCCAAGGCCGTTAGGGACTGGGGGGACCTGGGATGACTGGACCAACTTCAGTCCGAAAGTGGCTTCATAGGATGGAGGGGGAGAGATGGTGTTGATGAGCTCTGGTTGATTTTCTGGGCTGCCAGGCTGTGAGTTGGGTGGTGAAGGGGGCAGGTTCACCCCCGGAGCAGGGTAGAACTGCCCTGAGATGTTGAAGTTTCCCTGTCCCTGGGAGACGTGAGGGTACTGCTTTAGTGGCCCTCCTGGCTGGACAGGTCTGTGGACCACACTGGCCATGGGGTTGCCTGTGGACATGGTAACACCACTGAGACTGTTGATGGCTGTGGTGCTGTTGGAGGAGGATGTCAAGGTGGTGATGTCAGCACCGCCAAGAGGCATCTGGTAGAGGTGAGACTGCTGCGGGTTGGTGGATAAGGGCATCTCGGAGGGCATCTCCTGCTTGATGAAGATGTTGTTCACTGCCACTGACTGGGGCATGCTGAAGACGCTGGTGAAGTCGGGCAGGGTCTGCGTGGAGCCAGAGGCAGAAGAGCAGGGCTGGGCAAAGCTGGTGCCAGGCTCTGTTTTGATCTGCGGGAAGGGGGTGATGGGTTTGGGCGGGCGGTAGAGTCCGGTGCGCAGGTGGGTGGTGTCGGGCAGGATGACGTTGATGTTGACGCTGTAGGGAGTGGAGGTGGGCTTCTCTGTGGAGAAGAACTCGTCCACCACCGAGGCGCTCTCCCGGCGGTACTTCTTGTCCGGGATCATTGGGATGGGGGGCACCTCGCTGGAGAGGTACTTATCCATCTCGGACCGTGCCTGCGGCAAGAACACAGACAAGAGTCAGCTTCGCGCACCAGCGGCGGCACTGCGCCCTTCAACGGGCACTTAGGAGAGAAAGAAAGAGAGAGAGCAGCAACAGCAGCCCAGGAATCACAGGCTGTGGTACTTCAGCTTCAGCCTGTGACTCAGCCAGACTGCCCAGGAGTGGACTGCTGTCCTCTGTCCCACTTCCCTCTTCCGCACCACTAACAAAGGGTAAGCCAGGCAGAGGATACAGTACGGAGAGAAACAGAGCCTGGAAAAGAAGAGCCAAGCTTTGGATGCAAAGCTTTGGTCACAGACAAGAAAGTTTAACCCTAGAAGCGGGAGGTGTTTGAGTCACCAAGCCTGGATGTGTTGAGGATGCGGTTCAAGGGTGAACTTTGCAGAATAAGGATAACGGTTGGACTTGATGATCCTGAGGGTCTTTTCCAGCCAGAATGTTCACATGATTCTGTGAAATCAGAAACTCTGCTCCAGCTGGCATGCTGGATCTGAAGCCTATCTTAGATGTGCTGACTCCAGTCCACTTAGAACTCAAGAGGCTGAGCTGTGCTGCATTTTATCCTTCAGTTAGCTGAGAACAGTCTAGGATGATGTCCTTAATCCCTTGAGAATCATTTGGGCTCAGCCCTAGAAATCTAGGAGATGTGGCCACTAATTTAGCAGTCTGGGAGCCTAAAATGGAAACTGCCAGGCCAGCCACTGTCTTGTTTTGGTCAAGTGACTCAGCCCTTACCCAACCTTTGCTTTGGTTCTAGTTTTGTAGAGCTGTTGGCACAAGTCTGGATCCTCCAAGCTAACAGGACCTCTAGCTCAGACAGTCACCATTTGGCAGGTCTCTTCCTCTCCTGGTTTATCCCACTGGATCCAGGCCCAAAAATTCAGCAACCTGGTGGAGCAATCCGCTAGGAAATTCATCCCCTGGCATTTGATGACTCAAGTTCTGCTCTCTGTGGTTAAAGATACCAGCACTAATGCTCTTCCAGAAAGCTACAGCCTTTAATTATGTGGTTATCCATGTGTCAAGCTCATTGCAAAGCCCTCATAGCCTCATTCATATGTAGAGGAGCTGGCAAAACCACCGAGGTTTCCCTGGCAGAGCCTTCAGCCCGCTGGAGGAGAGCGAGCTGATCTCAGCCCACACCCTGCACGCTTCAGCCCAGGCTTTTACAGCTCTGAACTATGTCACTGGAGTGCAACGGGCCAAAGTCATCCCTGCTGCAACTTCACTGCTCTTAACAAAGCTGGCCAGGGCCCAAGAGACTTCCTGGCCCTTTCCAGCGAAACGTATCACCTGTGCTTCCAGCTAATTCAGAGAACCTTTGCACCTCTGCAGGCTGTAAGGGCAACGCATGGGTGAGCTGGCTGCCTCCCAGGCACCGGGACGTGCCGCAAATACACCCTCTTCTACACAGCTACAAGCTCAGAGCAGCTGGCCGACGAAGTGCTACACAGCAGCGGGACTGCACTGGCCTGTCCACCCTCTGTGTCCTCATCGAATGCGTAGGTCCTGAGAAGTGCCTGTGCTCATGACAGATAGCGATGTGTTGGCACTATAAGCTTGTCCTCGACTAACCACCTCTGCTCCAGGCAACGCACATCCCCCGTCCTCCACCACGCTCCACTGAGGAAAACCTTCTTCAGGCACGCCCCGAAGCTGATGCAGCAGCAGGAGACAGGGGAGAGAACCAGAGACTATCAACTCGGTTCTTACAGACCAGTACAAACTTATCATTTTCTCTATCCTCCCTCCTGGTGAGGAGCAGCTGAGGGACCTGGGGTCGTTCAGCCTGGAGAAAAGGAAGCTCAGAAGATACCTTCTGGCTCTCTACAACTCCCTATAAGTAGGCTGCAGACAGGTGGAGGCTGGTCACTTCTTCCTAGGAGCATGTAATGGGACAAGAGGAAATGGCCTCGAGTTGCCCCAGGGGAGGTTTAGGTTGGACATTTAGAAGAAACTTCTTCACTGCAAGGGTTCTCAAACACTGGCCCAGGCTTCCCAGGGAGGTGGTTGAATCCCCATCCCTAGAGGGGTTTAAAAGATGTGCTGAGCAACACAGCTTAGCATGGCACTTGGTAGCGTTAGAGAATGGTTGAGATCAATGACATTAGAGGAATTTTCCAACCAAAACCATTCTATAGATCCCCTCTGCAGTGTCCATCTCGGGTTTCTGCCCACAGAGGAACCGTGCCAGAGCTTTGGAGCCGAGCCCTGCGTGCTCCTGCCCTGAGCACCCACACTGCTGCTACCCTTGGGAGTCAGCCTGCTCTAGGCAGTACCAGAGGCCCCAAATGCCACACATACCTGAGCAGTGAAAGGTCCCACTTGCCGGGGTGGGGGCAAGGGGAGGGTGCTTTTACTTCTACACTTCCCTTATCTCTGGCATTTCACTTTCTCACCTTCAGTTCCCAGAAGAAAGTCTCACCCCAACACACAACAGCAGTGGGTCCTTCGGTGGCAGGTGACCAGGCAGGTGTATTATTCATAGACTCATAAAATGGTTTGGGTTGGAAGGGACCTCAAACGTCATCTAGTTCCAACCCCCTGCCACAGACAGGGACACCTTCCACTAAACCAGGCTGCTCAAGGCCCTGTCCAACCTGGCTTTGAACAGCTCCAGGGAGGTGAATATCCACAACCTCTCTGGGCAACCTGTTCCAGTGTCTCATCACCCTCACTATAAAGAATTTCTTTCTGACATCTGTCTATATTAAATGTAGAAAGGCACAGAGGACCCTAAATTCAGATCCAGAACCTGTATTCAGCCAGAAATTTCAGATCTAAAATCTGGATTCTGAGACAGTGTCCCCTTGTCTGCTGCTCCCTGTTTGGTGCCTCCCAGACTTCTTTTCCCTCCTCACCACCCCTACCTAGAGAGCAAAATCTTCTTCTTGCCAGTCTATTAATAAAGCCTGACAAATCTCCTTCTGATGCTGAGCAGCCTCTTGGTCCTGGGCAGTGGGGGTGCCGAGGGGCAGCTGGTCAGCAGAATAAAGGCCATGAGCTTTCACCCAAAACAACTGGAGAGCAGCTCTGGCTGTAGCTGGTATGTGCAGGAGTGGGACACTGAGGGCCCCTCCCCACTGGAACCCAGACTTCTGTGACATGTTGATTGTGTCACACATCCCCACATCACCTTGACCACCCCAGTGTCCCTCCAAGAAGGAAGAAGGGGCATTCTGTTTGTGGCCCATTGATGCTTAGCAACCCTAACCCACCCTAGTACTGATCCTGCTGAGTGCTGACACCTAACACCAAACCATTTCTCTAAGCACTTCCCAGCCAGTGCTCAACCCAGAACAAGCTCCTTGGCCCATGGTCAACAGAACCAGGATAACAAGTGTTGACATGTCTGTGTGGGATCCAGCTCACCTGTCCTGAACTGCAGGGGTCTCTATCTGGCTGTCACTCAAGGCCTCTTTCACAGTTGGAGATTCAGTTAATGGTGAGAATCCAAGCAGAATCATAGAATGGTTTGGGTTGAAGGGACCTTTAAAGCTCATCCAGTCCAACCCCCTGCAGTCAGCAGGGACATCTGCAACTAGAGCAGGCTGCTCAGAGCCAAACAGGCTCACTTGCAAAGGTGCCAGGCATGGAGCAGCTACCACCTCTGCAGGCAACCCAGGCCAGGATCTCATCACCCTCAGTGTCAAACATTTCTCTCTTCTCTGCAGTCTGAATCTCCCTCTTTCATTTCAAACCATCACCCCTTGTTCTGTCACAACAGGCCCTGCTCATAAGTCTGTCCCCAGCTTTCTGATCAGCCTTTTGAAGTTCTGAAATATCACAAAAGAATCACAGAATAGCTTCAGTTAGAAAAGACCTGCAAGATTAACAAGTCCAAGTGTCAACCTAAGACCACCATGGCCATTAAAGTATGTCCTGAAGTGCCATGTCTATATGCTTCAGTAAAGTCTCCCTGAAACCTTCTTATCTCCAGGCTGAACAATTAATGGAGACACAGAAGCCACAAAGGAGATGGCTGTGCAGGCACCTGGTTGACTTGCACTGATGGAGACACCGTGCACAAGAAGAACTTTGTGAGGTTGGAAGAAGGGAGCAGAGGTACCACCATGAGGGCCAGAAGGCCTGCAGTGGGGCTGGCTGGGTTGGGAGGCAAGTCTCAGCTCCATCTCTTCAGGGTTTTAGCAGCACCTCGCATCATGGGGACAGAAGCATACAGAAAGAGGGGTGAGGAGGAGAGTCACCTCAAGAATGAGCGGCGGCATCCGCGGTTCCATCCTCATGGGGTGCAGCTGTGGGGGAGACAGGGCAGGATTAGCAGGGCAGCCACTACCCCTCCACAGCCCTCCCCGACCAACCTCTGAGCCAGCCCCTTCCCAGCCCTCACAGCAGCCACGGTCTCAAGGTGCCTACCCCATCAGTGGGCATGTCCCCACCACTGTCACCAGCATCACTTCCCAGCATTGCAGCAGGTGGTGGTTACCATAGGGTGGAGCACCATGAGACCAGAGTGACCTTCTGCCTCTGGCACACCACCTACAGTACGGTGGAGACAGCCCCAAAGCAAGGCCATGTTTGTCCCAGGTGTGAGCCCCTAGTATGATGGGAGGTCCCCTCAGTCCCCCATACCTGAGACACAAAGCAGGGGGACACCACCAACCCCCAGAGGCTCCCAAACCAGGCAGAAAACACCTATATGTGTGAATCTCATGAGGATCAACCAGGCCAAGGACAAAGTCCTGCCCCTGAGTCAGAACAACTCCCAGTATCAATCCAGGCTGCAGATGAAGGACTGGAGAACAGTGCTGTGGAGAAGGACTTGGGATGCTGGAGAAGGAAAGCTGTTCATGAGCCAGCACTGTGCTCTCCCAGCCCCATCCTGGGCTGATCCCCAGCAGTGTGGGCAGCAGATAAGAGGGAGTCCTGCTCCTCTGCTCTGCTAAGACCCCACCTACAGTGCTGAGGCCAGCTCTGGAGTCCTCATCACAGCAGAGACAGGGACCTATTGGAGCAGGGCCAGAGGAGGCCACAACAATGACAGGAGGGCTGGAAATCCTCTGCTGTGAGGCCAGGCTGAAAGAGTTGGCTCCAGGGAGACCACCTGGTGACCTTTCAGGACTTCAAGAGGTCAATCAAAAGGTTGGGGACAGACTTGTGAGCAGGGCCTGTTGTGACAGGACAAGGGGGGATGGTCTGAACTCAAAGAGGGAGATTCAGACTGGACAGAAGGGAAAAATGACACTGAAGGTGGTGAGACTCTAGGCCAGCTTGCCCAGACAGGTGGGGGATGCCCCATCCCTGGAAGCAGCATAAATACAAAAGGAAGCTATTGAGGACAAGAATCCAGCCAGGAGTATGCCTTGTAGACACTGGATCTCTGCAGACTCCTTGGCCAACCTCAAGCAAGTCCTGGCAACAGACTGCAGCCCTGCCTGGGGCGGCTCTGGGAGAGGGCAGCTGAGGACACATGACCTGGAAGATCAGCCCATCCCTTCTTCCAGTCTGCCAGCCACAGGCAGGGAATTAACCATTTTCTTGCCATTTTGGCAGAGACCTAACGTGTCTCATAGCCAGGGAGCTCAGTTCATCTCAGTAGTACAAGAGGCAGTCACCATGACTCAGCGGAGAAAGCCTCCGGGACTGAAGAGCCACCAGGTTTTGAGTGGCCCAGTTTCTCCTATAGCCATTAGCAATGCCATCATTACAGTCATTGGAGAAGAGGGTGAGATACAAAGTCTGAAGATGCACATGCCTCAGATTCCACCAACCTCATCTGCAAGGGCCCCAGGAGCCATCAAGGTCAGGAGGCTGGGCAAGAAGTGAGCAAAGGGGAAATCCAGGCAAAGGACAGATGGACCAATCTCCCCTGAGCTTAGGAGCGTTTAAACTGGGACCTTGGGTTTGGCCAAGAGGAAGCTCGGAGCTCCCCTCAAAGTCGTAAGACCTACTTCCAACCACAGTGGAGGGTCCTTTTGACTTGTCAGAGAAAGGCAAGCAAAAAAACCCAACCAACCAACCCC
Organism: Tricholaema leucomelas; assembly: GCA_013400475.1. NCBI lineage: Eukaryota > Metazoa > Chordata > Aves > Piciformes > Lybiidae > Tricholaema lacrymosa > Tricholaema leucomelas. The sequence goes on from WAAF01015816.1 coordinate 1,364,463, forward strand.
AACAAAACAAAAACCAAACCAAAACCCAAGGAAGAAAAGGAAGGAGGTTAGACCAAGCATTTAGCCTTTACAGATGAGGTCACTGGAGCAGCAGGACCATGTTACACTCAGCACTGGCACATTCAAACCGAATCAGATCAGACAACCAACATTCCCTGGAGGGCAAGATGACCTCAGCAGCCTCTGCAAGCAGCAGCCAGCACTGTGAGATCAGGAAAACCCCACCCTGAGATGCAATGTCTTGTTGCTGAAGACAGTGGACAATGAAGCCCTGCTTAGAACCCTCTTGGTTAGAAGAGACCTTTAAGATCAAGTCCATCTGTTAACCCAGCACTGCCAGGTCATCACTAGAACATCTCCATAGCTTTGAAACCCTTCCAAGGATGAAGACTCAACCAGTGCCTTGAGAAGCCTGGGCCAAACCTCGACAACCCTCAAGGCAGAAGGACTTGCTCCTCATGTCCAATTTAAACCTCCACTCGCACAGCCTGAGACTATATCACCTTGTACTGTCCCTTGGGAGAAGAGACCAACCCCCACCTCATTCAACCTCCTTTCAGGGAGCTGCAGAGAGCCAGGTCTCCCCTTGGCCTCCTTTTCTCCAGGCTTAACACCCCCAATTCAACTCTCAGCTGCTACTCACCACACCTGCTCTCCAGACCCTTCACCAGCTTCTTTGCTCTTCTCCAAACTTGTTCCAGTCCCTCACTGTTGAGGCCATTTCCTATTGTCCTATCACTTGTCCCTTGGAAGAAGACACTAACTCCCCACCCGGCTGCGACCTCCTTTCAAGGGAGATTGTAGAGAGTAAGAAAACCTCCTCTGAGCTTTCTCCGGCGGCTAACAGCTGCTGATATTGACTCTCCATGCCCCGACCCCGGCTCCACCATCTGACAAACTTTCATACATCCTCCTGCAGGAGCCTCCCACCTCGGAGCCTCCAATCCCTTCTTCAGACATCAGGAGGTGTTATCAGGACATCGATAGCCGGGCACAGAGGCCAGGGCAAACATCTCTTCAGAGGACAGAGGGAAAAACCCAGCACTTGAGTCAACCGTGCCCCTTTGGCAGTGCCTCAGCGTGCCCGCGGTTAGAAGAGGTGCAGGCAGGGCAGGCTGCGGAGGCAGGAGGTGGGACACGTCTTCCCCATGATTAAATGCTTTCTAATCTGAAGTTGATAAACAACAAACCGCCATAGAAACATCAAATGTTGTCACCACACGGGCAGCAGCAGAAAACCAGGAGAGAAATCAATGTTTGCTAAACAGGCAATGAGCTTGTAAAGTTGGCAGGAGGCTGGGGGAGGAGAGAGCTTGGGAAGGGGGAAGGAGGTTCTTGGCAGCTTCGACTCCTGCGCTAGCCCCTGCCTGGTTGCAGCCACCCCCGTCCTGCTCTGCAGTGCTGGAGCATCGAGTCCACTTCATCACTTTCCAGCGAACTCTCGGACTCCTGCTCACAGCCAGCCCCACGCTGGTCAATGGTCCCATAATTCCAGCATGGTGGGTTGGAATGGACCTCTGGAGATCATCCAGTCCAACCCCCTGCTCAAGCAGAGGCACCCACAGCAGCTGGCCCAGCATCACAATGGCCAGCTGGGTTTGGAAGCATTCCACAGGAGACTCCGCAACCTCTCTGGGCAGCCTGCTCCAGGGCTCCAGCACCCTCATACCAAAGATTTTTCTCCTCCTGTTCAGGTGGAACCTCCTAGGTTCCAGTTTGTGCCCCTTGTCCTATCACTGAGCACCACTGAAAAGAGTCTGGTCCCATCCTCTTGCTCCCCACAGGTCCTTTATCTCTTGCTGAGCATTGCTCAGATCCCCTCTCAGGCTGCTCTTCTGCAGGCTCAACAGCCCCAGGACTCTCAGCCTTTGCTCCTCACAGAGGTGATGCCAAGAGCTTTGGGACAAGGGGTGCAAGTGAAAGGACTGAACCTGAGGGAACAGCCTCAAGTCACATCAGAAGGTTTAGATTAGACATGAGCAACAATTTCTTGCCCTTGAGGGTTGTCAAGGCCTAGTCCAGGCTGCCTAGGGTAGCAGTGGAGCCCCTATCTCTGCAAGGGTTTCCAAGCCACAGAGATGTGATGCTGAGGAACCTGGTAGTGCTGGGTTCATGGTTGGATCCCATGATATGAAACATCTCTTCCAACCAAAACAACTCAACGATTCTACGAAAACACCATCTTCACCTGTGCAAGTCACCAGCAGCACAGCCCTGGGACATGGCTTTGCAGCCATGGTGGTGTTGAGCTCAACAGCTGGATTCAATGATCATATAGCTCCTTTCCACACTAAACAATTCTAGATTCTATGGGGGTCGAAGGGATGGGGCACACACTCCAGGTGCAAGCAGGGGAGGTCCCTTTCTGAGGCAAGGGAAGCACAGGCACACGTGGGACAACAGTTAGTCTGCCGTCCAGGCCCTGTCATTACATAGCACAGTCTCTTTCTCATAGATGCACCTGCACCAAACTCCAGCTTCCAAGGGAATCAGCAAACAATGGAGAGGACAATCATCAATCAAGAGCCACAGCAAGTCCCTGGCAGTGCCCCTTTAGAGGCCCACATTATAAATAGCCTGTGTTTATATCCAGATTTGGTTCAATATCAGCATTTATTGTCTCCTAGTTAAATATTGACCTGAGTAAATATTTGTTTCTCTGATCATTTGGGTTTGATATTGACCTCGATCAACGTTATTTTCTGTTTGTTCCTCCAGTCTTCTGGAACTCTCCACAACATGGGATTAGCAAAGAAAGCCCCAGGACTCTTCAAGTGCACACACAAACGTTCAGCTGCTGGAAATCACAAAGCACCACTTTGGGCAGCAGGACCAACCCCTGCGCTTATGGAGGCTGCAGAAGAGCCCAGATGGGCTCCTCTGCTTGATCTTTCTCACAGAGGTTGGAAACAGCACCAAGAAACTTGTGATGCCCTCAAAGCATTCATCTGGGTCTGTGTTACATGCAGTAGGGCAAGATTCACCTTCACTACCCTAGATGCCCACTTTACAAGTGGCCAAAGTTGAGTTTCTGTGCAAGCTCTCTCTGGAATCCAGGGAGAAGACTGCCAGAGAGTGATCCATCCCACCAGCTTTCCACCTTGAAGCTGTCATAGAGTCATTTTGGTTGCAAAAGACCTCTAAGATCAAGTCCAACTGCCAATCCAACACCACCATGGCCATTAAACCGCATCCCAAAGTGTCACCTCCAGGAATGGTGACTCCACCACCTCCCTGGGCTTGTCACATCTTATCACCTACAAGAGCACGACAAAGAAATCTTTATTCAGGTTTCTGCCGGGAGTGGCTTCAGAGCAGAGCCACTCTGCTCTGAAGGGTTCACAGAATCATAGAATGCACTGGGTTGGAAGGGACCCTCTAAGGTCATCTTGTCCAGCTCCCCTGCAGTCAAGCAGGGACATCTCCAACTAGACCAGGCTGCGCAGGGCCCTGTCAAGTTTACCTTGAGTATCTCCAGGCCTTAACCGCAACCCTGGGCAACCTGTTCCAGTATTTCACCACCCTCATTGTGCAGAACTTCCTCCTGATGTCCAGCCTAAATCAACTCTGCTAGTTTCAAACCATTTCCATTTGTCCTGTCACCAGAGGCCCTTACAAAGAGTTCCTCCTCAGCCTTCCTATAGGTGCCCCTCAGATATTGAAATGCATCTCTAAGGTCTCCCCAGAGCCCTTTCTTCTCCGGGCTGAATAACCCAAACTCCCTCAGCCTGAGCTATTAGCAGGGTTATTCTGGTAGGCTCTTCTCTACCATGGTGTTTGTACTACCCAAGTTATTATCACCCCTCCAGAAACAAGGAATTTCTTGGAGGCCAAGAGTCACCACTAAGGCAGATGTGGGCAGCCAAGAGGTTGGCTGGCCCCCGGCTGAGCCAGCAGGCAGCAACATTTCCAGCAGACTTGCTGACTCTGTTTGCTATTCCTTTCCTCAGGCAACTGATAAAGGCTCACTCAAAGGCAATCTGCCTGGGTTGTTATCACAGAAGTCATGCCACTGCAGTCAGCAATCCCAAAGGCCAAGGAAACCAGGAAAAGCCAACTCCAAGGTCAAGTGCCTGGAAGAGGAAGAATCTGGAGCAGCCAGGCTCCAAGGGACTGAGCAGGAACCTGTCAAAAATACAGCCACAGACTGAAAACTAGCAGGGTAGACCTTGGAGATGCAATGCTTGGAAGAAGCTCTGGCCCAGCTGCACCATCTCTAGGCCTTGCTGAACACAGTCACCATTCAGCCCACCCAGCTTTAGACAGGTCTAGATGAAGATGGTGGGTCCCAGGTTGGTTTAGAGGAGCTCCCACACTGGTTTCCCCATTTGTAGAACTACCAAGTACAACCTCAGCCCTGGATGGAGCTCAAAGGCAAGTGGGGGAATGAGGACAACCAAATCTCCCCACTCTGCCCTGGCAGGAGGACAAGTCTCCTAAAGCGTGGGAGGAGAGGACATGAGGAGGGAGTCCTAACTATATACGCAGCTTTCTACCTCTGAGCTGCTCGTGCTCCGGAAATGCTGGGGTCAAGCTAGCTGGAGGGTTTCTGTAGGCTAAATGGGCACCTACTGTTGGAGGCTGTAGGTAGACTTTTGCTGTGAGCTGGTGCAGCTGTTTGGAGGGTTTATTTGGAACAGTGAAAGGATCTAATATTATTTCAACTCCTAGAAGATCAGGAGGCTTGAAGCTACTTTAGGCCAAGTCAAAATATGCAGGAACTCAAGTGTTCTCCCAGTTTATGCATCCATGCAATCAAAAGTTGAACTTGGACAGCCATGCAGCCCCTCTCTTGGTACCATCAACTAGAAGCAGGCCAACCTGCAGCTCCATTTCTCCTTCTGGGTTGCAGCCTCTGGTCTATCACACCCTTTTTTTCCCCGATCTGAGAAGATGAAGGTTCTTGGATGTCACCATTTCTGAGGATTCTCTGGATAAATTTATCCACCTGTTTCTGATTTGGCATGGCCAGAGGACACTGGGCTCGCCCTTCAACCTTCCAGCTCCTCTTTGCTTGCACATCTGGGTGATGGATCCTGAACCAAGCGTGCCATGGGAGATGTTGTTAGAGCTCAAAGGGAGCGTGGCCAGCTAGGTTATGGGTGGGATTCATTCCACCTCACTCGAGCCATCTAAAAGCACACACTCATCACCTCACCTCCTCCAATCAGAAGGAAAGCAGCACATTCCCAGGGCAGGGTCTGACAGAGTGAGTCATCATGCTGCTTGCTGAGGCTTGTGAAGCCCTCCTGGCATTCAGCAAGACATAAAACAGGCCCCAAAGCTTGTTCCTCCCAGGACAAGGTGTGGGGCAGACCTAACACCCCCGTGCACGTCTGGGGAAAAACCAGGTCAGGTTTCATGCGCGGACAGCGAAGTCCTTCTGGCCTTCAGCTTCCTCGCCAAACCAGTTAGCAAAACAAAAACAAAACAAACCCCAAGGCAGGTGAAAACATTGTGTTTCAAGGAGGAGATCTTTGGGCCAACTTCTTTCTTCCAAGCTCGCTCACTACAAGGCCAAAAAGACACTACCAGAATCAGGGACGCTGGAGCAGATCCACCTGCTGCAGCCCCCTCTCCCATACATCCAGGTATCTCCTCCCACCTGTGCTGCTAGGAGGATCCTTCTAGTAGAAAAAAAAGACTCCAAAAGTCTCCTCAAGATCCATTCCTGTCACCTTGAACCCGCATTTTCCCTGTATACAAACTGCTAATTGCTGGTAATCAGAGGATCACAGCACAGGCTGATAACAGGCAACACAGTTCTTGTGGAGAAGGCAGCAAGCTCTGGAGAAGTTCCAGCCAGAGCATTCTGGAGCCTGGGGTTTGCCAAGCCCTGGAAAACATGAGGGCTGTGACACTCAGCATGTCCCAGAGGTGATGTCCAACAGCCAACCTACTCGAGTTCTCCCAAAACCACAAAGCAGAACCACAAAACTACCAAACACAAAGTTGCTCAGAATCTGAGTGGTTTGCATAGGATCTTCAACATCATCTAGTTCCAGCCTTGAGCCAGAACATCTTCAACTAGAGCAGGTTGTTCACCTACCCAAGCTGGCCTTGAACACCTGCAGGGAGAGGGTATCCATGCTGGATGTGGACCCAGAATGGAACATGATGTTCTAAACCACCAGCCCTTGGAATGATCAGTTGGGGAAGGGGAGACACTGTGATTTCTCCACTCAGTTTAACACAATGGAGTTATTTCCACATTTTAGCACCATCAAACCTTTTTTTTGCCCCTCTGAAAGAAGGATTTTCATGTGGACATACTCAAGCCACCCCTTCCTCAACTGTCCTCGAGGAGCAGCAAAACGGGATAGGATAGTTTTGCCCAGACAGCATTAAAGTGCTGGGCTGGATTGCCTGGGGAGCAGATACTGACACAACACAGAATCCCAGCACGGTGGGGGTTGAAAGGCACCTCTGGGTATCGTCAAGCCCAACCCTTCTGCTCAAGCAGGGGCACCCACAGCAGCTTGCCCAGGATCACAATGGCCAGCTGGGTTTGGAAGCTCTCCAGAGAGGGAGATTCTACAACCTCTCTGGGCAACTTGCTTCAGGGTTTCACACCAAAGAGGTTTCTCCTCCCATTCAGGTAGAACCTCCTGGGCTCCAGTTTGTACCTGTTGCCTCATGTCCTCTCTCTGGACCCCATCCTTTCCCCCCCACCTTTCTCTCCTGTTGAGCATTGCTCAGATCCCCTCTCTGGCTGCTCTTCTCCAGGCTCACCAGCTACAGCGTTTTTGCTTCTCAGAGATGCTTCAGGCCTCTCAGCACCTTTGGACCCTCCCTCAGACTCTCTTGAGTAGTTCCCCATCTCTCTTGGACTGGGGAGTCCAGAACTGGATCCAGTACTCCAGCTGCAGCCTCATTAGGGCAGAGCAATGATAGGTTCTTGTGTTTCCAGAGCACTTACACTGGGACCAACTCAGTGCCATTCTCCTCTCTTCCTTGTACTGGAAATGCTACAAAGAGTGAGGTCATTAACTGCATTTTAATACTTGCAAATCCTGTCCTTGGTGGAAAGCTGAAGGCCCCCATCACATTATAAAAAGATTAAAAAATAATAACTTTCAAAGACTTCTCCCAGCCTTTCTGTACTGAATGAAAGATTCTTTGTTTGAGTTTCAACCTGAGCTTGGAAGGGGCTGAACCTCTTTGATGTGGTAAACAGCCCATGGTGGTGGGGGGGGGAGGAGGTTGGAGAGTTTTCATGCTAGCTCAAGTTCTGAGAACATCTGAATTGTAAACAGCAGTTAGCCAATGCCCAAACACCAGCTGTACCCTGTGACTCATGTCATTCACCAATGGAGCACAAGAAAAGCAAATATTCTAATCAAGGAGCTCAGCCAACAAGACAAGGTCCTAAGTGTGATTATTTGCAGTGGATGGGTTAAATAAAAGAACTCACTGGACCAGGGAAGGAGAACAAAATAGCGTAGGTAGCTGACCAAACAGGTTTGAGAGGGGAAAATTCACAGTTGATGATGCACCAGCCAGAAATGCCTTACTTGGTGAGTAACTTCGGCTGACTGTTTGCTTCCCACACACTGTTCAGGAAGAATGATAAAGGGAAATCCGTTGCATTTATGGTGGAGTTGGAGTCCCCTGCTCACTCTCTCCCTCAAGTATCTGTCCTTGCAGCCTTCCAAAACCCAAACCCAACCCCACAACATGCTCTTCTGGCTAATTTGCAACCCCTTCCCACAGCAGTAACCACTAAACAGGTTCCAGGAAGAGCTGAGCAGGAGGACGAGGAGCAGCACAGCCGGAGTTCATAGATTCACAGAATGGGTTGGAAGGGACCTTAAAGATCATCCAGTTCCAACCCCATGCCATGGGCAGGGACACCTTCCACTAGCCCAGGTTGCTCAAGGCCTCCTCCAACCTGGTCTTGAACACTACTAGAGATGAGGTATCCACTACTTCCCTGGGCAACCTGTTCCAGTGTCTCCCCTCCCTCACTGTAAAGAATTCCTTCCTAATCTCCAATCGAAATCTTCCAGCTCAAAGCCATTCTCCCTTGCATCAAGTCCCTCCCCAGCTCTCCTGTAGCCCCCTTCAGGTACCAGAAGGCTGCTTTAAGGTCTCACTGGAGCCTTCTCTTCTTTTCCTATCTCAGCATTGTCCCTTTCCCTGGCTCCCCACCTTCTGAGCCAAACTTCCCCCTAACAGAACAATCAGCCTTTGTACCAGCCAGACAAAGCCACTGTGCTCCAGAGAGCTCAAAGTTCAGCCAAACTGTTCCATCCTACACCTCATCTGCTTCCAGCAGCACCTGCGTGCGCATCCCGGGGAAGTCTGAGGGTTTGGCAGATTAAGAGGAAGAAAAACACAAACATGGTGGCTGAGATCCCCGAAAATTCCCATTCTCTGCCTCACTGGTTACACACCAGCTTTGTCCAAAGCCTCCTCAGCTGTCCACTGACCGTGAACCTGCTCCCTGACCTGCAGGGAGACCACCACCACCCTGACACAGGGCTACAGTGGGTAGGCTTACTGCCTGGGCACTATCCCTGAAGGTCTTTCTGCAAGAGTGGAGGCACAAAGTCATAGAATCACAGAACGGTAAGGGTTAAAGGGACCTCTGAGTCCAGCTCTCCCTGCCAAGAGCAGTATCACAGGTCACACAAACGTGGGTCTTGAAAACATCTCCAGAAAAGGAGACTCCACATCCTCTCTGGGCAGCCTACTCCAGAGCTCACTGCAAACTTCTTCCTCATGTTGGGGTAGAACCTCCTGTGCTCCAGTTAGTATCCATTGCCCCTTGTCCTATCACAGGACACCACTGGAAGGAGGCTGGCACCATCTTCTTGGCACTCACCCTTCAGATATTTGTAAACATCCTTTCTAGGGACTCTTGCCTCACTCCCTATGGCCCTGCTGACACCTGCCAGGCAGAAAGCACATCAGACTTGCAAATCTGTGGGCTGGTCCTCAGAGCACCAAACACCAGCTGAGCCCAAAGCAGCAAAATAGCCTGAAAAGATGCTGAGATCCCTCCAGCCAGAAGCTCAGCTGCACCAGCTGCTAACCCACCATCTTGACTTGAGCTGAGAAGGATCCACTGTGGTCTTTCTTTCAGGACTTCAAGGCACCAGTGAAAGATGGGGACAGACTTTTGAACAGGGCTTTGACAGGCCAAGGGGTGATGGTCTGAACTCAAAGAAGGATATTCAGACTGGAGAGAAGGGAGAAATGTTTGACACTGAGGGTGGTGAAAGCCTCAGACAGGTTGCCCAGAGAGGTGGGAGATGCCCTATGCCTGGAACCGTTGCAAGTCAGGTTGTCTGGGGCTCTGAGCAACGGTGACTGCAGTGGGGGATGGACTAGATAGCCCTTACAAGTCCCTTCCCACCCAAACCACTCTATGATTCTGAAAGTGAGCTCATTCCTCCTTGCCTAGACTTTAACTTGACATCTCTGCACCACCAGTCTGTTCCTGCACACCCCATAAGCCTGCCCAGGCTGCGAGCACTCTCTGAAAACTAATTTTGGACACATTTGAACCTTTCTGCAAAGCCAGGAGGATCCCAAAGGGCAGAACATCTTGGCCACCAAAGAGGGAGTGAAGAACCACCACATCATCCTACCCAAGAAGCACGTTACATGGACCAAGCAGCTCAGGAGGGAGGAGCAGCTGAATGCTCAGGCAGATCCCACCAGCTTGTTCCATTTCCACTCCTGTTTGCAGTTGTGGAGGTGGGACCCCGGCAGAGGCCTGAGCCCTGCTCCCTGCTCATCTGGCAGAGCAGAGGATGGATGAGAACTGAGGGCAGCCCATGGTTCCTGCCAGTGCTGCGAGCTGCTGCTTGTCCTACACGTGGCTGGGCAAAGCCTTTGGAGTCCCCTTGCACTGTCCTGACCCAGCAGGTAGGTGAACACCTTCACATTGCCACACACCACGAGCCCAAAGCCTGTCCTCAAACATGGGCACAGCCTCGACAACAGCCTCCACCTCGCTGAGCCTGTGTCTGTGGCGTCCCCATCCCTGGGGCCACATTCAGCAGTCTGACCTTCTCCTAAGTAGGGGAGGGGCATGGGGAGGACCCAACACTTTCAGTCCCCTCTGAGCACCCACGGAGTGACATGAAGCTGCAGAAAGATTCCTGAGGTCAGGTACCCTCAGCCACAAGCAGCTGTCAACATCTCATTAAAGACCCGGATCAAGATGGCAAAGGTCACATTTCTCCCTTCCCTTCAGAAAAGCTGAATCCATCCACTGCATGCAACCGCTGACGGAAATGAATCACTCCTTGATAGCTGTGCTGTGGACTTCTACAGCCCTACCGATAAGTGAAGTGGAGCAGGACTCCTTCCTGGCCCTGATGCAAGCCACATCTCTATCACCAAGACCCATCTCCCTGGTTCCAAGATGTTGGACCACCACAGAGAAGGGAAGTCCATCCCTGGGTCCAAGAGAGAGCCACCATCCACTCCTCACCTCAGCACAGCCACATCCACAACGATGTGGCCAAAGGGGCTCAGACCTGCATGAGATGCAGGACTAAGCAAGACTGAAACAGCTCCTGTGCTGTCCAGAAAGCTGGAGCACACCTAAAAATGCTTGGGCTGGCTTCTCCTGTGATACCAGAAGCGAAGTGCCAGCCACAATTAAGTCAGAGAACATCACAGCATAAAAGGGTCACAACACTGTAGGATCTGAAATGCCAGGAAGAGCTCTTGGGGAACAGCACCATCCTGATACCATCTAATCCAATCTGTGAAGCACCTCCCAGGTGCTGGAGCCCCCCAGCCAGCCCTCAAGCAGGGCAGGAGGGAGGTGCACCAAGCTCAGGAGAAACTGCCTGTGGAATAAGAGCTGGTCTTGCAGGACACAAGAGGAGACTCTGGTGACCGTTTCTCAGCTAGCAGCAGCACAGCCCACCCAAGGAAAGCCAGACAAGCAAGGATGAGCTGATTTGGGGCTCTCCAGGACCTATCACCCATGACAGCTGCTGTCCCCGCTGGCAACACAACTGCCTCTGGGTCTCCTGACACAGGTGGGCAAGGCGTTAAACCAGGGTCAGGGGATGAGGGAGTTTGTCCATTTCTTTCCAGCAACTACTTCACCAGATCCTGACCACTCAAGACTGCTGCAAACACAAGTGACCCTCCAACACCAGACAGCAGCTCTGGATTCATGGCTGGTATGACCCACTGAGATGCTCTGCCTTCCCTGAAACCCCAAGCACAGGTGATTGCACCCAGTGGGTGATAGCAGACCTCACTGGTCCCCATTCTCCCCACCTCTTAATTGTGGTATACCCAAGCATGGAGACAAGTGTGGGCCACCATCTTCTCCCCAGAGCCTCATGCTCCTCAACACTACAGGAAAGCCCATCAGGAGCCAGCTCCTGTCCTGCATGAACTGGGCAGGGGAGGTGCCATCTCCTTCCCGATCATGCTGTCAACCTTCCTCCTAACCGAAGCTCCAAGATCATGGAGAGTTGAGTTTCCAAATCTCACCACATGTTTTCCCTGTCCATTACCACAGCTGTCTGGCCAGGGGCAGCTCACACAAGAGGACAAGGATCAGGTTTGCTTCACTGGGGACCACAGACCTAAGGCAAACTGTGGCATAAGGTGGCTCCAGGAGGCTCAGGAGAGGTGGGTGGCTTAGAGGGCTTGGTAGTAGGATAGCTCATCTACCATGAAGTCAAGGCCAGCCCAGAGGGACACAAACAGTAGAAGATCTCAGGAGGGTTTCCTCAGCTCCAGGTAACAACTAAGTGCCCAGGAGCTGCTTTGGCTCATCAAGCCTGGAGAGCAATGAGCAGCAAGGTAGGAGGAGGAGAAGATGAGCCCTGGTGTCCGCTCAGTCCCCTTCCTCATCAGGAGGTACCCAAAAGACACGGAAAGGGACCATCTTCACCTCTTCTAAGGTGCTTCCCCAGACACGTCTTCTTCTGGTTTCACTTATTTTTCACCTTCCTCCTAGCATCAACTTCTGGAGATTTAAAGGGGGAAATTCCATTTGTCATAGATTCATAGAGTGGGTTGGATTGGAAGGGACCATCTAGTTTCAAGTCCCCTATCACAGACAGGGACACTTTCCACTAGCCCAGGTTGTTCAAGGTCTCGTTCCAGGGAGGGGGCATCCACAACCTCCTTGGGCAACCCGTTCCAGTGCCTCACCAGCTCTTTGTCCAATCACACACAAATCAGAAAGGGAAAAAAAAAACCCAACAAACACTTTTCTCTCACAAGCCTTTTCCTCTCCTCCTTGCTCTTTTTAGTTGTTGTTTTCATTTGGGGCAAGGGATACTGAAAGAGAGAAAAAGGCAAGCAAAAAAAAAAAACCCTACACCACCACACAACAAACGCACTCTGATCATGAACTCCACAAAGAATCCATTTCCACCTGACTTGGATCGAATCAAAATTTCAACAGCAAACAGCTCCCACCCTTCAGCTTTGTTTGCACAGCTATTTGTGGAGGGGCTGGGACAAGGGGCACTTTGCAGCCAAGCCAGATAAAAGAGATTAGCTGCCAGTTTGCTCCTTTCTTTGCTGGATCCAGAAGTGGGCAAGAGCTGGAGCGGCTGGAAATGCCCCGTGGGGGCACAGCCAGGGCAGCAGCTCTGACAGGTCACAGCCTTTTGCATGAGCCTTGTCAAGCCGCTCTGATAAACACCCTCCCGGAGCGAAGGGTTTCCCAGACATGCAGCCACATCCAGCTTTTCCACCCTCCAGCTACAGCAGCTCCTTCTGCATCCACAACGAGCACCACCTCTGGCGTTTGTTAAGAGAAAGGGGGCCAAGCAGCTGAAAGACTCCTTCCCAGGAGATGAGGGGGTGGTCCCAGCCCTGGGCTGTCAGAGGTTTTGCCACCCATAACGCTTCACCCTGGGTGGTGGGTGCCAAAGCCATCCTGACGTGGCCGGTGGTGGTTAAGCGGGCGGCAGACGGAGCGTGGGTGAGCAGGTTCCCAGCTCCAGGCCCGCAGCTTCCCAGCCTCCTGCCCAGGGCTCCCGTTGCCCACAGACGGACACGGGCTGGTCTCAATGGCATCTCTGATCAGCCACCCACCCTCAGAGCAAGCCAGTGCTGGGGTAGCCTTGCCCAGGGACCGAATCGGGGTGAGAAACCCCTCTCCCCTTTGAAGGGCAGCAAGGTGGTGTCACGGGATGAAGCTGTTTCCAGCTACAGGTGGGCCTGTCACCCCCATGTCCCCCGTGAGAGAGGCAAGAGGTGTCACAGGGCTGACCAAAGCCATGAAGCACTACACTCCGCCTGCCTCCCCAGAACCACGGCTGAAATGTGAGGCGAACACCAGCACTGCTGCTTGATGCCACGGGGCTACAGGAGCCGACGGAAAGCAAACTTCACCTTCCCCCCCAACCCCCGACCAAAGAGGGAGCTGCTGCCCTGTCCCAGCAGGAGCAGCCCCGGCGAGAACCGAGAGGCTTGCGGAGAGCCACCGCCTGACCGCGCAGGTGCAGCAACCCACCCGCACGGCGGGGCTGGGGCTCCACTAACCCAAGGGCAGAAGCACCAGGGGACCACCAGGGGAAGGACGCAGATGCATAACCCTCTCCCCACGTTTTGATCCCCACCTCTGTGACCACCACGGATGCTACGTCAAGTAACAGAGACGGTGCCACCAGCTCCCTGCGAAGGGCCGAGCCCCAAAACCAGCCCTTGGGCCACCAGAGCCACCAGCAGAAGGGAAGCAAGCAGCAAACACCCATCTCCAAACTCTGCCCCATGCCAAAACTCAGCCACCTACCATGGGGATGCCCTCCCAGGGGTCCCCAGAGGAAGGGTGGCCCAGGACCAAGGGGTCCCTGTGGGGTGGCCAGGGAGCGAGGGGCCGGAGCCGCCCTCCCACCCCAATCAAAATGGCGCTGGGGCCGTGGGGCGCAGGGTTAATGATTACCCGCCCGCGGCTCTGGGCACCCCAGCTCACCTCACTGCTCCGGAGGCAAAGCGGCCAAAGCCATGGCAGCAAGGTGGGCGCAGGCCTGACCCTCCCCCTTGCCCACCAGTAGGAAGGGCAGCTGAAGGCTCTTCGTGGTGGGACAAGTGGGTTGGTCACCCAAAATGCTGGCGAGGAGGAGCTGTGTCCCCTTGCTTGGGACGGGCAGCAGAGCTTGAACACGCTTCTGCCACGGCCCAGGGCAGGGGTGGGCATGCAAGGAGGACAAGCGTGCAAGAGGGGTGTGTGGGTGCAGCAACACCCCAAAGCTGCCAATCTGGGTCTGTATCTCCAGCGTGCCTGGTGAGGACGCTGCTGGGGGATTCTAAGGAGAGTTCCTTCCCTGGCGTGGTGGCAAAACACCGAATACCATAAAAGAGAAAACAACCTCCTGTGTCGTGTCATGTCCGTGTGGTGTGCGTGTGTCCCCCCACACCCACATCAAGCACAGGCACAGCAATCCTCCTGCCCTCATCTCCCCGCCGCAGGAGAGAAGGATCAAGACCTGTCTGTGGGGAGCGAGCAAACCCCCGCCCTAAGATCTGCTCCAGAATGGGCAAACGGAGCGCCTGGAAGCAAGGCAGGAGGGGGGGGAACAACAACAAACAGAAAACAACACAACCAAACCCAACAACTCTGAAACCCAACACGCCCAGGAGAAAATCCGGCGGAGGGGGAAGCAGGAGCTACAAAGCCAGGGAGGTGTTTTAGCAAAGAGCAGGAAAACAAAGCAGACTTAAGTCCAAAATTCCACCTTTGCAGGAGGCAGCACCAAAATTCAGTCCAATATGAGTAAAAAAAAAAAAAAACCAACCAGAAAACCCAAACCAATCCACGTTTGCAGGAGGTATCACCCCCCGAGTGGGTGTGAAGGTGGCCCCTGCCCGCTGCCCCGCAGCAAAGCGCCGGCCTCTCGCCTTACCTGCGTCAGGTCGGGTGGGTTCTCCAGGGGCCGGGTGGGGGGTTTGATGTCCTCAAAGACTGGGGTGTCTTCTCCAGCTTCCCCTGACATGCTGACAGGCTTCAGCGGTGTGAACGCCGAGGTGTCCTCGGGAAGCGGGGTGCGGAGCACCAGCCCGCTGCTCATTCCTCCCGCACCCCTCGCACCCGCTGCCCCCGGGGTGGAAAACAAACCTGATTTCAAAATACCAATTAAAAAAAAAAAAAAAAAAGGAGTAAAAAGGGAACCAAAAAAAAAAAAAAAGAAAAAAGGGAGGGAGGGGAGAGGGGACTAAATAGAGG
>WAAF01015816.1:1379654-1396425 GCA_013400475.1 Tricholaema leucomelas
GGCGGGGGGGGGGGGAAGGCAAAACAGGCAGAGGCGAGCTGGAGCGAGTTGCTACTCCTGGGAGGCCAGGTGCCGGGTCGCAGGAAAGCTTTACCTGGGTGCAGGAGGAGGAACACCAACCTGGAAGTGGTGGAGAAGCTGCTCCGAGCCAATCAGGCTCCTGCCGATGGCCTCACCACCGGCAGCTCCACCGGCAGATAAAAAGCGAGCGGGTGGCCAGGAGCTTCACCGCCCCGACAATCAGACACGGAGTGGTTGGAGTTGGAAGGGATCTTCCAGGATCGCCCAGTCCAACCCCACCGCCCCTCACCCCCCCCGCCATGGGCAGGGGCACCTTTCACTAGTGGTGGATGTGCCTTCTCTGGCCCTCAAGGTTCACTCTCCGAGTTAATTCTACTTTGAGTGAGAACTGAGCCATAGTAGATTCAGGCTGGATATCAGGAGGAAATTCTTTACGGTGAGGGTGGGGAGATACTGGAACAGGTTGTGCAGAGAGGTCTCAGATGCCCCCTCCCTGGAGGTGTTCCAGGTCAGGTTGGATGAGGCCTTGAGCAACCTGGGCTAGTGGAAGGTGTCCCTGCCCATTGTGTTTCTGTGAGTGTGGATCTGCATTTTCACTTTCCAGCTTGGCTCTGATGGAGAGACCAAACAATAGGGCTTGGGGTTCTCTTTTTGAAAGAGAAAGTGGGAAATGGAGTGTAAAAAAGGGAATAAAAATCACCTTTCTGGATAAAAAAAAAAAAAAAAAACCACAACCACCAAACACCTCACACAAAGCATAAAACATCCCAGAAGAGTTCATTTCCAGACCCCAGCTGTCCCCAGCACCTTGCCAAGGAGCTGTGTCAGACCAACAGACAGCCTGGTCGGCATCTTCTCACCCTCTCCTCCATCCTCACCCACCCCAATAGTCAGCCCTGAGACCTCCTTGCTCCACTTTCAAGTGCCTCCTAGGTAGGATTGCAGGGGTCTGCTTCTGTCACCTACTCCAAGGACAACCCCAGCACCTTCAGGGGACTTGAAGGCCATAGAATAGGGTACAGAGGGGAGCTAGGGCTGCTTTACCCCACCCTGGGCAGAGGAAGAGTCAGGAAGGGGGAAGCCTGATCACTCAGAGTTGTTGCCACCTGGGGACTTCACACTAGCCACCCAGTTGATTAAGGTCCACGATGCTTCCAATGGTGGCAGAAACTACTGACAGTGAATTTTGGTGGCTCACATTGGAGTTCCCCCATGCTACATGCAAGCCAGGGTCCAAAAAGCACCAGCTAGGGCAACCTGGGCAGCCCTGAAAGCAGGGTGAAAAGGGATGGATACAAAATGCTGCTTCTCTGAGGACACCAGGTATACAGAGCTGGCATAGAACATCCTCCAGTTGGGAGACAGCCTTGCCCTGAGCAGGATAAGGACCTCGAACACAGGGAGAACAGAGCAGGAGAGGGATCAGCCAGGTTTTATCAACTCCCAGCTGCCAGCAGCATAAACACACAACAAACGCAAACGGCCTCAATGTGAGACTTTGGACCAATGTCCAGGTCCTCCTGAGAAGCAGCTCCTGCTGAACAGGGGCAAGTTCAACTCTTGTGGCAGTCATAAGTGCTGAGCCCTTGGAAAAGCAAACAAGGGAAAGCAGCTATGGCCTTGCCCAGGAGCATATTCCCTTATGGATTAGCTTTTTGGAGCAGATATCAGGGACAGGACGGGCTCCTAAGTGATGCCAGGGAGATGGAGGACACTTCCACCAAGCCATGCAGAAATAAGTATGGAAATGAAAACTGAAGCCCACCACACCACCAGTTCTTGAGGGTGAAGGTCTGAGAATGCAAGGGGCACAGGCTGCAGGGCTACACCAAGCAGAGGCAGGAGCAGGGCTGGGTCTCTACAGCCATCTCCATCTCTGGTGGTAGTAACAGCACAGGCCCACCTTTAGTGGGTACATGCTGGTCAACATCCCAGTCACCATCAAACAGCCTTGAGGAACATTTGAATACGTTGCTATCAGAACTTTGGGCAGAAAATAGCAGAGTTAAGACCTGATGAAGATTTTAGCTACTGAACTTAGGCAATATTCAGGTGGAAATTTAGGTATTTGGCTCAGGAGACAACTTTAAGCCCATTTATCTTGCTTAAAATTTGGGTACAAATGTGTTCTTGAATTCAGAGTATGCTGTAGAACCTGGATTAGAGCTTCTGGACCTGACAGACCACTGAATCCGCTCATTCTTTCATCTTTACCTGAGCACTCTCAGAAGACAAGGGAGACTCAGTCAGGAGATCAAGACAACCACAAACTCCATCTGGATCTGCTAGAGGAAGCAGTTGTTCAAAGTCCCTGTGCAGATCTCCACCCCCTAAAGCAATCAGCCCACCTTACACATCCTTAAGGATTTTGGAGGCCTGTATCACAATCCTGAGAGTTTCCATCTCAGGAACAAGACAAAAGATGGTACCTCAGGGATCACAGGCACCTGATAAACCCCATGGACCTGGGCTTGACTGAGGCTAGGCCCCAGCTGGTACAAGATGCAGGGAAGTTCTTTACAGGACTAAAAAACAAGAAACCTCCTCCAGTGCGACATCAGCTTCAAATGCCTCCAAGGCAACCACCCCCATCCACAGGGAACAGCCTGGAAACAGAATGGATGTGCCACCACAAATCTAAAAGTATGCCAGCACAAGGAGGGGGGTTGGAGTCTCAAGGTTCTTTACAGCTGCTGAATCTGATCACATTCCAGAAACAGAAATGGGAGATGAAGGAAACAAGGAAGAACCACAAGCAATGATCAAGTGTGGGATGGGTCAAGGCACAAGAGACACCCCCAAGGAGCCATGAAATAATTCTGTGACATCCCAAAATGGTTTAGCCTTACCAGCCTCTGGAATAACTTCCACAGCACCACAGGGACACCTTTTGTAGTACCACAAGAGGGTCTGCACATCTAGATCACACACCTAGCACAGTGAAATCACAAGTGGCCTAACCTAATTTTGCTTGCCCTAACCTCAGGGCATTACAGACCTGCATGTCCCCCTGTACCATCCAAGAGAATTCCATCTCAAACCCATGCTACCAGAAAGCCCTGAAGGTGCTGCCATTGCAAAGCTCAGACCAACTCATGTTGTCATGGTTGCACCCCACAATCTTGGGCTTCAACATGACCCCAACAAGGACCAGCTGTCACCCATTTCTCCTGTCTTTATTACCTGCATTACTCAGCACAAACTGGAAGCCAGGAAGTTCTACCTAAGCATAAGGAAGAACTTTCTTATGAGAGTGCCAGAGCCCCGGAGGAGGCTGCCCAGAGAGGTTGTGGAGTCTCCTCCTCTGGAGAGATTCCAACCCTAGCTGGACATTGTGATCCTGGGCAAGCTGCTATGGGTGACCCAGTTTGAGCAGGGAGTTGGACTGGATGATCTGCAGAAGTCCCTTCCAACCCCACCATGCTGGGACTCTGAATTTTACCAAGTGAAAATAGAACATATAAACCAAGAGTTACTTTTCTCTCCATCCCCTCACCAGAGCAAGGAGTGGCAGAGCTGGTGCCAGCTAAACCACACTCCTGGAAGCTGGGTGCCTGCTGGGAAGATCTCTGCCCAGTGGAGGTCAGCCTGGTGCTGAGTTCCCAAGGCAGAGCACCTTCTCATTTCAGAGATGGGCCAAAGCCCACCACCAGCCCTGCAGCAAGGCAAACAGCCTTGACTCCATCAACACCAATGGGCTCTCTGCTCCATTTTCCCCCACCAGAGTCTCCAAGGTGGTCCCATCATGCTGCAGCCACAAAGTCAGGTGCACCCCAGTCCTTGCGGGGCTAAGGTCCCCGTTTTGTCCTCACAAGCCACTCAACACTGAGGACATCATGTCTTGCTTGAGCGAGGTACAGTGATAACTGCAGCTCTCCTGTGACCCAGCTACACAAGCTGTGTTCCTCACAGTGCTCCTAAGGGACAGAAGCCACTTCTGCAGGAGAAAGCTGCCACCAAGGTAGTAAAGAGGGTCTGAGGAAAGAGGACCCTGTGAAAGAGGTGAAGGAGGGTACATAGTGGAGATTAAAGGGGAGCTGAATCCATGAGCCATATCTGAAGGGAAAGAGGAGATAAGGCCTGCTGGTAGTTGGTGGAGAAAAACTGGGGAGCCAGACCCTAAGCTCCCACCTGGCACCAGGTGAGGATCAAGCACTCAGTGCTCTTGGGTGAAGTGAGAAAGGACACTCAGGTCCTCCTCTCACAGCTGCAGGAGCCAAGAGGTGAAGCCCTGGACCAAGGCATAGAGACTTAGCTAAAAGGCAAGAAAGAGTCCAAGCTCGGAGGAGATCTCAGTCAGGTTGATAAATACACCCAGCTCCCTCCTCCCAAACCATCCCATGCACTGCTGGCAGCCAGAGGCATCCCCAGGCAGTCCCCAGCAGCACTGGCTGAGCCCCAGGGGCTCAAACCCATCCTCAGACCTCACCCTTTGCAGACCACTGAGCCCCAGGAACCATCCAGCATTGGTGACAGCCCAGCACCACAGCACTCATCCCATGGTATGTCCCATCAAGGAGGAGGTGGCAGGCATACACAGACAGAGCCTGCCTGGGGGGTCACTGAGCTTTGCTTTCCTTCTGCAGCAGCTTTTCCTCACCCTGTTGCAGTCCCCAAACTCACCCATTCACCTCCAAGGCAGTGGCTGAAGCACCCACCTCTCACTGCACCGTTGTGGACATCCCCAGGTCCTCTCTGAATCTGCCTCCCTGGGGCAAAGCCACACCACGATAGGGCCAGGAGCTTCTGGTTTAGCCTTGGAGCTGGTCGGGAGCCTTGTGGCAGACACACATGGGTCAGGAGAGGGGAGGGAAACACTCCCACCCCAGCTTGCTTTTCACCACTACCAGGAGACAAAGATCTGCAAAGCTGCTGGAGCAAACCCACCCCCTGGCCTCCCCCACCGAAACCCAAAACCACCTATTTTTGTCTTTTCCTTTCTCCTCATCAGGAGGTTTCCAAGCCATCAAATCCTTCCTGGGAGCCCTTCAAAGGAGAAGCAGCCGCCCCACCACTTGCTAAACCAGTCTGAGCAGTGCTGTGCTGGCAGGAGGGAGAGGCCCCCAGCACCCCTCTGCCTGCTGTAAATTGGGAAAGGGCCGAGAAAGCAGCTAGAGAGAGACCTCAGGTGACCTTGGAGCAAGGAAACGGATGAGCATCACCACCCTGCTGCATGCCCCAGGGAGGTGGAGATTGCCACCAACCAAGCAGGGCCCTCCAGCCACTACTCATCCACAGGGAAGCAATTTAAGGCATCCCACATTTTTAGCCTGGCTGTGATGTAATTGGGAAAAGCCTAGGAAAAGGGCAGCTGGGTGATGGGGAGAGAGCATAGAGAAGGTGGGAAGGTCCCCAGTGTCCCGTGTTGGGGCACCAGGGAGGTGTCACAGCTCCAAGCAGAAAGGTTCAGCAGCTCCCCCAGGACTTCCTGGGAGAGAACTTGGCCCAGATTGCCCAGAGAGGTGGGGGATGCCCCCTCCCTGGAATCATTCCAGGTCAGGTTCAGCAGCTTACCCTAGTAACTTGCCCTGCTGACAGTGGAGTTGAACTAAGTGACCTTTGGAGGTCACTTCAACCCAAGCCACTCCATGATTCTCTACCTGCCTCCCTCCCCCTGAAAACCCCACTCTGAACCTCTACCAAACCTGCAAAACAGCTGGAGGTCTCCCAGTGCTCCCACCTGAGTTACAGGGTGGGACTCCTGCACCAGGATCTGTCCCACTAGCCCCACACAAAGCCAGCAGAAGCTCAGCACAGGAAAGACTCCACCACATAAACAGAGAGCTTTAACCACCTACCCTTCCCAAGCCCCACCTGCAGGAGTGACACCCCAAAAATAAAGCCCAGGCCTACCTCAGCAGCACTGGGAAAAAAAACAAGCTATGAGCACAACACCACCCAGCCAGAGCACATGGTGCTGGGTGCCCCCCTCTCATGCCCAGGGTTTGGTGACCCTGGAGCCACCTAAAGGCTTCACTAAAGTTCAGGCACTTACCTTCCTGGGATTCATCTTGCTCTTGGTCTGGACACAAGCAAAGGCTGAAGGAGACTTCCTGACGGCAATGGTCAGACATCAAGAAGGTAGTGAAGGCTCTCAGACATGTGGAAAAGTCACCTGGGGGTGTCACAGGGCCAAGATTTAGCCCTGCTGTCTCCAAAGCAGGTCCTGGACAGCTTCAGGTTGAAGAAGCTGCTGCCTACAGCTTTACTGACAAGGTCCCAGGATGCATGTTCCCACGCACGGGACACAGTGAGGGCCAGCAGCTCCCATGGGAGCGACAATCCAGCCAGCAGGCCCAGGACAGTGACCAGGGACACAGGGATGAGACAGGTCCAACAGAGCCAGCCGAGCCCTTGGGTGTGGAGAGGCTGAGACAACTACAACACAGCTCAGGGTGGGGCTGAAGGCCCCGGGCTGAGCTTAAATGGTCTCCTGGGCCCACAGATGTGGGGTGGAGGTCTCAGGTGAGGCTGCTTAGAGCAATTAAGACCAGTTAGTGCCCTCAGGCTAGGAGGAAGCAGAGCCTGGACCTCATGAGATGAAAATAATCACCAGGGAGGGGTTAGCTCCTTTTTAACAAGACCTCAGAGTCTTCTTCAGCCATAGGGCAATGCTCACGCTGGAGGGAGCACTGATGTCCCTTTGCCACAGGACTCTGTGTGACCCCCACATGCACAGCCCCACAGTCTCCTCCCAACATCTGGAGGCTTCACACTGCCTACTCCAGCCTACAGCCACAACCCACCCACCTATATGGCCATATCCCGCTCAGGGACAGGAGATGCTGAGGTCCAGCACCATGAAAGATCTCCTAGAGACAGGGGAAAGGATGAAGGGGGTGAAATTGGAGCTAGACAGAGCATGGGAGTCCCGTGAAGGAGTGCCAGGGTGGGCTGGGCTGAGGGTTTGCCAAGCTGGTCCACCAGCAGTGGTGAGATGAGAGGTGCTGGGCTGGAGAGATGTTTGTCTCAGCTCCATAGGGACACTTGGGCTACCAAGCTTCAGGCAACCTCTCAGCCCCAGACACTCGCAGGAGAGGACAGACAGACAGATGGACACAGAGATGGGCAGCTGATGGCTCATTTGCTGATGGTAATGCAAGGGCAGGGCTGGCTTGAGGGGTTCAAAAGTTTCACCCCAGCTACCACAGAGTGTCCTCATACCACGATGGGGTGGGGAAGCTGCACTGAATGAACTGGGGTCGGGGGGCTGAGGGTGCTGCCTGCAGAGACACATCAGGAGCCCCCATCTTATCCCACGCCCCCCCTGTCACCAGGGCAGCTGGGGTGCGGTGACAGCAGCTCCTTGGCATGGGGTCGTGGCAGAACTCGGAGCACGACCGTGCAGGTCTGGACCCCTCTTCTTCCTCTCAGCCCCCAGCCAAGCTTCGTTACCCCATGAGCCCCCCAGCGTCACACCCGATGCTGGGAAGAGGGAAAACGGGGCTGAGTGGGGGAAAGAGTTCAGGGAAAAGAGGACTTCTGTTCCCAGATAAACAGCATTCCTGCCAGCAGGAGCTCAGCCACGCAGGGCTTGTCCTCTCTGGGGGTACAACACAGCCGCGGTGGGCAGCTGGGAGGAGTTCCATGAGGGCACAGAGGTGCTCTGTGTCCCTGGCATCTCAGCAGCTCCTCTGGCTAAAACTTCGCTCCATCCCAGCTCCTCCCGTTTCATCCTAGCTCCTCACCCGCCTCTGAGCTCGCCCAGCGCGGTCCATGGGCGCCACCGGGTGCACGCTGTTGCTTTTCGGTGTCACAGCACCGTGCCTGTGCCACCGGCAACACCCCGCATGGTATTTTAGGGCGTGTACCCCGCAGGCACCCGCAGCACTGCACCACTGACCCCCCAAAGAGCACCCCGCAGGGTTCATTCTATCACCTTTTGGGGTGCTTCTGCCTGTGGCACCCTCCCATTGGCCAGCACCCACCATCCTGCCCAGGACCTGTCACAGCAGTAACCCATGGTGCCAGCTCAGAAGGGTGCTGAGCACGTAATGGGGGGCACAAGGATCCCAGGGAACTGGGGAGTGGGCAGGAGGGGGGACCACCAACAGGGCAACCCAAGGGAGAACCCCAGACTTTGGGGCAGAAGTTAGGAGTGTCCCCAGGACATGGCCTTGGGTGCCAGCACCCCTAAAGGGGCAGCACAGAGCCCAAGTGCCCCTTCAATGCCTGCAGCACACCCAAAATCCATCCCCCTGAGCTTCCTCAGCCCCTGGCAGAGGGTGCCAGCACCCCAAAATGCCACTCGAGCCCCCACCAAAGGGCCAGCCCTGTGTTTTGCACAGGGAGTGAGCACTCCAGAGGGTCACCTTGAGCCCGCAGGGGGCACCTCCAGTCTCTAGCACAGGGTGCCAGCACCCCCAAAGGACATCTCTTCAGCCTCTGCCAAAGGGTGCCAGAACCCCCAAAGGCCCACCCCAGCCCCTGACATTTCCTGCCTGCACCCATACTACCTCCTGAAGCCTGCCAAGAGCAATGGCCCCCACCCCTGGCAGCACCCTCCACGTGCCTCCCCCAGCCTCTGAAGTGCCTCCCAGCCCTGGCACAAGGTGCTGGCACCCCCCAGACGACATGTGTCCCCTGTCTTCTCCATGTCCCCCATGGAGGCTGAGTGCCCTGGAGGGGCTTTGGAGGAAGAAGGAGTACCATGAGGGACTCAACCCCCCCAAAAACTTCAAAGTTCCCCCTCTAGGTGCCCCTACCAGACACAGCTTTGCTGTCCCCCTGATGAGGGGTGTAGAGATGGTGGTGATGCTGTTGGTGGGCACAATGGTGTGGACAAGGGGAGATATGGGACCAGCACGGTGATGGTCCGGATGGTGTGGAGGAGCTGCTGTCCACCACTTCCCTGTGTGGAGGTCAGGGCAGCCATTTTCTTGTCCTTAAAAGCCATCTTTTGCCTTCAAAACCTCATTTTTTCACCAGCCACAGAGCCTAAAGCAGGAGCCATGGCAGCAGGAGGGGGGGGGGACAGTTTTAGCACCTCTCCATACTTGGGGTGCAGCTTCCCTCACTGCCACCTCGAGGGGTTTTTCACCCCTGCTCTCCACCTTGAGGGACTGGAGAGGTGGGCTGAGAGGTGCTGCAGTTGTGAGCAAGGGGCTCACTTCGAGGGGAGCCTCCTCCATTGCTCTCCTCACTCTGCCCCATCGCTGCCACACAGCAAGAGAGACAGGGAGGAAACTCGACTTCAACTCTTACTGCTGTGTAGAAACCCCAGCGGTTTGGTATAAATAACACAGCTCCAGAGGTGCAGACTGCGGCTTGCTTGGCTGCTCGACAACAAAACACAAACACCGTCCCTGCTCTGCCCCCGGGCTTGGAACACAGCAAGAGGGCAAGACGGCTGCAGGGGTCTGCTAGGGGTCCCAAAGCCTCAGGGCAACAGCGCAGCCCCCACAAACCCTGACCCCCTCCTTGGGAGTTTGTCTTCTTTTTAGGCCAGTGGTGCCCAGGAGGGTTTGGGGCTGTGCTGGGTGAAGGAAAGGCATGGGGGTGTGGCTGTGGAAGGTAAAGGGTCAGCTGCAGAGGAGGGCTGGAGGGCTTTGGGAGAAAAGACATGCGATGTGACAGGGACACTGACCTCACCAGAATCACTGAAGCTCCAAATCACTCAGGATGGAAAAGGCCCTTGAGATCTGTGAGGGGAGATCACCGCCACGTCACCACCAAACCGTGGCCCTCAGCACCACATCTCCACTGCTTCCAAATCCCTCCAGAGATGGGGACTCCACCACTGCCCTGGGCCAGACCTTGACAGCCTTGAAGAGCAAAAAATTGTTCCTCATGTCCAACCTGAACCTCTCCTGGGACAATTTCAGGTAATTTCCTCTCATCCTGTCAGTTGTTCCTTGGGAGAAGAGACCAACCCCCACCTCACTCCAGCCTCCTTTCAGGACTTGTAAAGCCAGGAGGTCTCCCCTCAGCCTCCTTCTCCAGGCTGAACAAAACTAGGTCCCTCAGCTGCTCCTCACCAGCTCTGTTCTCCAGATCCTTCACTATCTTACTTTGCCTTCTCTGGACCTGCCCCAGACCCCAGCTGTCCTTCTTGAAATAAGGGGTCCAAAACTGAACCCAGGATTCTAGATGTGGCCTCACCAGTGCCCAGTACATGGGGAAAATCCCTGCCCTGGCCCTGCTGGCCACACTATTGCTGATCAAAGTAAGTATGCCGTTGGCCTTCTTGGCCACGTGAGCACACTGCTGGCTCATCTTCAACCAGCTGCTGCCCAACACCCTCAGATCCTTTTCCATCGAGCAGCTTTCCAAACAGGCCCTCCCCACATCAGCTCCCCACTCCACAAGCAGCCCAACAACCTCCAAGTCACAGCTACAGGCTTGGACAGACCTTTTGGGAAGCTCTCCCCACCCCAGCCAGCCCCTCAAGTACTGGCTGGGGGGTGTCACGCCCCCCCTCATCATCCTTCCCACCACCCAACAGCCCCAAGACTCAAACCCCCAACTCTACCAACTCTTGCCACCCTCCCACTATGAGAGTGGGGCTGCCCCCACTGTAGCTGGTGAGGAAGGTTGGCTGGGGAGGGGTGGGAGCAGCTCACAGAAACGATAATTGCAATTAAAAAAGAAAAGGATGTGGCCACAATCTGCCATTTTAAGTTAGAAATGGTTCAGTTGTCCCATAGCCTTCAAAAATACCCCCAAGAGCTGGTGGTCCCCACCCTCCCCACCCCATCCCACCCCCCCTTAAAATTCCATAAAATCACAGTTCCACGTTCCGCTACAGTTTCCCTTTTTCCTCGGTGGTGGAAGTGGTGGTGGTCACCTTGGTGGGTTGCTGTTGGGTTCTTGGGTGGGTTGCTGCTGGGTTCATGGGGGTTTCTCCCCCACCCTTTCTTGCCTTTTCCTTCTGTGTGTCCCCAGCACCTCCCCTGAAGCTCAGGGAGGCAGGAAGAAGTGTCGTGACAAGGTCCCTTCTCCCACAAGGACAGGCAGTGCATGGGGATGGAGAGGAAGGAGGCAAACAGATACTGCACAGGGGCAACGGCAGAGCCTCTTCCTCACCTCCATCTTCACCATGGCTCCCAGTTTTTGTCCATAGGGACTAGGATGGGGACAGTAAGCACACAAGATGGAGATGGGCAGGAGGCCTGGAGGTCCGGGTGAGGAGTCAAGGAGCCTCTGGATGTTGTGGGTGCAAAGGAGAAGCTCAGCAAAACCAAGAAACAGGAGCAAAGGAAGAGGAGCAGTCTGGAAAGCATCTCACACCGGTGGGGCCACGGTCCACTTGCCGCCAAGCAGAGCTCGGCCTCTCCACTCCCACCAGTCCCTCCCACCACAGCTGGAGGAGCAGGGAAATGAGGGTGGGAGATGAGCCCCCCAGTTTCTGGCCCCCATCCATGCCAAGGCAGGCTGCTCCTCACATCATGATGTGGCGGCGGCGGTGCAGGGCCAGGTGGTCGGAGCGGGAGAAGCTGCGGTCGCAGTCCGAGCAGCGGAAGGGTTTGATGCCTGTGTGCTTGCGGAAGTGCCGCGTCAGCTCGTCCGAGCGGGCGAACTTCCAGGTGCAGCCTTCCCAGGTGCATTTGTAGGGCTTCTCTCCTGCGGGGGAGGGGCAGAGAGGAGTCAGCAGGGCAAAGAAGTGTCACTGCAGTGTGTGTGGTGGGGGTAGCACGGCCAGAGGAATCCTGCAACGGTTTAGGTTGGAAAGGACCTTAAAGCTCATCTAGTTCCAACCTCCCTGTCGTGGGCAGGGACACCTTTCACTAGACCAGCTTGCTCAAGGCCTCATACCAACTGACCTTAAACACCTCTCTGGGCAATCTGTTCCAGTGTTTCACCACCCTCACTGTAAACATCCACTCTGTCTCCCCCACTCAAGCTTTAAACCATTTCCCCTCATCCTGTCACTACCAGCCCTGGTAAAAAGTCCCTCCCCAGCTGAGCTGTCCTGTCGCCCCCTTCAGGTACTGGAAGGCTGCTCCAAGGTCTCCCCAAACCTTCTCTTCTCCAGGCTGAACAGACCCAGCTCCCTCAGCCTGTCCCCATAGAGGAGGTTCTCCAACCCTCTGATGATCTTCACGGTCTCCTCCAGACCCTCTCCAGCAGCTACGTGTCCTTCTTCCAATGGCTGCTTTCGATGCAGCCCAGCACATGGTTGGCTTCTGGGCAACCAGTGCTGGCTCCTGGTGAGTTTTTCCATCAACTCACACCCCAAGTCCTTCTCCTTGAGGCTGCTCTTGAGCCACTCCTCGCCTGACCTGGATTTGTACTTGGGATTGCCCTGACCCAGCTGCAAGACCTTGCACTTGCCTCTTGATATCCCTCTGCCAGCCCACATCCTGCCCAGCACAGTCCTTGGGCACCTCTGGGTGCATGCTGCTGGTTGTTGGTGTCACGGCACCGTGTCCATGCCACCAGCAACACTCTAGATGGTACTTTGGTGTGAGCACCCCGCACACACCTGACCCATCAACCCGTCAAAAGCACTCCACAGGGTTCACTGTTGCACCCCTCACGGTGCCTCTGCCTGTGGCACCCTTTCATGAGCAACGCTCACTGTCCTGTCAGGGCCTGACACAGAAGTATCCCAGTGCCAGCCCAGGGGGTGCTGAGCATGTAATGGGGGAAGGCACTGAGAGCTGGGAGGTGGCCAGAAGGGGAGAACCCCAGCAAGGAGCACCCCAGAGCTAGACCTGGGGGCAGGGAGCAGGAGTGTCCACACGACACGGGCCTGCATATTGACATCCCAGAGCCCAAGTGCCCCCCAAGGCCTGCAGTGCAAGGACCTCCACGCAACTTGGAAGAGGGTTCCAGCATCCCCAAAAAACCCACCCCTTTCCTGGCAGAAAGTGATGGTGGCCTCTAAAGTACCTCCTTGAGCCCCCCTAAAGGACTCCCCCAACCCGTGGCAAAGGGTGCTAACACAGCTTGAAACTCCAAGGGCCACCCCCAGTCTCTAGGACAGAGTGCCAGTACCCCTAAATGACCCCCCACCCATTGGCAGGACTACCAGCACCCACAAAGGGCCACACCCAAGCTCTAGCATGGGGTGCCAGCACCCCAGAAAACCCCCCTCCAAGTCTCTGGTAAAGGATGCCAACACCCTGAACTCCTAAAAGGGACTCTCTAGTACCTGGCAGAGGGTGCCAACACCCCCAAAAACATTCCTGAGTGCCCAAAGCACCCCATCTTTTTATTTTGTAAAGGATGCCAGCAGCCCTGAAGAGCCTCCTCAAGCACCCAGGTGCCACTCAGCTCTACTAGCACCCAAAAAGAGTCACCTCAGATCACAGTGACAAACCAGCTCCACCCCCACAGCTCATCCTTGGATGCTCTCAGTCCACAGGGAGCAAGAGGGCGTGGATCCTGCCCCTCCCTGGGCAGAAGCAGGGTGTGTGGTGCTGGTTCCTACCTGTGTGTATCCGCCGGTGAGCTTTGAGGTGGGAGCTTTTGGTGTAGACCTTGTTGCAGCCCTCGAAGTCACACTGGTGGATTCGTCTCTTCTTTAGGTCAGGGGACTCAGCTCGTTGGCCCCGTGCTGCCGGCCTGCCAGGAGGAGGGCAGGATAAAGGGTGTGGTCCCCACAGACACAGCATCCCCGTGGGCTGCCTGGGGACAGGGTGAGGTGAGGGGAGAAACATAAGACTCACTCTCTCTGGAGGTCCTGGAAAGGTGCTGGGCCACTCTCAGAGGCACTGTCCTCACTGTCGCTGTTCATGTCCATGGGGTACATGGAGCTGGGGTCGACTTTCACTGGTGGGGGGCGGGAAAGAAAAGCTATTGAGAAACAAGGAGGGAGGGGATGAGGTTTGCGACGAAAGAACAAGTGACACCCCCTAAAAACCCACCCCTACTCCTGCAGTGCCCCAAATGCTGCTTCTGCCCAGTGCAAAAATCTCAACCCCTGCCAGAAACACTCAATTTAGGAGGATGAAGGAGGCACAACACCATGGGGTATGAGACTTGGCAGGCAACAAACTGCCTGCTCCTGCCCAGAGGAGCCTCCACACTGTGGGGTATGAAATATGGGGGGGGCACAACTAGAAGAGGGAGGGGCACTCCTTTCAGCTGCCTGCTTCTGCCCAGGGGAGTCTCCACATTGAAGTACGAGATATAAGGGCCACAACTTGGGGATGTTGGCACACTTTCAGCTCCTCGATCCTGTCCAGAGGAGGGGAGATCCAGGCCCCCCACCCCGGATATGGTAGGAAGCTGGGAATGTCCTGGGGAAAGGAATGGGAAAGGGGTGGGGGCAGCTGAATTGAAACCAGAGCTGCTGGCAGCAGAGAGCCAGTGGGAAGGGCAGGCAGGCTGCCAGCAGTGGGATGGGCAGGCAATGCCATGCTGTGTGTGTGCCCTGCCCTGCCTTCCCCCCGTCCCTGGGTGGGGGCCGAAGGGCCTCTGAGTGAAGGTAGTGGGGGCAGATGGTGTGGAGGGGGTGTCACTCCGGGATGGAAAAACTTGATTCCCGGCAGAGATGCCACTCCACAAGGTGGGAGCCCCGCTCAAAGACACCCCCACAGCGTGCCCTTACCAGACCCGGCGTTCTTCCCGTCCCCCCCAATGAGGGGCACGGTGATGGCGGCGACACTGTCGGTGGGCATGGCGGTGTAAACGACAGGGAGGGACTGGACCACCACGGGGATGGTCTGGAGGTTGCCCATCTTGCTGGGCAAGTTGACAGAAGGGATGGTGTGGATGACATGGAGGATCTGCTGCCCACTACTGCCCTGTGTGGAGGCCAGGATGGAGCCGGGTGAGAGCACAGCAGGGATGGCCGAGGTGGAGCCGAGGCCAGAGGGCGTGATGGAGACCGTGGTGGGAACGGGCAGCGGAGGAGCCACCAGCATGGGGGAGGACTGGACCGAGGTGGTGGGTGGTGGTGGTGGCGGTGGTGGAGGCGGCGGCGGTGGTGGCGGAGCTGAGGTTGCTGCCACTTTGGATTTGTTGAGAGAGAGATCAACCGGCTCAGCCTGGGGCTGGCCGCAGTCGCTGGCCAGCAGCTCCTCAGGGGGCTCCGTTTTGATGTCTGCCAGCAGCACCGGTGGGTCGAGGGGACCCTCTGCCAGCAGTGCCGACGAACTCATGGCGGCTGTCACCTTCCCCTGCCCCTACGAGAGACACGCAGCTTGTGAGAAGAAACCGAGGGAAACTGAGGCAAGGTGGTCAAGGGCTTTGGGTGTCTTTAACCCCAACCTGCGGGACCTGCCTCAGGGGTGAGTCCGGAGACGGCTGACAGAGGACCCTGTGGAGATCTCCGCGCCGTCCATGGCGACAGAGATCGGGTGGTGTCCCCTTAGGAGCGGGCGGGTCCCGTTAAGGACCGGGTGGGGTTCTGTCAGGACCGGGCGCGTCCCCTCAGCCCCAGCCCGACCGTTCCCTCACGAGGGCCGCGGCCCGCGCCGAAGGCGGGAAGGGGACAGCCCACCCCCTCCCCACACCCCCGCGCGGGGCTTTGTGCCGCGCGCCGGCCACGCCCCTTCCCCCCGCGCGCCCGAGGTCGGGGCGATGCATGGGCGGGGCCGGCGGTGGGTGGAGCCAACGGGAGAAGTGGGCGGGGCCGGCGCGGGGCGGAGTGGGCGGGGCCGGCGCGGGGCGGTGGCGGCCCCGCCACGCTCCCCTCCCCCGCGTCTTAAAGGGGCCGCGGCACCATTACGCGCGATCCGCTCCCCCCCACCAAGCCCCAGCAGAGGGTAAAATGGGGATGGGGTGGCGGGGCACGACTCACCGCCCCGGCAGCGCGGGAGGGGCTCCTCCGCGGGTGCGCGGCGCTCATCCCCTCCGCGGGCAAGATCATGCTCCCGGCCGAGCCGTGCCGAGCCGTGCCGGGCCGTACCGAGGTGTGAACGGCCCCGCGGCTCCACCCTGGCTCGGCCCGGCCCGGGGTGGAGCTCCTTAAAAGGGGCCCGGCCACAGCAGGGAGGGGCTCCCCCCTGCGGGAGGCACCCGGGGAAAGGCCCCACCCGGGACAACCCAACACCCCCTACCCCCTCACAACCCCATCCCGGAACGCTGCGCACACGCACGGAACCCAAGGACCCGCACACACCCAACAGCACCCCCCACCCCCCTCCTGGACGGGGGTCCTCGGGTACCTGGGCATGCGTGGGGACCCCCCAAAGCAACACTTCAGCACCCTACCACTGCTCCCCCCCCCGACTCCCAGCACACACCCCCCTCCCAAGACCCCCAACTCCAAAACCAAGAGCCCCCACAGCACGTACCTGCCTGCAAGCAGAGCCCGAGCCCCCCCACGCCAGACACCCCGAGCCCCCCACGCACCCTCACTCCTCATACACGGGCACAGGCGCGGCCCCGCCCGGCCCCGCCCCGAGGCACACCCAGCGCACACACCCTGCGCGCACACACACCCCGCCCGCGGCCGGGGGGGCACCCCTAGAACGCACACGAGCAGACACACGCTCCCCCGCCCCCGGCAAAAGCAATGCAGACCTTCACTCAGCGAGACGCCCGCCCCCCTCAAAACATAAACACTCACGAATCGCTGGGACCCCCTAAACACCTCCACTCTCAGCCAGAGGTCCCTCGAAAATCCTCACATTCAGACAGGGACCCCCCATATATCTCCACGTTCAGCCACGAACCCCCCGCAGCACACCCACCCACACTCACAACTCACCAGGACCCCTCCAAACATCTCCACTCTTAGCCAGGACCACCCTCCCCCCCCCTCCCCCAAAGATCTCTCCACGTTCAGCCAAGAACCCCTTCCAACATCACATTTAGTCCAGGACTCCCCCCACCCCCACACTCACAAATCACCGGA